>CM033644.1:49129611-49172065 GCA_019512145.1 Engystomops pustulosus | reverse complement strand
TGGAAAACTTTGTATATTTTTGCAAGGTATTGAAATCAGTTCTAAACACACAAAAGTGGAGGTACCCAGTGGAAGCAATAAGGGATATGTCGGTGCCGCGTGGATCCAAGACACTACACAGTTATAGTGGAATTCAAAGCTGATTCTTTATTGCAGTTTAAAAAAACAAATGGAATGCTACGCGTTTCGGCCCTGGACATGGGCCTTCGTCAGGCAAACACACAAAAGTGAGTGCATTGGGACCCTTTTGTGTGCACTCAGCTACAAGATGTGGGTCTTGTTGCCATTGGCGTACAACACATGTATAATCTGTAGAAACTACATTGACTACGTAGTTTGATCTACAATAAATATTTTATGGGCTTGTGAGTGCTGATCCCTACTTTCTTTTTATTGTTCACTTACATTTGAGTTTACAGTTTTCTTGTTCAATTTTATGAGTCTTTTCTAAAAATACTCTGACTGTTGCGGATCTCTAGGGAGCAGAGAGCATCTCTTCTTACCCATCTTTATAAATGAATTAGTTTCATCAAGATAAATATCACTTACAGATGCAGAAGTATTCTTGCCTTCTCATTAGAAATGAAATACTGCTTCCTTTTAAACACGCTCTGGTTTATTCAAGAATTCAAAATTGGTTTTAGCACATGACTTAGAAATCGGAAAATGCACTAAAAGTGCTAGTAGTTGTATAATGCTGATTGGTGGCCGATTCATTAGATGTGACGCCAGAAATATGAATCGTGCTCCCGCACTGGTTCTGACACAGTTCACCATTTTTTTGGGTACACCTTAACATAGGGCAGACAACACAATTTGCAAGTTTAAATACGACTTTCAGTACGAATCAGGCCCAGACTGCCGTCGGCATGCACCCTAAAGAGTCGCATTGAAGCCAGCGCAGTTGCACCACAAGTGGTCATGTGCCACCTCATCATTCTTAAATACCTGTGCAAGGCTTTAGCCTAGAAGAACATAACTGTCAAACAAAGTGCAGCCCAAAGCCCTAGTAAATGAAGCCCCAATGAGTTGGTTGTTTTGGTGTAACTATGTAGCAACTGTTTTGGGAACGCATCAATTGTAGTAAGGTAGTTTGCACTGATGGTATAGTAAACTTAGTTCTGTGTGCAGTATCTAGTTAAGTGGGTATGCACCTATCTTAGTAGTAAGCCTGACTCTGGTACGAATATCAGTCGTAGACTTGCTTTGGTTGTATTCTAGCAGCTTGGTCCTGATATCATACTTTGTGTGAGCCATGCTTATGCGGGAACCTAACTACATAGCAGATATCTACAATATCCGCAAAACAGTCAAAAAATATAAAAAAGTTTCCTGCGAACGCAAAGATAAAAATAAACAAGTAAATCATAAACCATTTTAGGATCGCTGTGTTCCCAAAAGTCAGATATATTAAAGTATAAAAAACAGTTATTCCCGTAACAGAAAGAGAGCTTAAATGTCAGTCAACACTTTTTGCCATTTGTCTCCCATAAATATATCAAGAATCATAATTCTTATTTATTAGAGGCCTACAGATTTAGCAGCGATGCAACAGAGTAGTAAATTGGTCCATGTCGTCCCCATGGGGGATCACAACTAAACAAAATACTAAACAGTAGTTTGGAGTGTGGGAGGAAACCGGAGTACCCGGAGAAAAGAAAAACCCACCAAACAAGGGAGGAGGAATACAAACTCGTGCAGAGTTTACTGGGGTGGGATTTGAACTCCAGGGACACCCAGCTCTGCAAGCAGAAGTGCTACCCACTCAGCCACTGTGCCGCCATATCAATAAAAAGTGATCAAAAAGGTTGTACCGGTTGCAAAATAGTATCAATAAAAAGTCTCATATTCTGCAAACAATACACCTAGAAGCTATGTAACCGTAGTTTAAAGAGTTACAGGTGTCAGAATATGGTTGAAGCAATAGTTTTTTTAATGCAAGGGTTATGATGTTTTTGTTTTTTTTTTTGAATGTATGAAAGCGTTTGCAAAGCTCTGTGTGGGTGGATTTTGTGCACTTAAAAAAAAAAAATTGAATCAGGTTATTCAACCCTGCGAAAACTCCAATTTTGACTGGAGTGGTTTGAAAAAGGTGCAAACACCATGCTGGGCATTTACTAATTTTGTCGCAGGGTGGCGCAGGTTACCGGTTAAGTTTTCAGTGGGATGGAAGTTTGTAACACAAGGTATTAAGAATGACACACAGAAGAAAAGTTTAAGTCCCTAGATTGCCTTTAGATGCTCTCGTTTTGGGCCAACAAAAGAGTCCGAAAAATAGAAGACACCAAACTGTTGGATTCACAAGCCGCACCAAATGTCGCCAAAAGAGAACAAGTCAAGGAGTGTCGGAAACTTCCGACACTTCATAACTTAAGCGGTAAGAAAACCCCAAAATACCATGAGAAAAAACACACCGCCAGTTTTCCAATTACAAAGCCACTGATGAGACCCCCACAGATCACGAAAATGGGGGTCCCGTGCGGGCCCACATAAAACGATTAATAGAGCGAGGTGGTCCTGCATGGAGTCAGCTCCAGTAGTATGACAGAGTGACACGGGGTCTGACTGAGGTAAGTGGGACCGCTCATTTCGGAATCTGTTGGGGTCTCAGCATCTGAAGACACCAACTGTTCAGCAAGGTT
This sequence comes from Engystomops pustulosus, assembly GCA_019512145.1. Taxonomy (NCBI): domain Eukaryota; kingdom Metazoa; phylum Chordata; class Amphibia; order Anura; family Leptodactylidae; genus Engystomops; species Engystomops pustulosus. The sequence continues at coordinate 49,169,423 of CM033644.1, read as the reverse complement.
AGTCGGTACGCGCTCTTTAATACAAATACATTGGAGGACATATATTTTTTTGTGGTGAATGGCCTTAATGTCATTTGGGCATTGAAAGATCAAAAAAAGGCAGCAGAAATGACACTCCACCATCAGGGAGGGGCTAAGACATTGGAGACTTGCGTTCTGTTGTCAAATGTGAACCACAAGAGTGCACCAAAAATAGGTGTCTGGAAACTAGAAGTGCAGGAAAAAGTGAAATAAAATTGGGCAACAAACCATCCACCCTGAAAAATGTCGGCACTGTGTCCACCGTGACCACAAAAATCGGCACCAAAAGGGGACTCTGTGTTGATTTTGCACCGTGCGGCCACATGTTCGTTGGAGCAGACGCCATATGGGCACATCCCTTTTAAACTGCGGCATAAAAAAAAACCTGGCACATGCAGGTGCGGTGCGCCAGAGACAGATTATTGCAGAGGGATGCTGAGCTGTTATTTAATAATCGGAGAGCACATTAGTGAGAATGTTTTTTTTTTTTAACCCATTTGCACACCAGGACATACTATTACAACTAATGGGTGATGCTTGCAGAGGTGAACGGAGAGGACCTCATGGGGTGGTAAAGACTATATACTGCAAGACAGGTAGCATGCAGTATAAAGATGAGCAATCAGACCTTCAGGCTTTAAAGTACCTAGATGTGTTCTGAAATACATTAAAAAAAAGTATACAAAATGTATTGCAAATGTATAGAACTGTGTATGTAATCACTAGCTGTGGCAAGTCTGTACATCTAAAAAAATATATGCTTTGGGGCAGGAAATCTGAATATGAGGGTAAAAGATAGGAGGCTTCACTTTAAGTATCAATAAAGAAATCAGACTTTAATAAGATGTAAATTGGTAAAGTACTTGATATCTGCACCACACTTAAAGACAGATGCAAAAAACATGAGGTTAAAGTGACCAAATTGAAATCTAGCAGTATGCATGGATTTGTTGTGATTCGAGAGAAACTTTGGACACTGGCTGATTATTTCCTACCCTGTATACTACCAATATTAATACTCTGCCCCATGATGAGGAAGAGGGAGGTGTGTCTGGAGCAGGGAATTCCCCCCCAGTAGCACGTGAGGCGGCTGATGTGATGCAAGTGATGGGAATGGATCCCTATAGGAAACATTATCTTGGGGGTGATCTAGTTATTCAATAGCCGGGGTCCCAATGCGTTTGGTGGGGGACTAGTCACCAGAGGGGGATTGTGATAGCGAGCAGGCTTGTTGAATATGGGACGGATGACCTGGACTTCAGCAGTGTGGGGCTCATCCTCCCCTCCTTACACAGCCCCTCTGATGCATGGAACACTCTGCGAGGGATAACGTTAGAGGCTAGGCTCGTGTGTCCTTCACAGCGCTGAGATGTCTGAGCTTTTCAGAGATGAGGTCTAGTAACTCTAGCTTCCAGCGCAAAGCATTAACCCAGCATGCTGCTGCGTACTGTCTGTAAGCTCTTTCATGAGTTTGAAGCATCATTTCTGACAGCGCCGTCCATGACGTTCCTACTGCGATAGGTTTTTATTCTGGTGTATATCATCGGAGTTCTACTCTGGAATTAAGAAGTTAAGGGATTTCCACCTTTACTTAGGTCTATCACATGTCATGCATCAATTTAGTGTCTCCCCACCCGGGAGCTTGTGAATAGCACTTGATGGTCTTCCATTCGTCCAATCAGGACACTTCCAGGCCGTCTTTTAAGAACAGGAGCTCATCCCCTCGGGCTTTCATTCTCCTGAACGTTTCCATGGCGACAGGCGGGCTCGCGGAGGGCCCTGCGTTCATGGAGACCGGCGCAGGGCGGCGAATGGAGCTTCAGAACCCCGGCCAGCGGCGCTGACTAACCTGCTGCTGCCGCTGCAAGGTGTGGATCCACGCAAAACATACCTGCTTTATTGGTATGGTGACATAGCCACTGAGAGCCAGCTGCAGGCGGTGAGGGACACCGGAGCACGGGCGTGGACTGCGAGGGTCCCTGCTAGTGTCCCGGATGCAATGGGTGGAAGTATAGATTGTGACTTGATGGGACTGTGTCTTTTTCCAACCTATCGACTGTGATTATCTGTGAGGGTGGACAAGTAACCCTGAACCGGATTGTGCCACAACTGCCAGCAGGGTTATGGCTCTGCACTTGTAACGCCAGAAACTAGAAAAGTATTGCTGCCAAACGTGTTGCAGGGAGGTACTCCGGGGATAGGAGGTTGTGCATGTTACGGACGCTTTAGAAATAATGTAATTACAGACAAGGCAGGCTTGAGTTGCCAGATGTAGCGGAGTGACTAGTTTGGTGCAATGTTGGTGCAGTAACAATATGCAAAGGTTACATGTAAGTTTGCCACATCCCTAGCCAGGGCATAAGTCTGGCCGGAAGGAAAGAGAAGAAGTACGTATCCACCGCAGATACTGTTAATCATTATCCTGTAAAGTTAGCCTCCCTATGTATGCGGGCACTTTGCAAGCGTACAGAGCATGGGCACCACTGGCAGCATCTTACACGTCTTATAGTTACTGACCTGCAGGTTTCTTCAGCTCCTCTAATTATATCGACGAGTAAGTAGAAGAAATGATATGGACATGTATCATTATTAATTACTGGCATTATGTAGGATGAGAAAAGTGGAATTTCCATGTACCCACAGAATGCACATGCTTAACCCAGTTAACTGCATTGAGATCACATTATTGACACTTACATATATACGATATTAATCACGAATAATTCTTTTACTATTTGTAGTAGTGGATATTACAGGTCGGTTATAAGGGGGAGTATAAGAATCTGCTCAGCAGTTTTTGACCCCACCCATAGCATAATCAGGCAAGCCTTGGCGCGTGCCGTAGGAAGAGCATGATCAGATTCACAAGGAGATGGTGACGCAGTGCTGCGTGCGACTCAAATCATGAGTCACCAGGCCACACCGACCAGGACATTATTATCGGTAGAGTCTTTCCCGTATACTCAATGCACTGACAACAAGAATGAGAAATAAGTACTGCAAAGTCATCTTCTCAATACCCAAGTGATAGCCACACTAGAAGCACACTGGGAATCTGCAGCTATAAGAACTTTTTATACAATGTCGACACTTATACACATTTACGTTTAATGTCTTGTATTATTGTTATATATAATATAGATATATATATATATTAGATATATGATTATATATATATATATATTTAAAAAAAACCAAGATATGCAAAAATAATTCTGTGGGAATGCAATGTTTGGTTGTAGTTTGCTAACATTTAATTATTGAAGGATGAGGGGATGGCCATATCAGTATATATATAAATATATATGTCATATCTATTTCAAACAATAAAAATATAAAAAGCACAATGATGAAAGTTTTTCCCATAGCCGTTGCTTATTTTGTTTTACATGGAATACATTACTTCTCTTCTATTTTTCACTTATAAGATAAGGTTAGTTATGATGATGCAAGTGATTCTATAGATGAAAAGTTAAACATAAGGTATTATTGACATTTACTCTTCCAAAGAAGAAAAAAATTATTGGTGAACATAATATTTGGGATCAATTTATGTGAAATTGATTGTGCCCATATCCTGTCCTCCTACTTTGTTGCTCTTGGTGATTTTGTGATCATGCTGCACACGCAAATAAGTTTCTTAAACCCCTTAACATTGAAGACCACTTTCACTTCACTGACATGGGCCATTTTTTCTAATCTGCCCTGTGTCACTATAAAGCTATAACTTTGGAACGCTTTAACATATCAAGTGATTTTGAGAAATGTTTTCTCGGTGACACTTTGTACTTCATGTTAGTACTGTTGAAAATGTTTGGTGGTATGTTTTTGCATTTATTATAAGAAATCAGATATCTCTCGATTTTGAAACTTCAAAATGTTCTATTTTTCCACACAAGTCATAACCGCAAAAAAAGTAACAACTAACATTCATCGAATGTATTACTTTTATACCTCCGTGGTTTATTAGGCATACTCTATTTTGTAGGATGTTACGGGGATATTGAACGTAGGTGCTGCGATTTTCACATTTCGTCAAACACGCAAAATTCCTGCTGTTGAGGGGACCTGATCAGATTTCAAGGACGTTGAGAGGCCAAATAAAAGTAAAACCCCATAAAGTACCCCATGATAGAAACTACAACCCTCAATGTACGTAAAACCAAACTCTTGTATGAACTTTGTTAACCCTTTAATTGTATACAGGGGTTAAAAACAAATCGGATGCAATTTTGAAAGTAAAATTTTCTGGCTAAATGAATTGTTTTTCAAAAAATGTACCAAATTCTTGTGGATAAAATACCAAAAAAAATTTGATTATCCAATCCTCTGGATAACAATACCAGTATGTAGTCCAACATAGGGGTATTTTGGCCGGCACGTGTATATGGAGATATCGCGGTGCAAAGGTCTTCGTAAGAGTGTCCGACAATGACTCCAATATATGGAGTAGACAATTGAGAAGCAGCACTCACTGATTTCCAGTCATAAAAAGTTTTATTCCACCAACATAGTGCGACGTTTTCGCCCATTCGATCAAGGCATTATCAGCATCATGCTTGATAATGCCTTGATCGAATTTGCGCGAGTGCTGCTTCTCTATATTGTCTACTAAATACCCCGTATGTTTGTGTTAACCGGCTGTATGGGCACCGCCAGCGCATTGACGGGAAGCTTGAGAAGCTGAAGAGCAGATATGCAGATTATGCATTGTACTTTTTATTGGCTAACAATCTGTATTTTTTTTTGGACAATTTGGGGCCTATCTTATGATGAGATTTTATTAACTCTTGAATGTTATGGGTGAAAAGAAAATTGATCAATTTGGTTTCCTTTGTTTTGTATTTTGGGGGTCGTACACCGTACGCTAAAAATAATATTTATCGTTATTATATAGAGCACTCCGATTACGGTGATTAACCACATTAATACAGTTTTTCCTATATTTTTACAATTTTAATGGAAAAAAACTATATAGAGGCAATCTCATTGGTTTTGCATTGCCATATTTCGGAGACATATAACTTTTAATATTTTTGGGTTGACAGAGCTGAGTTTTAGGGCTTTGGGCTTTAAGTTATCATTTTGCAGTAGGTACAATTTGGCACACAACTTTTTATCCTTTTTGGAACACTTTTGTGAAGGGAATTTTATGGAAAATGACATTTTTGCGGATTTTCGGGTTTTGTTTTACGGCGTTCACCGTATGGGTCCAATAATGTTTTGAGTTATGTACGGATTGTTACGGGACACGGCGATACCAAAATATGGGGAGGTTTTGGGATTTTGTGTTTTTTTGGAACTTTAGTAGATGTGTATAGGGAATGTTTGTGTTTTAGGGGACTTAACTTTATTTAATGAATTGTTTTAATTAAAATGTTATTTAGTGTTTTAACTTTTTTTATTTACTTTTACAGGTTAGCTTGAACAAGTGATCCTCTGATCGCTGTTCAAGCCTTCTTCACATAGCAGAGGGTATATAGATGTATTACACTTGTTAATACATGCTGAGTATGCTAAGTGTTGGTTAACAGTGGTGACCCAAGAAAGAAAGAAGCCCCGGGGCACGCCATCGGAGCAGTGAAGCCCTGGTAACTTCCGTGCGCTTTGGGGGGTGGGCGGAGTATGGGTGTTAGTCCGATATGGTTAAATGCCTTTTACATGACGCGGTCTCGCAGATGTGGTAGGATTAACAACCGAAATAGAGGAAATCTCCGATCGCTGGTGCGCTAGTGTTAGAGGACAGGCGTCGGCTAATAATATACAGCGCCACCCGCAGCTTTGGCGCTGTGTAGGAGCCGGCTCCAGGAAGCTTAGTAATGGTACTGCAAATGCGGGAATGATGTCTCCCGCCATGCAGTACATTTGTAAAATGTCGGGGTAAGGGGTTAAATGTACACACATTCTCTAATTCAATGTTATTACTAAAAATACAGCATTTCACAGATATAAGTCCAATTTGTGTCAATCAGTTCTGTCTATACAATTTCAGGTTTGCCCCTAGAAACAACCCTGTAACTTCTGATTTGGGGAGGCCGCATATTGATGTTCTGTTGGAGTTTATCTCTTTCTGCTCCCTGCACTCTGCCTGCCCCCAGCACTATTTTTTCCCCACCCCCACAGCTCCAGGACGGAGGTCAAAGACACTCGTTCACTTCTGCCCAGCAAACAACCACACCAGGAGGAGAGAAAGAGAAGCTGCAAGTTAAGGCAGAACGTTATCCAGGTAGGGGGGGCAGGCATCAGCAAAATCTGTGTAAAACAGATATCGTGAATAATATCTAATAAGGCATCTCAATCATCTATGATCTGTCTTATCTTCTTCTGGTGTCAGATCTAGTACAATGTCAGACTGTAAAATGAAAGTGTATATAACCTTGTACCCTGATAAATATAACCACATGTCAGCTCATAGAACTCGATGGATAATGAGTGTCTTCTTAGAGAGTCCCGCCCACCACCCTGGAATTTTACAATGACCATCAGACTGATAGGAGCTAAAACCGCAATACACCTGAGTAACTGTAAAGTAAGGGGTAAAATGATTTTTCTCCTGTAAAAACCCTTTCAATTACTGGTGGGAATGTTCATGTTCTCGGTGTTAAAACTCAGCTATCATGTGCATTTTCTAGGCAATAAAACCCAATAGGTTTCTCCATGAAGTTCATTTTAAAAGAACATTAGTTTGTTTTTCCCTTCTAAAAGAGGAAATAGTTTTTGCATGTATTCTGAAGATACAGGATAAAAAAAAAGAGGTTGGTATATCAGTGTCTGTATAAAGCACTGGCTTCGTTTAATGATGTTTACCGAGTAGAGGCTATATGCAGTAATATTTCTATGACACAATGTACGAGTGTGTTATGATTCTTTCTCATTACCTTCCATCACTGATAGTGTCCGCGCTATTTGCCACAGGTGTCTTAATAATCTAACACCTTCTATCACTGGCACGACACAGTGGGGGGATTTACTGGTGTATGCACGGCTTGTCGCAATCGGCAAATCAGGCTCCAGAAAGCAAGCCCGATATTTCTAAAGTGGCGAACGGCTGTAAGTAAAATTCTGTGTAGACAGTAATATTCAGTGGGCGCCATAAAAATGCTGAATCATGAGATGTGCGCCAATGCTTAATGGACTGCGCCTTAATTTTGCTTCTCTGCACCTTTTTTTCTTGGTCTATTGGATGCGCACAAATTGCCGCACCTTTAAAAAATGCTACAAATACACATAATGTGACGGATAATGTGGAAAAAGTTAGGACCGCGCCACCTGCGCCAAAAAAAGGACAGAGGGATAGTCCGGAAAATATGTTCTTTCTGCGCAAACTCTTATAAATGATCTGGCAACAATTCTGCGCCAAAAAATGAAGGGATCCGGGCTTTTTAGGCGCAGATACGATAATACATGTCCCCCAGTGTCTGTCTGGTTACCGATCATCGCGTTGCGCCACATATGGTTACCATATCGATCATCCGATGCTGTCGATACATTCTTTTATGGTGCAATGTGGCACATTTTTCCGATGATTCAGTTCAATGCTGGTCTCGACGCAGCAGCTTCATTTTTTGGGCAATGTTGCCAGGTTTTTTTATCTGCCTTACGGATATGACATTGACATAGGCAGATTTTTATTCATGTAATGATTGGCTGAGTGTGTCAATAGGAGGAGAATATTAGGGACCAGATACTGCCCTCTGAGGAAGCGCTATGCAAAAAACATGTGTCGGGGCTGGCTGGTGTGGTGTCCAACTAACTGCTTGATGAACCAATGATTCTGATACAGGCGGTCCCTACTTAGGGACACCCGGCTTACAGCAAACCCATAGTTACAGAAGACCCCTCTGCCCACTGGGACTCTGGGTGAATCTCCTGGATGCTTTACTATAGTACCAGACTGCAATGATCGAGTGTAAGATGTCTGTAATGAAGCTTTTGATAATTCTTGGGTCCAATTACACCAAAAATTTGAAACTCCATTGTAAAAGGGGGCAAAAGAGAAAAAAATTGTCTAGAATTCCATTATAAAATATACAGTTTCGACCCTTACATTACAAATTCAACTTAAGAACAAACCTCCAGACCCTATCTTGTATGTAACCCGGGGACTGCTGTATATGCATTTTGTAATTAATATCGATGAGTTAAAAGCTTATAGTGACTTAGGTCTGTCCTGTCAGAATAACTTTGTGCCATATTTAACTTTGGGTTACGATGGATAAGCTTGTAAACACACACCATTTTAATTTGTTTGGCCTCTTTGCTGATTGGCTACATTTAATCATGTTTGGTGAATGAAATAAAGATTGGAGTATTATTTAAAACTATATTATTGGTGCAATTCTTTTGACTTACAAAACTTTTGGTTATTGACAATTATTTAGCTGGGGTAAATTTGTATTTCTTACCTTACCACCCTTCTAATACAGTTTTGAAGGTTAAAAAAAGTAGCATATAAAACAAGAATTTCTTTAAATAATGATTTATCACTCAGCTCTCATTGATATAAGAGGAGAAGAGTGTGAATACGAAGTGTATTCTCACCATTTAACGGCATGGAGGGATTATACAGTGAAACACAGCTAATGGTTATATATTGAGGGTCCACCACTGGTCTTTTTTGGGGGATGTATCCTTGTTTTGTGCCATTCAAAATATGTGAAACCAAGGTTTACTACATGATTCAAAACTATCAAAGGGACCAGATTTAGGCACTGTTATTAGTGTCCACTTTGGCACATTACACCGGTGGAGATTAATCATGGGGGGCACATCAAGTCCGTGCACAGTAGACTAGAGCAGTCTTCCGCAGCGTTAATTTATAATAATAATAATCTTTTATTTATATATTGCAATCCATTCAGAGCGCTTCACAAATCATGGGTGACATACAAACTATAATAATACATAAACAGAGTACAAAAAGTCATATGGAACAATAGGAGGAGGGGCCCTGCTCCTGATTACAGATATGAGGAAGAGGGGGGGGACACAAGAGCTTACAGTCTATGAGGATGAGGGGTGAAACAAGAGTTACAGTCTACTATGAGGAATGAGGCGGGGACACAAGAGCTACAGTCTATGAGGATGACCGGGGGTGACACCAGAGCCTCAGTTATGAGGATGAGGGGTGGTGACGCAGAGCTTACAGACAGCGGATGCGGGGGTTGACACAAGAGCTTACAGTTTATGCAGGGGGATGAGGGGCTGACAAAAGAGCTTCAGTCGATGAAGGGAAGGGTGGTGACACAAGACCTTACAGTCTATGAGGATTGAGGGGGGCGACACAAGAGCTTACAGTCTTATGAGGAAAGGGGTTACACAAGAGCTTACAGTCATGAGGATGAAGGGGGTTACACAAGCGCTACAGTCTATGAGGATGAGGGGGGACACAAGAGCTTTACAAGTATATGAGGATGAAGATGGTCACCAAAAAGAGCTACGTCTATGAGAAATGATGGGGATGACACAAGAGCTTACAGTCTATGACGGGGATGTGTGAAGGGGTGGAACAAGGCTAAAGTCTTATGAGGAGGCTGAGGGGGTGGAACAAGCGCTTACAGCTAGAGGATGAGGGGGGTTGACACAAGAGCTTACAGTCTATGACGGTGAAGGGGTGACACAAGAGGCTTACAGTCTTGAGGAGGAGGGGGTGGACACAAGAGCTTAAATTCTATGAGGATGAGGACGGTGACACAAGAGCTTACAGGTCTATTGACGGTGAGGTGACACAAGACTTACAGTTCTATGGGATGAGGGGGGAAACAAGAGCTTACAGTCATGAGGATGAGGGGGTTAACAAGAGCTTACAGTCTATGAGGATGAGGGGGTTCCAACAAGAGCTTACAGTCTATGAGGATGAAGGGGGTGAACAAAGAGCTTACAGTCTATGCGGATGAAGAGGGTCACAAAAGAGCTACAGTCTATGAGAATGAGGGGATTGACACAAGAGATTACGTCGATGACAGTGAGGGTGACACAAGAGCTTAAAGTCTATGAGGATGAGGGGTGACACAAGAGCTTACAGTCTATGCGGAATATGAGGGGCTGACACAAGAGCGTACAGTCTATGAGGGTGAAGGGGTTTGACACAAGACCGTACAGGTCTATGAGGAGAGGGGGTGACACAAGAGCTAATGTCTATGAGGATGAGGGGTGACACAAGAGTTACAGTTATGATGGATGAGGGGGGACACAAGAGCTTACAGTCTATGAGGATGAAAAGAGGGTCAAAAAGAGCTGACAGTCTATGAGAAGGAGGGGTGACACAGAGATTTTAAAGTCTATGAGGATGAGGGGTGACCACAAGAGCTTACAGCTATGAGGGATGAGGGGGGGGGACACAAAGAGCTTACACTCTATGAGGATGAGGGGTGTGGTGGCACAGAGCTTTCAGTCTATGAGGATGAGGTGACACACGAGCTTACAGTCTATGAGGATGAAGGGTGTTGACACAAAAAGTTAAGTCTATGAAGGATGACGGCGGCGACACAAGAGCTTACATCTATGAGGAGGAGCGGGGGTGAACAAGGAGCTTACAGTCTATGAGGATTTGAAGGCGGAGACACACTAGCGTACAGTCTATGAGGATGATGGGTGACACCAAGAGCTTACAGTCCTATGAGGGGTGAGGGGTTGACACAAGAATTCAGTCCTAGGCGGATGAGGGGTGACACAAGAGCTTACAGTCTATGAGGATGAGGGGTGGACACAAGAGCTTACAGTCTATGAGGATGAGCGGGGGTGACACAAGAGCTCACAGTCTATGAGGATGATGGGGGTGACACAAGAGCTTACAGTTAGCACTGGTGCAATTTGCTAAGTGGCATGTGCCAGTTTTCTGTGAGCACTTTGCCACATTATTTCTAGTGGAAAACTCGCTGTGAAATGTATATTTAAGAAGGGTACAGTACACATTGTGTAGCAAAGACCTTTGTGGTTTGCAGCTGCACTATTCTTCTGCTACACAAATTATGTATGAAGGGGGTGCTCAGTCGGATTTGTGCGCCACATTTAACATGCAAAGTATGACAGAAATGTGGTTGCCCACCCCATTTAAAGGTGCACCAAAAAAAAAGTGAATGCACTCTGTCAGGCAGTGCGGGAGCGCAAATCAATAAAGAACTGCGCAAACAATCATGAATCGGGCGTCCCCTGCACCATACACAGGCAAATGCACCATAGTACAGACTGCACGATTGTTAGTAAATGTGCCCCACTGTGTCTGATGCTTTTAATGATGTAATCTGAAGTGCTGGTGCAGATTTCACAACATTAGTAAGTAGCGTGCTTGATGGTCCCAGTATATACATCACAAAATGTATTTGACCTAAGTATCGAAAGTACTATCGCCAACTGGAATTACTGGCTTCATATTGGAAAACACGCCCACATGAATTAGGGCTCCAGAAAATAAATAGAGAGAGGTACCATGGGATTTCTATCGCAGCACGAGTTTGGTTATGTATAATGGGACATGCAGCAGCTGCCTTAACTGATGTTAAAATCATAATGAAAGGTTATCTTAATTCATATAAAAAATGTGAAAATGACAACCAACTACAGTACTTTTCAAGCTTGAGACTGATACCTTTACTGTACATGGAACTGGAAATGCTTTTGCATGAAAAATGAACCTCAGATTTTTCCACAAAATGCGTCCATTTTCAGCTGTTTTTAATTAAAGTGAGACTTCAGCCGGGTTCTTTTGTTTTTGTAATTTCTGTATCCCCAAAATATTCCAAAGACTTGCACCAGAATAGACAATCTGCTGTTTTATAAACATACATGATCAGTCTTATCCCTCTATCTTATCCATTGTACAGAGGGAGAGGGTGGGTGTCAGCAGGCTTCTTCTAATGCAGGGCCTCCACTTATACAGAGATATTGAGAAAATACTGTAGTATTGTCTCACTTTCATGTCTTCTTGCCTCCGCATATCCTCGGATAAGAAGAAGAAAACACTGGAGATGCTGAAAGCATCTTTATCACTACATCCGGATTTCCTCGGTATACCTCCTGGGTAGGGAAAGGAGGCAAGGATCCACATACAGGTCAGGGAAGGAAAATGTAACGTTGGTTCCTACAGCTAAGCATGTAATAAAGTACCTGCACCATTCTAATGGGTAACCTCTTATACATTGTTTGGCATTTGGATATGAAAGGACTGGACCACTCCAAAACCTCCTGGTATTGTGTGTACATCCTTGCCCACTTTTAGACATTGTACACAATTTTCTAAAGACAGACCTCTTTGACGCTTATTTATACTGCATTCTTCCATTTGTTAATTCGTAAATAAGGGGGTAATTTACTAAGGGCCCGAATCTCGCGTTTTCCCGACGTGTAACCGAATATTTCCGCGTTTTTCCATTGAATTTGCCCCGGGATTTGGGCACGAGATCGGATTGTGGCGCACGGCGCCGGCATGCACGCGACGGAAAAAACGGGGGGCGTGGCCCGAACGAAAAAACCCGACGGTTCGGAAAAAACGAAGAGATTTAACAAAAAATGTGTTGCGAAATTACAATTACTTACCAGTATAGGCCGGTGATGAATTTCAGGGCATTACAGCGCGCCTACGGGGAACTTCAGCGCACCAGCGCCAATGTGTGACGCGGAGGAAACTACCTTAGAAATTCCCGGCCGGAACCCGAATCCACCGCAGAGAACGCGCCGCAGACGCGAACGGACGGGTAAGTAAATATGCCCCATAATTTCTTACACATAGATATAGTGGGTACTTACTTTTACTGTAATTTTCAATTGTGAATAAAGACAATATGCAGATGCACGTTTAATAGATCATGGTTAAAGGGAAATTAATGTTATTCTTTTTATCAATTGTAACTTACAATCAACTATGTCAATATTCATCGTTGTAGAACTATAATGTTGTAACACAGTTGAACGTTTAATCGTTTACTTCAGTTTGGGTCATGTGATATGCACGGCGCTGAGAAATCTTGTGATATAATGAGCGTGCATCTTGTGACATCACCATGACCAAGGATGATTTAATATTTATCTACAATAGTTTTCTTTGATAGAAGGGAAAATACAAAACAGGGTGGCAGATGACAAAAATAGCCATTGTAGTTGTAAACAAAACGACACATAATGGGGGTCCATTTACTAAGGGCCCGATTCGCGTTTACCGAATGGTACCCGAAAATCTTTCCGATTTGAGCCGATTGTACATTGAATGCACCGGGGTTTTTGGCGAACGCGATGGATTGTGGCGCATCGGGAGGGCGATGCGCGCGACAGAAATGGGGGGGGCGTGGCCCGAACGAAAAACCCGACGTATTCGGAAAAAGACCGCCGCATTAAAAATTCCGAAAAGTGTCGCTTGGGGAGGCGCTGCACCTTCACTTTATGGATGGGTGCATTCCGGGGCGTTAAGATTATTTGCGGCGCTTGCAGCGCCACCTGAGTGGACGGCGGGGGAAATACCATCTTAAATCCAGCGACCCGAATCCTGGCAGAGAACGCGCGCTGGATCGCGCATGGCCGGGGTAAGTAAATGGCCCCAATGAGCAAGGTTCATAAAGTAAACATATACACCCAATGGGGAAGAGGAACCTTTCTACCTGTACAGCTGAACCCTTATCTTTGCAGTCGATTTCCCACCGTTAATGCCAACATCTTACTTTAAGCTGTATGCAGTTCTTTTACTTTATCGCTGATGCAGCCTTTTTTTTCTTTTCTAAAAGAAATTTTCTTAAAAACAAATGTTTGCATTTTTTGTAACCTACATAACATAAAAAGAATTCTATGTGTCAAAATAGGCACAAAGCGCCGCGCCCGAGTGATCCCCCCCACATTTTATAGTTTTTTAGTTTTTATTTATCAAAGAACTCATTTTTTATATGAAATCTTTAGGGGAAAAAAAACTTTCCTATATTGCTTCAAGAGCCAGATATTTGAATTTTTGTCATTGTGGTTGTATGGGGGCTTATTTCTTCTGAAAAAAAGTTAATTTTTATTCCCATTTGGGGTTCATAAACTTTTTTAATTGCATTTTTTAAATAAAATTTTGGGTATTGGCTTAATGAAAAAACGTGCTTTTGTAATTTTTTTTCTTTATTTTTATTTAAGTTTTTTGTGAAGGATAAATTCAGGATGATTTTACATTTTTATTTTTAGAGGAGTGGGCAATTTTTGGGCTGTGGTTTTTGCTATCCCCCCGTTTTTAACTTTTTCAATGACTTTTAATACTGACAGGAGATCACTTGGCTTTATAACTGACTGTACAATACTTATGGGTGTTTAGGTGGGTTTTTGAAGAGTTAAACCCCTTAAGGACGCGTCTGCCTTGCAGGTTAAGTGGTTCGCAACTTTTTTTGAACTTGACCAGGTCTTCTTCCCTTTGTGGTAATAACTTTTTGAGTGAGCGCTGTTACTGATCAAAGCGGATTCTGAGATTGTTTTTTACACAATGTTGTCACTTCATTTTAGTGGGTAAATTGTGGCTGATTAAGTTTTGCGGTATTTACAAAATATAGGAAAAATGATGATGACATTTTTAGAAAAATTTGCCCATTTCGAAATTCAAAAGCACCGCGTTTCAGGCAAGATGATCTACCCCCTAAAGAACTATGAGACATAACATTTCCCATTTGTCTACTTTACCTTTCAAATTTTTGAAAATTGGCTAATTTATTTTGACGTCACGCGGCCTACAAATCGAAATAGCATTTTCAGTTATTTTCGGAATTGATATTTTTGGGGGATTAATACTGTTTTGAAAAATGTTACATATTAGCAACAAAACCCCCTATATAATCTAACCAACACACAAATTTTCAAATCTGCACCCCACCAAACTATCAGAAACCCATTTACAAAGTGTGGTGAAGATATTCATAGTAATTGACATCAAAAAGGCGGTGAATTTAACTGGCAAATTTTGTAGGTTATACGTATTTATGTCCCTTAAAATTTAACATTTCCAAAAGAATAAAAAGAGAAAAACTCACCATAAAATTTTGTTCTCATTCTCCTGCGTGCAGCGACCCCCCACATGTGACATTAATGTGTATGGGGCAAAGCAAGGCGCAGAAGGGAAGGAGCACCCTGCAGCTGCCAGATTACGTGTCGGTGCCCCCCTTTTGAAGGCTAAATTGTCGCTTTCCGTATTTGGGCCATTGGACGGCATTTTTTTTGCAGGCCGAGAGCTTTTTCAAGTTCAGTTTGCCAGTGTGTGTGTGTGGGTATCCCTATGTTGAAAATTTTCGAACTTAGACGAGGACACATGAGTAGAAAAGCATTCAATTCCGTACTGGATTTTTTTACTTTTTTTGTTTCGTGTTCAACGTATATCCTAATTAATCCTGTTATCTTTATTCTATGGGTCGCTACGATTACGGGCTACAAGATATAGGTGTATGTATTTTTTATGACTAAAATAAATTGCCCATAGGATGAACAACCCTAATGTGGGGAAAAATAAGTTTGTGCATCGCTGTCTTCAAGTGGCATAACATGGTTACGTTTTTGGTCCAGAGCTGGTCGAGGCTTGCTTTTTCGGGGGCCTGTGTTTTTGCAAAAATATATTCTGGAGTACATATGTTGTTGATCACTTTTTTGCAATTTTTAGTGGGATAGAATAGGTAAAAATCATAATTTTTGGCGGGTTTGTTAACGTTTTTTTTTACGGCGTTAAGAAGCATGGTTCAATAGTTATTGGTTTCTTTATGGAGACGGAGCGGTGATACTATAAATGTGGGGTTTTTTGTGCTTTATGATTTAGACGTTTTGAGCGCTTATATGTCCTCTTGATATGTGTGTGTGTGGGGGTATGGCATTTTAGTGATGTTAAAGTAATTTTTTATTGAATTAAAAACATTTTTAACTTTTTTCTACAATGATCCACCATGGGATATGACAAGCAATCATATGATTGCTTAGTTCTTGATAATACTCTGCAATACTAATTGTATCCGCAAGGGGTATTATAAGTGCCCGTATGCAGATGCATAGGATGACACTTTGCCTTTAAGATGACGTCCAAAGACGCTATATTAAAGGTAAAACCTACAGGCTTCTCTGGGGTCCAATCGGACAACGAAGTGCAATAACAGCGATCGCCCACCCACCGAAACGGCGTAGTTGTGGGGGGGGCGATCGTGGGGTAAAGACCCCAAGAAAGGCATGTTAAATGCCGCCGGTCGCGTCTCCGGCAGCCGCAGGCATTTAACGGGTTAAAAACACCGCGATCGGAGCCCACTCCGACCGCCGGGGGTGAGGGTTGTGATAGCCGGGGATGTCAACGGTAGATTACCAGTGAAATCCCGCGGCAACGATGCGGTTTTCGGGCTATACGCGCTCCTGTTGTGACAACCGCATCGTCTTGACGCAGTAGCTGTACTGCGCTGAGAGCTTTCGCCAGGGACTCAGCGCAGTAGCTACGGCGCAGAGCGCTAAGGAGTTAATCGAAGAACGTAAGAAAACAACAAAACACAAGAATGAGTCCACAGAGAACAGAAAACGGACAGAAGTAAATTTGAAAAATTTGGTAGAACTTCATTCTTACCCCCCCAGATTATTTTTTATTATAAAAGATTTTTTTTTGTGAAAGTGTACAAGTCTGGATCGATCTCTGGAAGCAAGTGCATAGAAAGGCACTTCTATTAATTCACAGGAAGGTACACGTACTATAGAAAGTCACTTATATAATTTTCATGGTTACATCCTACGCGCACGCACCCACTACTTTATCTTATTATGCACAAAGCCTAACCTTTTTTTGCGTCTATCTTTTGCAATGTGTATTGAAGCGGGAATAAGTTTCTCCTTACAGTGACTCCAATTAAGGCCGCCGTGTGTGTGGAGTCTTATTAGCCATGGAGCTCCAATAGGGGGATTGGGAATATGCAAGTTTTTCCAGGAGGAGTAAGAAGACCACGCCTCTTTTAAGTACCTGTAAGAGATCCCTTGAAATAAAAGCATGACCTTCAGAAGCCTTTGACGTGATGCAGGATTGAAACACAAAACAGTATATCTATTCCAGAGAACAGGATTCATTGATGTAGACAGCACTGTTTTGACCTGTGTTAGACAGACCTGGTGGGTCACTAGGGGATTCTTGGAAAACACAAGTAGTGTGTATCCTTCATTGGCATGCTCCGTAAGAAGAACTATTACTTCCCCTACCTAGTTTGCAAGCCTCTCACTCGCTAAAACCAGTTCCTACGTGTACTAAGGGACCTAATCAGGTCGAAATAGAGCGTTACAGTGGGGAATCGGTTGCTTCTGGAATAAATTTATACTGGTTGGGTTTAATAGCTCATGTTCCCCCATAGATTTCTGAAGGTCATGCGTATTGGGATGTCAAGGGCGTTGTCTTACAAGGTGCTAAAAGAGGTTCCATCCTGGGAAAACTTTGTATTTTGCAATGTATTGAAACAGTTCAAACACACCAAAAGTGGAGGACCCAGTGGACAAGCACATACGGGATATGTCGGTGCCGGGGATCCAAGACGCTGACAGTTCTAGTGGAATTCAAAGCTGATTCTTTATTATTGCAGTTTAAAAAAACAAATGGAAGCTACGCGTTTCGGCCCGGACATGGCTTCGTTCAGGCAAACACACAAAAAGTGAGTGCAGTTGGGACCCTTTGTGTGCACTCAGAACAGGAGGTGGGGAGTGTTGCCATTGGCGTACAAAACATGATTAATATGTAGAAACTACCTTGACTACGTAGTTGATACTACAATAAATATGGTATGGTTGTGAGTGCTGATCACTATTTCTTTGATTGTTCACTTAATTTGAGTGTACAGTTTTTGTTCCATTTTTATCGAGTCTTTTCTAAAAATACTCTGACTGTTGCGGATCCTCTGGGAGCAGAGAGTCTCGTCTTACCAATCTTTATAAGATGAATTAGTTTCATCAAGATAAAATCAATTACAGATGCAGACGTATTCTTGCATTTTCATTAGAACTGAAATTACGGCTTCTTTTAAACACAAATGCATAATTATACTACAGTATTAAATGTACTTTAATATTCACAATTACTATTTTGTCTTGGGATATTCATTCTCTAAACTTACCAACATGGACTTCTTTGAATTTTGTTTCAATTTTCTCACATCCTTAAAGCCAAACTTTGTAAGCAACAGGAGAGAAGGGGATTCGGGGCGTGGGCAAAGAATAATCATCAAAGAAGCCACCTTGGTGATGGTTGTCACATGTCACCATTACAAGATAATTTATTGCTTGATGTTTGTGGTTGGCCTTGGGAGGCTCCAGCCTTGAGGTTACAACCCACCCCAAGTACAAAGGAGTGTTCAAAAAGATATTATTAATATCCATGCCCCCCTCAGACTTACCTGGGGGTATTAAGTGTCTACAAGGGTTAAAATAGTTGGGGGTCTCCATTAAGTTGGTCATTAACGGACCTGCTCATTCTACTGCTTAGATTGATAAATTTGACCATCTATCCTTCCATTTATCCAATATATTTTAAAAAGTAATCATAAATTTGAGGAATTCCCAACATGAACAATGTTGATATATGATTGATGATGATCGCATTACTATAGGATCCTACAATGGAAAGAAGATGGGGTCATGCATGTGGATTGTCATTGCCTTCATCTCTGCAGGATTGCCCAGATGAGAATGGATGGCTCTGATTATATGTAGGGGGTGTCTGTAGGAAAATGCATAAAGGACAATTATAGGAAGTTTCAAAATGAAGTTAGTATTAATATACCGTAATTAAAAATTATATAGTACAGTTAAATAAAATTAAATAAGGTTTAAAATGTCCTATTTTTGCAAAAAGCAGAAGAGAAGAGAGGGGGTGGAACCACCACTTGTGGAAGCTACCTTGGGGAAGGCACTTAACAATAGTGTATTGCATGTACTGTTTCTAAGGCCTTATTTAAACAAACGTAATGCGGACTGAAATCCAGCTGCAAATGGTGCGATCCAATGGTCCACATTGGCGCCTTCGGCCCCCAGTCACGATGCGATGAGCACACATTGTCTCCCTGCACCATGACCATGCATGGAGAAATATAGGACATGCCTTATATTTTGCCGTGTTGCGGCGCCGGTAGCTCCTCCTCTCCCCTGCATGCGGATGTATGCTGTGAATGTACCCTTAGTGTGCATATATGGTGCATTGTCACCTTTTAGATATTTTTATTGCTTTGTTTGTGATTTATGTTACAAATGAATGAATATATCTGTAAGTAACAGATCTTGTGCCTTGTTCTTTTGTATTTACTATTCCAAATGATGTCTTTATTCCTTTGGTTAGAACTTTCATGTAGATTCCATCTTTATATAGTTTTGCTATGTTGTAATACCTTTAAAATAATTTAAATCTTGAGAGAATTTTTTTGCAATACAGGCAGTCCCCGGGTTACACACAAGATAGGGTCTGGAGGTTTGTTCTTAAGTTGAATTTGTATGTAAGTCGAAACTGTATATTTTATAATGGAAGTTCTAGACAATTTTTTTGCTTTTGCCCCAGTGACAATTGGAGTTTCAAAATTTTTGGTGTAATTGGACCAAGAATTATCAATTAAGCTTCATTACAGACATCTTACAGCTGATCATTGCAGTCTGGGACTATAGTAAAGCATCCAGAGAGCTTCACCAGAGGTCACAGTGGGCAGAGGGGTTCGTCTGTAACTGTGGGTTGTCTGTAAGTCGGGTGTCCTTAAGTAGGGGACCACCTGTATTCCATAATCCATAATCACTTTTTCACACTTTGGTGTACTGAGCTGTGTAAGGATTATTCGTGTTACAAGCTTAAATGTTCTTGCTATCATTTTGGGAACAGTAGGACCTTTAGATCACATTTAATTAAAATGTTTACGTGTAGTGAAATGGCTAGAATGGTGATTTGGACATTTTTTGCACTTGTAGATTACTTAAACTCTATGTGGTCTGATTGATGATACAATGTACTGTAAAACTGCTGTACTGCAGTCAATTGTCAATTTATTGGATCTGTATTAGACCCTGCCTCCATCTAGTCAGCTTCTGCAATGCCCATATAAATGACTGATCTCCGCCATTTGCTTGCTGAATATATGTAAGGATTACCTGGCTCCCTGCCAGTATTATGTGGTGAGTCCCTATGGAGGGCCGTTAAAACAAGAATTGCATGCACTGGGGCCTTGACCTACAGGGGGCTAAGGCTGAGAGGGGGGGGGAGGAGTGAAAAGACAACCACAGTCAGGTAATGTTAAAGAAATTATTAAAAAGTAGTGAAATTATTAAGATGCACAACAAAGGCATTTTTAGTTAAAATGACCTCCTGATGACATGTTCCCTTTTAGAATTGTGTTGAGAGATGTCTCATTGCACAATACAAAAGTGTTCAAATAATGAGATGTGAACAGACCCTGAGTTTTATATGTTTTATTGTTCATTTAAAAGCTTTTTAAGGCTTAAGAAATGTGCTGTGCTAACTGCTGTAGTAGTTCAAGATCACTGGTCTACAAAGACAGAAATCTATTCATCAATATTGATTGCTGTTCGATGTAACATATAAATAGAACATCATGTATTCAATGGGATGACTGGAGGAAGTGCGTACATATGCTTATCTGCAGTATAAATCTCAGGAGGTGGCTGCAACATTGCGTCATGTAAAAGAGAAAAGGTTTATTTGTTTTTTCAACATCAGTGATTGTAAAACTTTGGGGGATATTTATTACTAAATAATAAATAATAATTCTTTATTTATGCAGTGCACACAAATTACCAAATCCATCCCTGTCCCCAATGGGGCTCATAATCTAATCAACCTTTATGTATGTTTTGGAGTGTGGGAGGAAACCCACGCAAACACGGAGAGAACATGCAAATTCTTTGCAGATGTTCACCCTGGGACTTGTACCCAGGTCCCCAGCGCTGTAAGGATGTAATGCTAACCACTAAATGCGCTAGGTATTTTTTGGCACCTGATTTTAGCAGTGATTTGCACTGTGATGTTATATTCTGGTGCACGGCCTTTATGTATTTGGTGCACCGTAAGAAGAACAAATAAATGCCAACCCACATTCAAGAAGGGGTTTAGAAGTTGGTGGACTTGCTTTTTGTTGGACTTATTTGTCACCAAAAAAGTGGTGGGAAACTATAATTGCAGCAGAAGTGTCGGAATTCAAAAGCTGCATCCAAATTGAGAAAACAAAAATAAAATGAGAAAAAATTTGTTTTTCCTGGTGCACACATAATAAATCTGATGCACGTGATGCAGAATAAACAAGAAAAGAGTACGGCTCCACAAAAGACTTGTAAAACACATAGTAAATACCCCCCTGTGTGTTTTTCATCCTAGACCACTCTATCCCATTTACTCAGCTAGTTACTAATTTAATAGAGCATTCTCTGTTAGGAGTGTTAAATCCATTA
Source organism: Engystomops pustulosus (assembly GCA_019512145.1). Lineage (NCBI taxonomy): Eukaryota > Metazoa > Chordata > Amphibia > Anura > Leptodactylidae > Engystomops > Engystomops pustulosus. The sequence goes on along the minus strand of CM033644.1, from coordinate 49,148,021 downwards.
AGGGAAATAAATGATCAAAGACAGTTTTAAGATAGCTTTGATGCAAATGTGAATGTTTGATTTTCAATTAAACATCAAATGCCCAGATTTACAGAAGAAGCTCAATCCACAGAATCCTTGGAGAATATTAAGGAACTTTAAGCAAAGAAAAATAGTCCACAATTAAATTATTTATTCAGAATAGACGAATTACCATTTTTACCTTATTACTTGGATGTGAGCAGAGGAGAAGCAATTATAACAGGCCTAGTGAGTATCAGGGATCATACAAGTGATCCGATTTAGTAGAATCAAAATTATATTAAACAAAGTTGAGATGACATATGAAGAAGTAATACTGTAATTCTGTACTGCATAATAGATTGTTGGCTAGCAAAACGCCCAGAGTGAGAATTGAATACTCATGCTGCTGCATCGAAAAGGAAAATGTCTTAATAAACAGTTCCTTCTTAATGAAGCTTCTCTTTCACCCCGCATATATGGTTGCAAAGGAACTGATATTGATGGCATAATATGAATAACAGAGGGGGCTTTCATTAATGGATTTATGGCATGTTTTTGTTAGACATGTGTTTTATTTTATTCTTGCCTTCTCATTAGAAATGAAATACTGCTTCCTTTTAAACACAACTGCATAATATACTACATTATTTAAAGGTACTTTAATATTCACAATTACTATTTTGTCTTTGGGAATATTCATTCTTTAACCCCTTAGCAACATGGCCCTTCTTTGTATTTGTGTTTCCATTTTTCTCACATCCTTAAAGCCAAACTTTGTAAGCACCAGAGAGAAGGGGATTAGGGGGTGGGCAAAGAATCATCACTCAAAGAAGCCACCTTGGTGCATGGTGTCACCATTGTCACCATTTAGATAATTTTATTGCTTTGATTGTTTGTGGTTTGCCTTGGGAGGCTCCAGCCTTCTAGCTAAACCCCACCCCAAGTACAAAGGAGTGTTCAAAAGAATATTATTAATATCACATGCCCCCCTCAGACCTTACCTGATGGGGGTATTAAAGTTTAAAGGGTTAAAATCAGGTGAGGGGTTCCATTAAGGTTGGTCATTAACGGACCTGCTCATTCTCACCTGCTTAGATTGATAAATTCTGACCATTATCCTTCCATTTATCAAATATATTTTAAAAAGTAATCCAATAATTTGAGACATTTCCCAACAATGTTGATATATGATTGATGATGATCGCATTACTATAGGATCCCTACAACGGAAAGAAGATGGGGTCATGCATGTGGATTGTCATTGCCTTCATCTCTGCAGGATTGCCCAGATGGGAATGGATGGCTCTGATTATATGTAGGAGGTGTCTGTAGGAAAATGCATAAAGGACAATTATAGGAAGTTAGTATTAATATAATTAAAAATTATATAGTACAGTTAAATAATATTCAATAAGGTTTAAAATGTCCTATTTTTGAAAAAAGCAGGAGAGAAGAGAGGGGGAATAGGGGGTGGAATCACCACTTGTGGAAGCTACCTTGGGGAAGGCACTTAACAATAGTGTATTGCATGTACTGTTTCTAAGGGCTTATTTAAACAAACCTAATGAGGACTGAAATCCGGCTGCAAATGGTGCGATCCAATGGTCCACATTGGCGCCTTCGGCCCCCAGTCACGATGCGATGAGCACACATTGTCTCACTGCACCATGACCATGCATGACCATGCGAAATATAGAACAGGAAGGGTACTTGTCTTACGTCGGCGCACACAGATACGTCAAATGCACAAGATGGATCCAATAAAAGGGGGGTATTTTTATTCGGTATCTTAGGAACACAACGCGTTTCGGAGTCTAATATGACTCCTTTATCAAGTGGGTAGATACTGGGGGAATAAAAGAGAGTACTTGGGGAAAAGAAAACATATACATAGATATATCCATATATACAGGAGAGAGTATGGTAATATTAATCATGTAGTAACAGGTAAAAGTAGGTAAAAACATAAAGATATATATACACACACATACACGAATATATAGCATATATCGTGACCTTTTATGGGACACGTGTAGAAGTTAACTAATACAAATGCATAAAAACATCCATAGTTTAGAGGCAATCAGACTGGTTAAAAACTAATATCCAAAATAAATCACTGGATTGTACATGGATGAATCGATTGGTACATAGATAAATAAATAAATAAATTGAACATGAATAAGATGGATAGTTCAATAAATAAATAAGTGGTTTGATCAAGAATAAAAGTACCGATGGAGGTAGGATGGAGTCGCTTACCTGCAGCGCGGGTGAAGGTAGGATTCCCCGGAGCTGTCAGGCAGCGCTGGCTCGGCTTGTTAAATAAGTGCCGACTAGTGGGAGCGGCGCGCGCCACAAGTGGATTGTGGCGCATGCGCACAGTGGAGTATAACCAAGAATATGTCTGCCATCTAGTGGGGCAACATAATCATGCAGTGTGCTGACATTGGAGGGACAAAATATGTGAGAGATGGTAGCTAATACATAAATGGGGGGTAGTAGTTAATGAATAGATGATAAAGTATATAAATAAATGATGTAAATGTTTAAAAGATTAATTGAGAAATAATCTAATGGATTAAATCGGTGGTAATACATAGTATAAATGTTAACAATTAATAAGCTGTGGATTAATGGTTTATTAATGAATAGTTAGTAATTTTAATCTTAATATTGGTATGGATATAAAAGAATATATATAGGTTATTATTAATCTTGATCTTGGATGTAAAGAATATGTTGGTTTATAAATAGGGATGGGTAGGGGTGGCTTGGGAGGGGGGGTTTTGGGAGGGGGGTTGGGAGAACATATAATGTGGGGGATTGGTATCTTAAGGGTGAAAAAATAAAAAAGTCTTAATTAAAAATTGCTTTCTAGCGATTCATTTAGGCCACTGGGGGTGAGACAATTCATTTTAAAAATCCAGAACATTTCTCTCTTGCGTAGGAGATTAAAGCGATCGTTCCCATCAGGGATATGTTCGATTGGGGTAACAGAAAAGACTGAGAAATCCTTTTGGTGGTGTGTGAAGCCATGTCTCGAAATGCTATGTTTAATGTATCCGTTTGTTGTATTACACCTATGGCTGTTCATTCTTGTCTTAAGTTGTTGAGTTGTGCGGCCCACGTATTGAAGGCCGCATGGGCATTCCATTAGATAGATGACAAAGACTGAGGAGCAATTCATGAAGCTTTTAATTGTAAAGACTTCGTTGGTCGTATTGCTTCTGAAAGATTTGGCTCTATGTGTAATGTTGGAACAACATTTGCAACTAGAGTTGCCACATTTGAAGCTTCCGATGATTTCCAGGAATATTGAGTTCCTTGGATTGTTTTTAAAGGGGTTTCGGAGCTCGCTGGGGGCTAAATTGTTTTTTAGTGTTCTTGCTCTCCTGAAGATAATGCTGGGTTTTTTTGGGAGGTTCTTGGATAGGTATGGATCATTAAGAAGGATGGGCCAGTGTTTGTCCAGGATCTTTCTAATGTGTTGGTGTTCGCTGTTAAAAGTTGTGATAAACTTTTACCCCCCTTTTATTGGATCCATCTTGTGCATTTGACGTATCTGTGTGCGCCGACGTAAGACAAGTACCCTTCCTGTTCTACTGACTACGCTTACAGACCGGTTTGGCAACCGTGTCTCGACGACCCTTGTCTACAGGCAGCACCAGGAAATATCAACCCTTTCACCTTCATTAGAGTTGTGCCTAATACAGCACAACCAAATCCGGTGAGCCTCTCTCCACCTCTCCTAAACAGCACCACAGCCTACGACCTTACTACTCTATGAGCGCTTTTTGGTCTCTCCTTGTCCGCCTTTCTATACCTTACTCCTTTCCCATGAGAAATATAGGACATGCCTTATATTTTGACGTGTTGCGGCACCGGTAGCTCCTCCTCTCCCCTGCATGCGGATGTATGCTGTGAATGTACCCTTAGTGTGCATATATGGTGCATTGTCACCTTTTAGATATTTTTACTGCTTTGTTTGTGATTTATGTTACAAATGAATGAATATATCTGTAAGCAACAGATCCTGTGCCTTGTTCTTTTGTATTTACTATTCCAAATGATGTCTTTATTCCTTTGGGTAGAACTTTCATGTAGATTCCATCTTTATATAGTTTTGCTATGTTGTAATACCTTTAAAATAATTTAAATCTTGAGAGAATTTTTTTGCAATATTCCATAATCCATAATCACTTTTTCACACTTTGGTGTACTGAGCTGTGTAAGGATTATTCGTGTTACAAGCTTAAATGTTCTTGCTATCATTTTGGGAACAGTAGGACCTTTAGATCACATTTAATTAAAATATTTATCTGTAGTGAAATGGCTAGAATGGTGATTTGGACATTTTTTGCACTTGTAGATTACTTAAACTCTATGTGGTCTGATTGATGATACAATATACTGTAAAACTGCTGTACTGCAGTAAATTGTCAATTTATTGGATCTGTATTAGACCCTGCCTCCATCTAGTCAGCTTCTGCAATGCCCATATAAATGACTGATCACAAGTGCTCTCCGCCATTTGCTTGCTGAATATATGTAGGGATTACCTGGCTCCCTGCCAGTATTATGTGGTGAGTCGCTATGGAGGGCCATAAAAACAAGAATTGCATGCACTGGGGCCTTGACCTACAGGGGGCTAAGGCTGAGAGGGGGGGGGGAGGAGTGAAAAGACAACCACAGTCAGGTAATGTTAAAGAAATTATTAAAAAGCAGTGGAATTATTAAGGTGCACAACAAAGGCATTTTTAGTTAAAATGACCTCCTGATGACATGTTCCCTTTTAGAATTGTGTTGAGAGATGTCTCATTGCACAATACAAAAGTGTTCAAATAATGAGATGTGAACAGACCCTGAGTTTTATATGTTTTATTGTTCATTTAAAAGCTTTTTAAGGCTTAAGAAATGTGCTGTGCTAACTGCTGTAGTAGTTCAAGATCACTGGTCTACAAAGACAGAAATCTATTCATCAATATTGATTGCTGTTCGATGTAACATATAAATAGAACATCATGTATTCAATGGGATGACTGGAGGAAGTGCGTACATATGCTTATCTGCAGTATAAATCTCAGGAGGTGGCTGCAACATTGCGTCATGTAAAAGAGAAAAGGTTTATTTGTTTTTTCAACATCAGTGATTGTAAAACTTTGGGGGATATTTATTACTAAATAATAAATAATAATTCTTTATTTATGCAGTGCACACAAATTACCAAATCCATCCCTGTCCCCAATGGGGCTCATAATCTAATCAACCTTTATGTATGTTTTGGAGTGTGGGAGGAAACCGGAGGACCCGGAGGAAACCCACGCAAACACGGAGAGAACATGCAAACTCTTTGCAGATGTTCACCCTGGGACTTGTACCCAGGTCCCCAGCGCTGTAAGGATGTAATGCTAACCACTAAATGCGCTAGGTATTTTTTGGCACCTGATTTTAGCAGTGATTTGCACTGTGATGTTATATTCTGGTGCACGGCCTTTATGTATTTGGTGCACCGTAAGAAGAACAAATAAATGCCAACCCACATTCAAGAAGGGGTTTAGAAGTTGGTGGACTTGCTTTTTGTTGGACTTGTCACCAAAAAAGTGGTGGGAAACTATAATTGCAGCAGAAGTGTCGGAATTCAAAAGCTGCATCCAAATTGAGAAAACAAAAATAAAATGAGAAAAAATTTGTTTTTCCTGGTGCACACATAATAAATCTGATGCACGTGATGCAGAATAAACAAGAAAAGAGTACGGCTCCACAAAAGACTTGTAAAACACATAGTAAATACCCCCCTGTGTGTTTTTCATCCTAGACCACTCTATCTCATTTACTCAGCTAGTTACTAATTTAATAGAGCATTCTCTGTTAGGAGTGTTAAATCCATTAAGGGAAATAAATGATCAAAGACAGTTTTAAGATAGCTTTGATGCAAATGTGAATGTTTGATTTTCAATTAAACATCAAATGCCCAGATTTACAGAAGAAGCTCAATCCACAGAATCCTTGGAGAATATTAAGGAACTTTAAGCAAAGAAAAATAGTCCACAATTAAATTATTTATTCAGAATAGATGAATTACCATTTTTACCTTATTACTTGGACGTGAGCAGAGGAGAAGCAATTATAACAGGCCTAGTGAGTACCAGGGATCATACAAGTGATCCGATTTAGTAGAATCAAAATTATATTAAACAAAGTTGAGATGACATATGAAGAAGTAATACTGTAATTCTGTACTGCATAATAGATTGTTGGCTAGCAAAACGCCCAGAGTGAGAATTGAATACTCATGCTGCTGCATCGAAAAGGAAAATGTCTTAATAAACAGTTCCTTCTTAATGAAGCTTCTCTTTCACCCCGCATATATGGTTGCAAAGGAACTGATATTGATGGCATATTATGAATAACAGAGGGGGGCGTCCATTAATGGATTTATGGCATGTTTTTGTTAGACATGTGTTTTATTTTGTGGTTTGCGAGATGTGTGCCATGTTTGTGATGTTTGGGCGCCACAATTTATCTTCTTATCCGACACTCAACCTTTTTGCTTTGTCTCTCAATTGGGCAGCAGTCCTTCATTTTCAACACTTTTCCTGCACTTCTAGTTTCCCAATTCTTTTTTGGCATAATTGAGGGGCATTCATTATTGCCTTTGTGAATCCGACACTTTTCTGATGCTTCCATTTTCCCGACTGGTTGTGTGGGGCACTTTTTGGTACAAAATAAAGAGCAGCTAAAAGCTGGTCTAAGGAGTTCTATTTCACCTTCATGAATGTGAAGACAGTTCTAATCCTTTTTGTTTGCACACCAAATTATTAATCCCTTGAGCCACATACTTAAATCACACTGAAAATTACAGCACATTTCCAGCGCCACCCTGTGCCCTAATTAATAAATGCCCCCCAAATGACACCAACTAAAAGCAGGTCTACCAACCACACTATAACATCACAGTGCAAAATATTGCTAAAATCGGCGCCAAAAAAAGAACAAATGGTTTCAAAAAGAAATAATGTCCTCCAAAGTACTTAGTGCAGAGATGACAGTGAGTTTTACATATTACACCTTACTAGTTATATTAAGACCTGATGTTTTAATTTGGTTTAAATTGCTTGCAGCACAGAATAAGCCCATCACTTTTTAGGCTACATACTACTTATAAAAATCTAAGGAGAGGAGGAAGAGTAAACTGATACAAGGAGAGAGAGGAGATAGGAGATAGAGTACTGATCACACAGCAATGCTAAAACTATACTGCTTTAATGTCTAAAGGGATCATTATGGCCCAGTGTCGTTTCATCATCAAAAAAAATCAATGTTGTAGTCATATGCAAATTTTTTCTGAAAAGTTACAGACCCACATTTATTAAAGTGTTTACACCATTGTTTCTCCGTCTGACTTTGCACTATAAAGAACGTGATTGCACATGTATTTATGAAGTGACTGCGCCAGTTTTGTGTCGCAGCTGCACTGTTTCCGACAAGACAGAAAATGTTTACCTAAAGGGATGTGGTAGTGCTTAGTTGGGCCGTGCGCCACAATTTTGTCTGCGTCACAATTCTGCAGGCATGAACAAAGGGCACCCAAAAAAATGATGCATTCTGATGGAGCAGTTGAAGAGGCATCAGATTCATGAAGAATGTGCACCACAATTCATGATTCTGAGGTATCCTGCACACTTTACCGGTTAACTGAACTGTTTTTGACTGAATGCACCATTTTTTATTCATTCTGCAGTTCATGCTGCAGAATTGTGGCGCATGGTTCAACTAAGCAGTAACAGCCTCTTTTAGTGCATATTTTTTCTGGCTTGTCGAACACAGTGCAGCAGTGACACAAAACTGGCGCTGACACTTTATAAATACATGTACAAGCAGTGTGCATGTTCTTTTGGTGCAAAATAACATGCAATGTTGTACAAGATTGTAAAACATGGTATGTATTAATGTCTGATATTTTGACTTGCAATAAAAAAGTAAAAAAAGTTTTACCAACTTACTTTACAATTTTACTCAGTTTAAAAATTCCAGAATGTGGATGGAGAGTCTCTAAGCAGACACATCATTATTCCTCTAGTGCTGTGAGATGCTGTGTGCTAACAATGTGGCTAGATTATCAGGATACAGGTTTATCTATACTTTGGTTTAGCTTTTGAGCATTCTACAAGTATCTGACACATAAAAAGAGAGTTGAGAGATGATGAGATGGATATAAAACACAATGACACACTCCAGTTCTGTTAGATTTTCATGAGAAGAATCTGCCATGCCCGACCCTAAGCCAGAAAAGTTACAGTCGAATTCCTGGGCAACCAAAATTGTATACACCAGGACTGATAGAGACTTATTGGAATTATATCTGTGAAATGCTGTATTTTTGTTGATAACAGTTGTCAGGATCAGTGGTAGTGGATCCTCTATGCCATCGTGGACGATGGCGTAAGCCGACACCTGGAACTGGAGTCTAAGTGGTACCCGGTTTTCACCAGAGCCTGCCGCAAAGCAGGTTGGACTTGTTGTGGCATGGTACCACCAGGTCATTCCACAGGTACAACTATGTCTGCGTTGGCGGCCAAGACGAAGTTCAGAAGGTTGTGGTCGGAGACAGACAGGAGGTGGAAACAGCCAGCATAGGATCAGAGTCAGGGATGTAGCGGAAGCTCAGGACAGGCAGCACAGGAGCGAGGTCAGGAATGGAATCGAGGTCACAACGGGAAATCAGGATAATCGCACAGGGCATCAGGAACAAGCTTTTTTTAAGGCTATAAGGCACAAAGATCTGGCAGGGGACACAGAAGGGGCTGTAATTTATCAGGGAAGACGGCTTGCCAAGCCAATTATGGGTGCGCTGGCCCTAGGAGATGGGGACGCGCGCATCGGAGCGTGTGCATCGAAGAGTCCGCCACTGGAGCCAGGAAAGATAAATTTCTGGGCAGGCTTTCCAGGGCACACGGAGGTACATGGGTGCGCCTGCGACCCAGGATATGGGTCACAGGGGCACCCGTGACAACAGTGAATTAGAGAATGTGTTATTTTGTTATTTTAAGTATTTTTAAGAATCTTGTCTTTGTGGGAATACTCCTTTAATAAATGAGGATCAATCTTTTTCCATTCCCTAAGCCACTGTGATTGACATTTCTACGAGACGTCTATTTTTTTAGGAGACATTAGTGTTGTTCACAGATGTAGGGATTTTATTTGCAGCGAAGGTGTTGTTAGGTAAAGAGAGCTTGACTTTAGCACTGAATTTATTCACATTTTGTATGAATTAGTTACTCACTGGTGATTCTATTTCCATTAGTCCACCATGACAGCCCATCTGGAGAATGCTCCTTGACCTCTGCAGGGACATTAAGAAGAGAGGTTAAAAGTCCCCTCCCCGCATCCTCCCGCCAGTGACTACAAAATAACCACACTGAGGAAGATGCACAAGGATTTATTTAATATGTTCCAGTCACATACAAATTTTAACCCTGTGAATACAATCAACGTCAAGAAAGGTTCTTTAGGGTGTGAATAAATAGGCCGTCATGGTGGACTAATGGAATTAGAATTACTGGTGAGTAACTAATTCATTCTTTCCACTTTGTCCCCCATGATGGCCCACCTGGAGACTTACAATATGAGTAGTTCCATAATGTTTAGGGAGGGATTACAGAATGTAGAACTTTTCTTCCAAAGGATAAATCCTTTGAAGGAGGTAAGTCCAGATGATAATGTTTTGAAAATGTGGAAGAAGCGGCCCAAGTCGCAGCCTTGCAGATTTGTTTCAATGAGGCTCCTCTTTTCTCCGACCAGGACGTAGATACAGCTCTAGTTGAGTGTGCTCTTATTCCTGAAGGTACTGGAGTCTTCTGGTTGTCATAACATGAAGAAATTGCCATAGACGCCTTCCACCCCTTGTTTTTCCCCTGAAATTGGATAAAGAGATTAGAATCAATATGCCAGGATTCGGTTGTTTTTAAGTACATTATAACAAAGCGTCTTACATCCAATAAATGCCATTCTTGTTCCTTTTCAGAGGATGGATTCTCACAGAAAGAAGGTAGTATGATTTCCTGATTCCTGTGGAAGTCTGAGACCACCATTGGAACAAAATTTGGATCTAACATAAGAACAATTATGTCATCAAGAATTCTCATGTAAGGCTCTTTTATAGATATAGCCTGTAGTTCACCCAGTCTCCTGGCTGAGGTGATGGCTATCAGGAATACATTTTTTAATGTTAAATTCTTAACACTAGAGGTGTTAATAGGTTCAAAAGGTTCTTTTATTAAAGTAGTAAGGACCAAGGAAAGATCCCAAGAAGAGGTCTTTTTTAATCTCGAGGCTGCTAGAATAAACCTTTTGACCCACTTGTGCTTGATGAGGGGTTGATCGAAGAAAGCACTAAGAGCCGAGACCGAGGCTTTTAACGTGCTGGTGGATATACCCAATTCCAGACCCCTCTGAAGAAAGTCGAGAACCTGTAAAAAATTCGGATTAGATTGACAAGCTGGTTTATCTGTACAAAAAGAACAAAACTTCTTCCATATTTTGTGATATATTGCAAACTTGGCCTGTTTCCTACTTACCTTCAGGGTTTTTATGACGTCAGCTGAGAGACCCTGTGATTTCAGATAGTCGGATTCAGGATCCAGGCTGATAACTGCAGTCTTCCCCGGTTCCGGTGATGAATTGGACCTTGAGATAGAAGGTGTCTCGAGAATGGCAGTATTACTGGATCTTGAGTTGCCATCTTTTTCAGTAATGGGTACCATCTTTTTTTTTTCTGGCCAATTTGAACATATGAAGATAGTCCTTGTCTTATCCTGGTGTATTTCTTCCAGGACTCAGGGGAATAGTGGGGAAGGCGTAGGCAAGAGGAGTGTCCCAAGAGTGAGGGAACGTGTCTAGATGTTCTCTGGTCTCCCCTTTTTCCAGTGAGAAGTAGTGGTGACACTTTGCGTTTTCTTTTGTTGCAAATAAGTCTATGTGGGCATTGCCCCAAAGAGATGTTAGGTTGCAGAAGATTTCCCTGTTTAGACTGGCTGAGATGGACAGTACGTGATCTTCTGCCCACGAAAATATTTGTTGAGTTGGGGACATCAGTAATGGAGATCTGGTTCCTCCTTGTTTGTTCAAGTAAGATACTGTTGTAGTGTTGTCTGACAGTATCAATAGGTGGTGATGAGCTAGATGGAAGTGTTTGAGCCTCCCATACTACTCGCAGTTCCTGATAATTGGATGATCTTTTGACGACTGTTTCTGTCCAAGATCCTTGAGTGAAATGGTGAGGAAGTACTGCTCCCAAGCTGTTCTGACTTGCGTCCATCTGTATAGGGATGTAAGGTTTTTTCAGAATACTCCCCTTCTTAGGTTTGCTTCCGCTAACCACCACAGGAGGTCTTCTTTGATTGCAGAAGGGATTATGATCTTCTTGTAAGCCTTCTGATTTCCTGTTCCAGGGCCTCAGGATTCATCTCTGGAGGACTTGGGTATGGGCCTGGCACTAGGCTATTGAAGAGATGCAAGACCTTCATGGCATCTCTAATTGGGATGAGGGATTTTCTCCTGAATTTACTTATCTTCTCTCTGATGTCGATCTATTTTTCCTGTGGAAGGAATGACCTTTGGAAACATGAATTTAGGTTTACACCCAGGAATTTCCTCACTGTGGATGGTGATAATTCTGACTTCTGGTAATTTATTATCCATCTGTCAGCACCTGTCCAGCAAACGCGCAACCACAACCAGGCTTGGCGCTAGCTGTCAGACTGGGTAAGTGTTGGCGAACTCACCCTGCGACGTCCCTGCGGGCTAAGGCCCTGCCTAAAGCAGATAAACCGCCCTGATAAGGGCAAACCCACTATCAGGAACCTAACTGACGGACCCTGAGCGACCCTACAACATGACAGGGAAGACTTACTTCGTCTGGCAGCTGCTGGATGGTGGAGCAGACAGGTAACGGTAATACAGGTATAGACCAGTGTACACACTGGCGCACAGAACCCAACACAAGACTGAACAGGTAACCGGAATACAGGAATAGACCAGTGTTCACACTGGTGCACAGAATACAAACACAGGACTGAGACAGGGACAAAACAACAGATATAGACAGGTCTTCAGGCTGTTATTCACAGGTCAGATACAGATACAGGTACAGACGGGATATACACAGGTCAGGTCAAGATCAAGCAGGTAATGTACAGATCAGGTACAGATACAGGCAGACAAATGGAGACAGGTAAAACTGAACTAGAAACACAGGGAAGACAAGACTCAAAATAACCAGCCGGGTAAGATGGGAATGGGCAGGTATATAAAGCCGATCCCGGACATGCCTCCAGCAGCACACTGGGGAAACTGTCCATCAGGCTAGTAACCCTATTACAGCCAACTGTGGATAGAGCGACATTCAGGCACGGACGTTACACCATCCTAATTTCTCTAAAGTTTCTAGTGTAATATCTCTTGAAGACAGTAGGTTTTTCCTGACCTGTCCAACAATAAGCAGGTTGTCTAGGTATGGTACAACCAATACATCCTGCCGCCTGAGAAAAGCTACCACCTCTACCATCACCGTGGTGAATGCATATAGTTTTTTTTTTTATAAGAATCAGGCATAGATTGAGAACACATATTGCATTTTTTAGCTCTACTTTTTTCAGATTTCTTGGGTCTTTCAGGTCTGCTAGCTGTATTCCCCTTATCCTCTTTGCCTTTTGCCTTAGACCCCTGGACTTTGTCCTAAAAGGCAAGTATAGGATATTCTTAGTCACCCGGGTTACATTATAAGTAATGAAATGACACCTGCATAAAAAAAAAAACCACTTACAGAGACTGGAGCAAGGAGGAAAATCGGGTCTGCTTCATCAGCCATGGAAAGGACTACAGAAGCTCAGAGTAGAACAGCAATCATCAGAGGACTTAGACCTAAGATCATAGTGACTTGCCTGCTTTAAATACCTTAATGGGGAGCCCATCCCCCTCCCAAAGTGGCTACTGCGTTCCGTTCCCAGCAATGCATTGCGCCCTTTTGGCAAGTATAGGATATTCTTAGTTACCCGGGTTACATTATAAGTAATGAAATGACACCTGCATAAAAAAAAAAACACTTACAGAGACTGGAGCAAGGAGGAAATCGGGTCTGCTTCAATCGCCATGGAAAGGACTACAGAAGCTCAGAGTAGAACAGCAATCATCAGAGGACCTAGACCTAAGATCATAGTGACTTGCCTGCTTTAAATACCTTAATGGGCCCATCCCCTCCCAAAGTGGCACTGCGTTCCGTTCCCAGCAATGCATTGCGCCCTTTTGGCAATTGCGTCCAGAAGTCGTCATCAAATATCAAGGATGACGGGAAATGTAGTTTCTACAGTCACCCACGCGTACAATCTCCAGATCGCAGCGCAGTGGCCAGGAAAATGGACCAGAAGATGGCTACAGGGAGGACCGAGACCTACTGAGAGCCCCAGACCGCTGGAATTTCACCGCAGACGGCATCATCCGTGAGTAGCTTTGTCCCCCCCCTGGAGGAGAGAGGGTACCTCTCTTGATCTGACCTCGGTAGGGACAGGAAGAACACTAGCGGGAGGATGCTGGGAGGGGACTTTTAACCTCTCTTCTTCCCGTCCCTGCAGAGGTTATGGGGCATCCTCCAGGTGGGCCGTCATGGGAGACAAGTCGGCGCCGATGCGCCACAATCCGATCCTGTACTCCAAAAACCCAAGGCAATTCAGGGCAAAAGAGAAATATTTGGGAACCCCGACGAAAGTGTGGCATTCGGACCCTTAGTAAATGTGCCCCATTGTATAAAATACAAGTACAATATAGTGAACACCCATGAAACGAGCAGCGGGATATGCGTTGATCCCTAGACCTCTCTGGTATCCACCCTTTAACCTCTGCACAGTACTTCGCTGCAGAGAGATCGAAAGGCCGCTTCCTCTTGAGGTGGTCCAAGGTAGGATAGCAGGTAGCCCAGCAGGCATAGAGACACTGGTACATGGTACAAAGGGGTTAGGCAAAGCGGGTAGTCAAGGTCACTCCGAAGTCGAGGCAGGCGGCGGTCAATTAGAGTCAAGAGACAGGCAGAGGGTTGTGGCAGGTAGCACATGTTTGAGAAACAAGCAGGGGTTGTATACCAGGGTGCACATATCATAAATGAAGTCACAGTACGAGCCAGGGGTCACTTCAACCCATTGCCAGCATTACAACTTAGGAGTTGGCTTGTCAAAGACATTCATGGTCAAACGCTATTTTAGTATATTAAATACTCAAGGCCTGGTGTCTCTCAATTATGTATAATCAACCATTATCTTAAACAATAAGGATGAATTTACACGAACATATGCCTGCCCGGACTTTAGCTGGGTGGGCATATGTCCGGCGGAATGGAGAAGAGGAGGGGGTGACCCCTCTATTCTCCATAGATATGCACGGTGTAGGGCCGTGCACATGGGGAAAGTTAGGACATGTCCTATATTTTCCCCATTTACGGTGCCACACGTGTGGACATTGCCGTCTATGGGGGACGTATGTAGGGTCATGTGAATGCGGTCTACAAAATCTGTGTATGCTGTCTATACATCCAGAATTTCACAGTCAAATCCTTAATCAATTTACCAAATTTTGCTTGCACCTGTACCCTGCACCAGAATTCTGAGTGGAAGTAGTGTGTGGAGTGTAAATCTGACGAAATCTGGTAATTTACTTTTTCCTGCTTTCCGTGCCAGCCAGATTTCACTGATCGACCACTTTGAAGTGGATGGGACATTGTACATAATGGGGCACATTTACATACCCGGCTGATGGAGTTCACCCGAAGTGCATTGTCTGGCGACAATGCACTGTGCCGCAATTCACTTACATCGTGCGTACAATATCCTGCATAGAATATCAATCACATTTTTCACCTAGTAGAAGAAAACTGAAAAATAAACCTGAAAAAGATTTTTTCCACCTGATGTGTTTCTAAAAAGTACAAGTTACGGTATGTTAGTGTCACTTTTACCTTGGTCAATGTATATTTGTATAAAGTTGGTGAAGAATTACTAGAGATGTAAACCAGGAGACAGCCATTTCTCTACCGCTCAGTCTTCTTGTTTTGCACTAGAATAGCAATCGTCTCTCTTTTTCCAAACAAGAATAGACAGATTCAATCAATACGGTTCATGTTTCTGAAAACTGATAATAGCTGACTTTATTGTCAGCCCGATAAATCTCAGTCATAAAATCCATGCCATCAATGTGCATGTAGGGAATATTGTAGAAGCCAATGTAATTCTCTGTGTAATGGAAAGGATTTATAAATAGATTTTTCCTGTATTTTCATAGTTTTCCTGGAAACATATTTTAGGTAACTGCAGGATTAAAAGGAAAGTGCCAAGTGCTGGAGAATTGCCAAACCAGACAAAAGAGATGCAATTGTGTCTTCAGCAGATGCTTTCTTTTCATGTGCCTGACAGTTGTTATTAATATGAAGCATAGGCATTCATTTACAGTCAAATTATGATAGCAAACAGTTCATACAGTGTGACATTCCAGTGACATTTACATAATGGTATGAAAATAGATTAATTCTATGGAGTCATTGTGACTCCATGATCCAGCAGAATTTATAGAATAGTTTACAGATAATCCATGTACATATTACAAGATATAACCAAGACCAAATGTCTTAGCCCCATTATCCCCAATTAAAACAAAATTCATGCAAGTCTGCTATACATGTCCAGTGTAGGTCCCCAGGATAGGACTCCAATCTCAGGTCACTGGGGCTATGAAACCTAGCTCGCACCATCAGCTGTGTGCTAAAACACAGAGAGATAACTGTCATACAAACGTGTTTGAATCTCGGCATGCTCTACTTTTGCAAGTCACACGCACCAAAAAAAGCACCATACAACCTTATCTGCACATGAATATTGCATTGAAATTGCATTGAAAAGAAGCAGGGAACTTGCCATAGACTGAAGTCGGAGCACATCAGATGGGGAGCCCAGACCCAAATACAGCGTGGGCGATTCAGGTGGTCATGCGACCAGCCGAACCACCCACATTTGGTGGGGGCCATTTTAAGGGCAAAGTGGTGAGGGCCCCCTATAATCCGGCCCTGGAGATGATAATGATTGGACAATTGGATCCCTGAGTAGATAAGACACCATCAGAAATCTGGCAGTGACTTACACCCACATAAAAGCTTGGCCAATCATACATACATAAAGAAGAAGGAGAGTTTGCTGTTGATGAATGTTTTGTTGGATTATTTAGTTGAGAGCTATCTGATTTATAGGACCAGCCTACTGTTTGGTCCGAGTTCTAGGTCTGTAATTAAACTGAGCAATATGGCGGCACCCGTCTGAAACCATTTTGTATTTAAATCATGCCCCCTGCTTTCACAATATGCTAACAAAGTTTGTGTTGTCCCTTATGTTTCTGCTGCAGATGGTTTGAGAATTTTCATTTTTCAGTTCTTATTCCTCTTTGATAAAAGTGATTGCTTGGAGCTATTTCACAGACTAATTTTATGCAAAAATCTCACAGGCAGTTTTCTATGCCATGTGCCTGCTTCCATAATGACTTCACAATATGGTCATACTTGAATTCTTGCTGGCCTCATTTCCGGTGCATTGTACTGTAGCATTTTGGTCTAGCATTTATTTTGCGATAAAGAATCATATTCCGTCAAAAAATGATTATAGCAATTTGTCTTATAGAAACACTAAATGCTGCTATATGTTAGAGCTAAATATTACAGTGTGCACTTCTGTTAGCCTAAACAGGATATAAACAATGCACCAATTGTCTTTGGTGTTATTTCTACTGTAGCCATAGTGATTGATGTGCTGTATTGTACAGTATATAAATTACTGAATACCTGTATCTGAGATTATTCAATCAATGATCCCCCTTATGAAAGAGCAATTTGAGGGGCTGCCAAGGGTGTGGTTGCAACCTGGCCCAAGATGCAAATGGACCCATATGGTGCATCTTTCCAATATGAGAAGACTAGTACTATAACCAATACATTATGATTGGGGCCGAGCAATTTAAAGTTACGCCACAATGAAACTGTATATCATGCTCATCAGTTGGAGTCTGTTGGATCAATGGAGTTTGTCCATGCTGCTTCATTTGCAATGGGGCTGTAGGAGATAGCAAGGTACAGCACTCAGCCATCTCAAGCAGTACCATATAGAACAAATGGGGTAGCAATGCATATTCACTACCTGCTAATTAGAGAGGTAAACAGGACTCCTGTTCTCATGGTGGGTTGGATCATCACAAATCAGCACTAAGATTAAAATATGAACTTACCCATTTAATGCTTCTAAAATTGCAAAATGAATGCAAATGGGACACAAAATGGATGTTATTAACAGCCAACTTTCATCCTAGTTTGCCACAAATGTTATTATAGCTTAAAGCTCTGTTCACATGCAGCAGGCGTATTTCTTGGATTCTCTCGGAACTTCTGGAATGAGCATGGATCTTTACAGACTGCATTCTGTTCTTAAGAAATTTCTGAAACAAATTAGTCTTCTGTAAAAACACACTTACTGTAAACACTTATCCAAATATTCTATGACTGGCAGTGGCACCTTTTATTTTCACTAATTGGCACACACTACATAATGGGGCAGATTTAATTACCCAGCCCATTCGCAATCCAGCTGCACGTTCTCTGCGCTGGATTCGGGTCTGGCCGGGATTTATTAAGGTAGTTCCTCCGACGTCCACCAGGTGGCGCTGCTGCGCTGATGAGCATCGGAACGCACTGGAATACACCGAGCCGGGCTGAGTGAAGGTTAGTGCAATTTTGACAACACTTTTTTTTTTTAAATGCGGCGGTTTTTCCGAATCCGCCGGGTTTTCGTTCGGCCACGCCCCCGATTTCCGTCGCGTGCATGCCGACGCCGATGCGCCATGATCCGATCGCGTGTGCCAAAATCCCGGGGCAATTCAAGGGAAATCGGCGCAAATCAGAAATATTCGGGTAACAACTTGAGAAAACACGAATCAGGCCCTTAGTAAATGACCCCCATTATGTATAGTATAACTGACTGGAAATAGTGAATAACATTCTGCAAATACAATTTAAAAGGTATATACACAATATATAAAATCTACACAGACAATAGGTATATGTAGTTCAAGTTACAATATATACCTTACAATATATAAGTTACAATATATATAGAGAAATGGTTGATGAGGTTTAATGTAGATAAATGTAAAGTTATGCACTTGGGCCATGGAAACAAAAAGTATAATTATGTTCTAAACGGTCAATTATTTAGTAAAACTGAAGCTGAAAAGGACTTGGGCGTATTGGTGGATGGTAAACTTAATTTTAGTGACCAGAGCCAGGCGGCTGCTGCTAAAGCAAATAAAATAATGGGATGTATCAAGAG
>CM033644.1:49045391-49129279 GCA_019512145.1 Engystomops pustulosus | reverse complement strand
AAATCCCGGGGCAATTCAAGGGAAATCGGCGCAAATCAGAAATATTCAGGTAACAACTTGAGAAAACGCGAATCAGGCCCTTAGTAAATGACCCCCATTATGTATAGTATAACTGACTGGAAATAGTGAATAACATTCTGCAAATACAATTTAAAAGGTATATATACAATATATAAAATCTACACAGACAATAGGTATATGTAGTTCAAGTTACAATATATTTAAAAACAAAGTAAAAAAAAGCTTGATAGAACTAATAGTCGCTGAAAGCACAATAAGATACAGTATGACAGATTTCATCTTTCGCTTTTCAGACCATAACTGTCCTTATATGACTAAGGACCGTGATGGTCTGAGATGAAATTTGCCGTGATGGTCTGAGATGAAATTTGCCATACTGTACCATACTGTACCTCACTGTGCTTACCGACTATTGGCTAAATAAAACTGGAGCTTTCCTTTTATGGACCTTGCAGTGCTAACCATCTTTTTTCTCACTTTGCATTGTCCACAAGGAGTTGAAAGCCTCACCTGCTGTTGTGCACCCAGTAGGTGAGCCAATCATAGTAACTTGTGGAGCAATGTACAGTGGATACAGAAAGCAAAAAGTTATGTCTAAAACAATGGAACCTCTAAGGCAGTGGTGGCGAACCTATGGAACTGGTGCCAGGGCAACACTCAGAGCCCTCTCTGTGGGCAGCCAGGCCATCACTCCAGAATAAAGTTCAGCAGACAGGACTCAAAGAATCTTCCTACAGAATCTTCCTACACCAGTAGGCAAATTTGCCCTCCTCCTTTCAACTGCGTTGGTGTCTTTAGGAGGCTCAACGATTGAAAGTTGTCAAAGAACAAGGAGAAATAAATTACTGCTTAAATTGCTGTGCTGGCACTTTGCAATAAATAAGTGGCTTTTGGTTGAAGTTTGGGACTCAGGCTCTAAAAGGTTCGCCATCACTGCTCTAAGGTATGATAATAATTACCAACAAGAAAAAGATTCCATTAAAAGAAGTATGTATCAACACATCTTTATAGGACATCTACCATCAGGATAAAGGACTCCATGCAAATAAGCCTGAGAAGCTTCAGGCTCCATTAACACCTAGGGGGCCTGGAGCACCTCAGGCTCATTTACATACAGTCCTTTATCCTGGTGGTAGCTGGCCTTTAACTTTATCAAATTTTTAATTCTTTGTTTCACTGCAGCCAATCAGTAAGAACCAATCCATTCATCATCCAATCCCTTCCTTGGTTGAACTCGATGGACACGTGTCTTTTTTCAACCGTATAAACTATGATACTATGCAGTATTCAGAGCCTTTGCTCAGTGATGAGTAGAAGCATCTTTTGAGCTAGTACAGGCAGGAGTCTTCTTGGGAATGATGCAACAAGTTTTTCACACCTGGATTTGGGGATCCTCTGCCATTCTTCCTTGCAGACCCTCTCCAGTTTCCTCAGGTTTGATGGTGAACATTGGTGGAATGGTCACAGAGTTGTTCTGAAACCACTGCTTTGTTATTTTAGCTGGGTGCTTAGAGTCATTGAGGGGCATTAACTAATTTTGCCGCAGGATGGTCCCGGAACCGTGCTATTTTTTTCAGTGGGATGCAAGTTTGTTGCGCAAGGGATAAATGAATTAGGTTTAGAACTCCGTATACTTTCCTTTGCTGCTCTCTTTTTGTGCCACAAATTGTGCCAAAAAACAAGTCGTAAAAATAGAACCGCAAGAATACTGTTGGATTCACAAGCAGCGCCAAAATTCTGCACCCAAAAATAGAACAAGTCAAAATTGTTAGAAAACACCAATATTGTAGCGTTCACACTTCGTAAATAAAGGTGCAAGAGGCGCAGAAAGAATAAAAACAAAACACTGCGAGTATTCCGCTTGAAAGGTCATAATAAATTACCTTCATTGTCTTGTTGGAATGTGAACCTTTGGACCAGTCTGAGGACCAGAGCACTCTGGAAGAGGTATTATCTAGCATATCTCTGTACTTGGCCGAATTGATCTTTCCTTCAATTACGACCAACCCCCATAGCCTGATGCTGCCACCACAATGCGTCACTGTTGGGATTGTATTTGGCAGGTGATGAGCAGTGCCTGGTTTTCTCTAAACATACCGCTTAGAATTAACGTCAGAAAGTAAAAAATTTTAATTTTCATCTCATAGTCCTTCATTTTTTATTTTTTTGGAAACTGTATGGAGCTTTCATATGTCTTGCAATGGAGAGAGACTTCTGTCAGCACATTCTACCATAAGGCCCCGACTAGTGGAGGGCTGCAGTAATAGTTGACTTTGTGGAACTTTCTCCCATTTCACTACTGCATCTCTGGAGTTCAGTCACAGTGATCTTGGGGTGCTGCTTTACCTCGCTCACCAAGGCTGTTCTCCCATAATTGCTTAGTTTGACTGGAAAGGTCGAGGAAGTGTTGTGGTTGTACCAAAAGTCTTCCATTTAAGGGTTATGGAGGCCACTGTACTTTTAGGAACCTTGAGTGCTGCAGGAATTTTTTTGTAACACTGACCAGATCTGTGCCTTTGAGCTTCTCAGGCGGTTCCTTATACCTCCTGATTCTCATGTGCTCTGACAAGCACTGTGAGCTGTGAGGTCTTATAAAGAGAGGTGTTTGCCTTTCCTAAACAGGTTGAATCAGTTTAATTAAACACAGCTGGACTACAATGGAGGAGTAGAACCATCTTAAGGAGGATCAGAAGGAAATGGAAACATGTGATCATGTGACAATGTGTTAAATATGAGAGTCACATCTTTGTCAAGATGGGGTGCAGAGTGTACATAAATGAGCAAATAAAAGAACTTTTTTGATCTTACCAATTGGCTGCAATAAAACAAGGGTTGAAAATTTTATAGGGGTCTGAATACTTTCCGTACCCACTGTAATTAAATGCACTGCTAGGGAATAGTGAAAGCATTGGGAAAGAAGAAAGCAGGGGAAAAGTATAACATTACCCCAACATGGAACAGCAACAGCAAGATAAAAAACAAAATGCACTTACCTTGCATCAGTTCACTGTTTTTGTATTGCAGCCCAATGTCTCTAGGCCAACTTGTATCTGGGCCAAAAGCATCAGTGTCCAAAACAGTCAAAGAAGTGGGAAGGTTAATGTCACTACTAAATGTCAATAATGTGAGCACAAATGGGCATGTAACCAACAACACTTCCAGACCAACCGGTAATGTTTACAATAAGCTGTGGGCAAGACATTAGTAATAAGATGTGTAATAAGATTTCCACTGCGATCATTACACCTTCAAAAGGGCTAGTACATGTTAAAGGAAATCTAATAACATCAATCATAATAAACCAGGGGCACTTACTCATAGATCTAGGTATTGTGGCTGTGGTAATCATCTTATATTTGTTATCCATGGTCTCCTTCCTTCTAAAATCAACGTGAGGAGCACTTCCTGCTCACTACACAAGTGCTGCAAGGGGGAGACAGTGTAACAGTCTATAAAGCCACATCCCAGAGGGGCTAAGGTAGCCCTTTAGGCTCATTAGCATAATTCTGGAAAGTTAATTTTAGAAGGAAGTGGTCCATGGATAACAAATATAAGAATAGTACATTTCTTTTAAACATGTGGATCTAAAAATACAGCCTAGGTGAAACTTGGGTAAAGGGAAACATACTCATTGGGGCATATTTATCAATAGACAGCTTTTTACAGTGTCTTTGGAGCTCTTTTGCACATCAGAATTTTTAGTGGCTTCGACTCCTGTGTGTTTATAGGGGCACGGCACCTCGGTGCCAACAGCTTCAGACCACCTGGCACTCCCAACCTTCACAATAGCATCTGATACAGCGCTGGTATAAGAAACAGGTGCACGTGCCAGGCGGCCGGAAGCAGTCAGAGTGGAGGTCCGTGCCCAGAATAGGGCACAACACTAAGGGACCTTGATGTTTCTTGCATAATCTTGGACAACCCCTTGCGTACAGAACTGCTGCATGGCTGATTTTATGTCAAAGATTTGGCATGATCATGTTCACATTATCAGGATTTTTCATAAGTTAACTGTGGATACTTCACTTACATCACTGAGGCTTAAATGCAGCTTTTATTCTCGACTGTACACAAAGTAAGCGGATTTATACACTATATTGTATTCATAAACTTTTATTTCTTCTCCACAGGTATTCGCTCTTGGGATATCAGTCTTGATTCCTGTAACTTAGATGAACAACTGAAGCTGTTTGTGACAAGACACCTTGCTCACTTTTCACCAAACGTCAAAGGTCAGCGTGTGTTTGTTACAAAGATGAATTGATAATGTATACATTTTTATTTCATTGAAAAAAGAAAACAGTAAGCCCCGCACATTACATAGTATACAGGTTTGAACATCTATAGCAGAATGTTAATAACAGCTTTACAAAAGAAGAATAAGTCTGCAAGCCTGTTACTTTCTAATTTATATTTACTCCCCTTATATTTAACTTTTAAATATAAGTAGAAATATAACTTTTTATTAAAAAAAAGCTTGTTCTTTACAGTGTCTAAAGGAAACCTATCATCAGCAATTGGCCTAAAAAAACACTACCGGTATATTGTCAAACATTGTAACACCTTATAGGTTTTCTTTCTTTCCTAGTCCAGTGTAATAGCATAATCCAGAAAATCTACTTTGAAGTAAATTGGTTATATAAAGTCAAGAAGGCGGAGAGTTTTAACACTGAAGTCAAGGTGATGAACTCTGAACTCCTCCTCATCTGTGATTGACATCCTGTATCGGACTTCAGGTGTTCTGCTTAGTGATGTCTCTGGATGCAGGACCATCAATTACAGTGAAGGTGGCTTCCTGAGGAAGAGAGAGCTTGACTTTAGTGTTAAAATCTACGCCTCCTTGACTTTATACAACCAGCTTACATCTCACTTCAAAGTAACATGAGCTGGAAGGTTCCCATTAATTTATTATTAAACACTGGAGTAGATGTATCAAAGTTAGACAGTGCAAAATTAGAAAGAAACACCAACAAAAACACCAATATTGTGGTGGTGACACTTCATAAATTAAGGCGCAAGAGATGCAGAAAGGGAAAAAAAGAAAGAACATCACCAGTTTTCAGTTTGGCCATAATAAATGACCCCCAAAGTTATTGGGGTGGGGAAAGCAGTGCTAAATGTTCTTCATAGAATACAATGGCCCACACTATGTGCAATTTGCCTCACTATCGTGCAGAGTGCACCCAATTCATTAAGGGCGGAGCACAATCTTCATGAATCTGGCGCACCCTGAGTGCATGATTTGAGTGCACCATTTTTTTCTGATGCACGTAGTTTAACAAGCGTGTGTCACAATTATGTCAGACTTCTGACATAAATGTGGCGCATGGTGTGAATATGCAAACCACCTATTTATGTGCACAGTATTGTGTTGTGGCACACAGTGCAGCTGCCACACAATACTGTCAGAAACACCTCAAATATACACGTACAAACAATTTTCACATGTATTTATGTGCAATCTACGCCAGAATACTGCCGCACACTGCTTTATAATGTGGCCCAATTTTTTGCTTACAGCATGTTTTATTTTTCTTAAAAATATTTATTTTTATTAAAAATGATGCTGCTTAAGTTTAGTTCACTCTTTGTTGAATTTGAGCCTGTGGATCTCAATATACTGTGGTGACACTCTGTATTTGATGAAGAAGCAAATAGGAGCAAGTGGATGCATCTCCATAGAGTTCATTTGAATTAATGAATTAATCTACTACAAAACCTTTGGAAGCACTACTAAGCATCACATTATAGGCTGCTAGGTCTGGTAAAAGCTTATCATATGAAGCTGAGTAAGTATAACATAAGTAGAGCAGTGCAGAATGAGAACCAGGAGAAGTCAGGATAATGTATAAAATATTGATAGAAACAGATTAATATGATCAGAAGCGCTCACAGTATTTAGAAAAGAAAGCGAACCACTAGGAATAGTTTTCTTTAAAAGTTTTTTGTTTTATATACTTCTTATTCACAAGTTAGTTACAAAAATACAAACATGTCGAAAGGATTTTTTCTTATATCAATCATTTCTGAGGTATTACCTCTCAATATAGTCCTTTATCACATAAAGTTTGGGTTGCAAGCAATTCCCATTTTTAGAGTTTCACTGTACCGTGGCTTTGTAGAGACTTCTCACAGGTGGGTTTCAGCAGAGGAGTAGGTCTTTTCATCAGTCACTTCTTAGCAGAGAAAAACACTCGCATGATTCGCGCTCACAGTATTTACCTCAATATGGTTTAGGATGCAAAACTGTAGTGATGGTCAGGAAGGGCGTAACAAGACACGAGTGGGCCCCAAAGCAAAGTTTTAGCTATACATGTATATATATATATATATATATATATATATATATATATATATATATTATATATATATATACGCACACAATTCTACTGTACTACTGTACAGGTGGTCCCCTACTTAAGGACACCCAACTTACAGACGACCCATAGTTAAAGACGGACCCCTCTGCTCAATATGACATCTGGTGAAGCTCTCTGGATGCTTTACTATAGTCCCAGGAAGCAATGATTAGCTGTCAGGTGTCTGTAATGAAGTTTCATTGATAACCCTTGGTCCCATTACAGTAAAACATTTTGAAAATCCAATTGTCACTGGGACAAAAATTTTTTTTTGATGGCTGGGTAATTTTACTATTTTACTTCATATATCAGGGGGGGGGTTATGGGTGCATCTTTGGTTTTTTTGTATAAGTGTGTGGTTTTTTGTTTGTCTCCTAGTTCATTGGTGGTAGTAACTCTCCACCCCCTTGGCACCACTACTTTATTTACTACTGATTGTCTTTCAACTGCTGTAATTCAACTACCTGATATATAAAATGAAGCCTCCTGTCTTTTTCCTTATAAGCCAGACATTTCTGTCCATTAAATGGCTGCAATTGGAGGGTCATGTGATCTCTATATATCCATGGGCAATCACCCTGCCAGAACCTTAGAATTCCTGAATATAAGATCGCAGTCATGGCAGGGTGATTGTTTATGGACGAATACAGATCACATGACCCTCCATCTGCAGCCATTTTATGGACAGTAATGTATGGCTGATGAGGTAGAAGACAGGAGGCTTCACTTTGCATATAAAGAAACTGGTGCAGAACATTTAAAGGGAACCTACCCCCACGATTCTACCTATAAAGGTAGAATGGGTGGTAGGTGGATGAATGGGACGTGAGGATAGCCCTTTTTAGAGCTAATCCTCATGTTCTGGCTATCTTTTAGAAAA
Source organism: Engystomops pustulosus (assembly GCA_019512145.1). NCBI lineage: Eukaryota > Metazoa > Chordata > Amphibia > Anura > Leptodactylidae > Engystomops > Engystomops pustulosus. The sequence goes on along the minus strand of CM033644.1, from coordinate 49,122,019 downwards.
CTTTGTTCCGCTGATATGTACATTTTGTTAAGTGGCTACTGGGGCGTGGAGTAGCCGGAGTATTCCCAGTATCCTATTTTCTCCTCCTACCATTTCATCTTCGGCCCTCGTCCAAGTACCCGGCATACTGCGGCGTTCTGTGCATGAGCAGTAGCTCCGGCCGCGGAGCTGTGGCCGCGCAGCCACAGGCCTGAGTTCTGCGCATGCTCAGTACGCCAGGTACTCGGACGAGGGTGTGCAGCTACAAGCCGAAGATGAAATGTAACTTATGTTAAGGGACCTATCTATTTTGACAACATTGGTCACTACTGTTTGACTGCTTCCATAATTATGTTTTATTATCTCCTGCATCTTGCTCTCTCTGTTGTGATGAGTCATTCCTAGTTCTGTGCCATGAATGAAGAACATCAGGAGTTACTGCTTCAAATAAAGGAGCTCTACTGCCATCTAGCAATGGCAAAAAATTACACAGCGTTTGCATCTGGTTGAAGGAAGAGGACAGATGATGCTTATCCTCCTCCAAACAATACATCTCATATTGTTGAGCATAGCATGCTGTGTGCTGCACTGCTCTGACCCTATCTTGTATCTTACAGCATTTTTATGTCAGGTTCATATCTAGCATTATGCAAAGACTTAGTATGACACTTTTAGATTTTAGTTCATAAATTTCTTCATATGTTGGGCCAGGGTGCGTTGATTCCAGAATAAACCTTTAAAGAGGCAGGGTTTCTGGATTTTAGCCCATTAAATTATCAGCACCATAAGCCTACATTCAAACAAACGTATGGGAGACGTATATATGGCCGACATATATACAACGCACATACACTCACCGGCCACTTTATTAGGTACACCATGCTAGTAACGGGTAGGACCCCCTTTTGCCTTCAGAACTGCCTCAATTCTTCGTGGCATAGATTCAACAAGGTGCTGGAAGCATTCCTCAGAGATTTTGGTCCATATTGACATGATGGCATCACACAGTTGCCGCAGATTTGTCGGCTGCACATCCATGATGCGAATCTCCCGTTCCACCACATCCCAAAGATGCTCTATTGGATTGAGATCTGGTGACTGTGGAGGCCATTTGAGTACAGTGAACTCATTGTCATGTTCAAGAAACCAGTCTGAGATGATTCCAGCTTTATGACATGTGCATTATCCTGCTAAAAGTAGCCATCAGATGTTAGGTACATTGTGGTCATAAAGGGATGGACATGGTCAGCAACAATACTCAGGTAGGCTGTGGCGTTGCAACGATACTCAATTGGTACCAAGGGGCCCAAAGAGTGCCAAGAAATTATTCCCCACACCATGACACCAGCACCAGCCTGGACCGTTGATACAAGGCAGGATGGATCCATGCTTTCATGTTGTTGACGCCAAATTCTGACCCTACCATCCGAATGTCGCAGCAGAAATCGAGACTCATCAGACCAGGCAACGTTTCCAATTTCGATGAGCTTGTGCAAATTGTAGCCTCAGTTTCCTGTTCTTAGCTGAAAGGAGTGGCACCCGGTGTGGTCTTCTGCTGCTGTAGCCCATCTGCCTCAAAGTTCGACGTACTGTGCGTTCAGAGATGCTCTTCTGCCTACCTTGGTTGTAACGGGTGGCGATTGAGACACTGCTGCCTTTCTATCAGCTCGAACCAGTCTGCCCATTCTCCTCTGACCTCTGGCATCAACAAGGCATTTCCGCCCACAGAACTGCCGCTCACTGGATGTTTTCTCTTTTTCGGACCATTCTCTGTAAACCCTAGAGATGGTTGTGCGTGAAAATCCTAGTAGATCAGCAGTTTCTGAAATACTCAGACCAGCCCTTCTGGCACCAACAACCATGCCACATTCAAAGGCACTCAAATCACCTTTCTTCCCCATACTGATGCTCGGTTTGAACTGCAGGAGATTGTCTTGACCATGTCTACATGCCTAAAAGCACTGAGTTGCCGCCATGTGATTGGCTGATTAGAAATTAAGTGTTAACGAGCAGTTGGACAGGTGTACCTAATAAAGTGGCCGGTGAGTGTATGTCCCCCTCACGGCGCCGTACACAGGCGGCACCGTACCCCTCCATAGCCCATAGAAAGATAAGACATGTCCTATCTTTCGACGGAATTCCTATGGAGAGGGGCGGGGGTGAGCAGCGCTCATCCCATGCTCCTCTCCCCGGCGCCAATGTATGCCTGCCGTACAAAGACAGAAAACTCTTTGAATGAGAAGATGTGTCCAAACTTTTGGTCTGTACTGTATAATTTTATCCTCCCTTTATTTTGTGGCCTCCTGTCCTCCCCCATCTCCCTTCATATAGTGGTCTCCTGTCCTTCCCCATCTCCCTTCATATAGTGGCCTCCTGTCCTCCTCCATCTGCTCTCATATAGTGGCCTCCTGCCCTCCTCCATCTGTTCTCATATAGTGGCCTCCTGTCCTCCTCCATCTGCTCTCATATAGTGTCCTCCTGTCCTCCTCCATCTGCTCTCATATAGTGGCCTCCTGTTCTCCCATCTCCCCCATATAGTGGCCTTCTGTCCTCCTCCATGTCCCCTCATATAGTGGCCTCCTGTCCTCCTCCATCTCCCCTCATATAGTGGCCTCCTGTCCTCCTCCATCTGCTCTCATATAGTGGCATCCTGTCCTCCTCCTTTTCCCCTCGTACAGTGGCCTCCTGTTCTCCCATCTCCCCCATATAGCTTCCTCCTCTCCCCAGAGCTCTGAGATGGCATGGCCGGTTTTAGACAAAGTTGGGCCATGGGCAAAACTTAAAGTTTTTCTGTATTTTCTGTACAGTAATAGTCGGTAAGAAGCTCCCTTAAGCCCTGCACAATAATAACACTTTGTAGTTTACAAACAGTAGTATGGTGAGGCAATCTGTAATATGGGGCTGTAAGAGAATTGTATAGGAGATAGATGATAAGTAGATGGATGATAGAAGATAAATATGGAAGATGATATATATATATATATTAGATAGAAAACTAGAAAGATAGATGGAAGATATATGGACAGGAAAAAGATTATAAGCATCTTCACCCAGGCATTCAAACATGTGGTATACTTACCTCCATCACCAGGCTCTCTTCTCTGGAGTGACATCCCAACCTGTGTCATACAGAGCAGTGCAGATGGATGCGTCTGTGCTGCACCGCTCTGCCTGTCAATAACATGGGTGTCTTAAAGATGCTGATGTTATTGATTTTTCTGGTAGTATGGACTTGCCAGTGTTTGGCAAGTCTGTACTACCTTTGATTTGCCATCCCCTTCAGGGGTCAGCAATCTGCCGCTTGAGGCACCTCATGCAGAATGCAGCCCTGATTATATCCACAAGGGACCTAAATGAAGCAGGTATGCTGCTGATGCAGGCCGGTGATTCTGCTGTATTATGCAGTAGCAGCAAAGCGCATGAGATTTTAGCACAGCTCATCTACATGTTGCAACTAAAATGTGCTGCATATTTTGAGCTTTCCCGCACATGTTAAACCTGAATCATGTGAATTGATACCGTGGTTCTTGCTGGCAGAATAAAGGGTTGACATTCATGGTATTTCTCGCAGGAGCGTTTTATCATGTCATATCACCGATCACATAATTGCTGATGACTAACAATGCAAATGATTGTTTCAGGATCAAAATTGTTGCTGTTTAGTCAAATCTCATCCACAGACTATATAAAAATTCACAACATAAAGTGGCTTGTGTTTGTATTGTAATGGAATTGAAAGTCATGAGGAGAACAGAGGAATCTGCTTCAAAAATCATTCAGTTTCCAGTGGTGTCTGCTACAGGGTAACGTCTACAACACACATTACACTGCAAGGTTGTCCTATGTGCCCCCAGCCTTTTCTAGCCCCATAATTGGGGCATATTAATAAGGGTACATTACCATAATAAAATCATCTTTCATGTCTCTGCTATGCTAAGGTCAAAAGGTTTCTAAGCCCCTTTAAAGGAAATCTACCATCAAGATCAAGGCTGATAAACCAGCAGCACTTACACATAGACTCAGGCAGTGGGACTGTGGTAATCATCTGATATGTTACCCCTGATCTCCTTCCTTCTAAAGTCAACTTTAAAAATTATGCTAATGGTTCTGAGGAGCACTGGTGGATGTATCCAGAGCCCCTCAGTGATCTCTATTCACTTGTTGTTATAATGAGCAGAGTAGGAGGGAGAGAGCAGAGATAGGGAGACATGTTCTGTTTGTTATAACAAGTGAAAAGTCAGCACTGAGGGGCTCTGGAAACACCCCCTAGAGCTCCACAGGCTCATTAACATAATTTGAAAAGTTGATTTTAGAAGGAAGGAGGCCATGGCTAACAAACATAAGAGAATTACCCACAGTGCCTGGATTTTTGAGTAAGTGTCCCTGGTTTATCATGTTTGATTTTGATTTCCTTTAAGGCACATTTATTGTTGTTTTTCTGGTGGTGGAAAACTCTTTCAATGCTGCCACTTGTGTTCGGATTTGTATTCTGAGCTTTACTATAGACATATATTATTCATAATTGTTACAGTTCATTCTCGGATTTATAATTTGTAAAAATGTCTATCTGCTCTGAAGTCAAGATGCGCAAACAAACAGAGAGTTTGGCATCTCCGGCTGCAGTACAATTGTTGGTGGACATGTGCAAACAGTTTATTTAAATGGCATAATAAATACATTTTCATTTTAAGCGAATACAGGAAGCAATCCTAAATCTGTGGATTTTCCTGAAGTAGCTGTTATAGGGCTTCTCTGATATAGAAACCCCGTTTTCAAATGCCATTACAGGGCAGAGATATAAAGCTACCCACAGACAAACATAGGCAAAATCAGTTTTTTACCGCCAATTTTTTCAGTCGGGGACAGGTTATTCAAAGGGTGTTATAGTCTATGAGTGATCCATAAGAAACTGTTCTGACTATAACAAGCTCTACATTTAACAAACTGGTTGCATTGATCTATTAATGAAAAGGCAAAGCTCAGCAAGTGACGAGAGTTCCCCAATCAATTGGTTTCCCGCAGCACGGAGACCAGGGAATTTGGGCTGCTCAGAAACAGTGTAGAGCAGGGGTGCACAACCTTTTTCGGTCCGGGGGCCACATTGTCAAACCACTACCCTTCAGGGGGCTGCACTATTAACCTAATAGTTAATAACTATTAATAACTATTAACCAATAGTTTCCCCCCAGAAACCACTACTGCGCAATCCATATTTGCACAATGGGGCAGATTTACTTACCCGGCCCATTCGCGATCCAGCGGCGCGTTCTCTGCTCTGGATTCGGGTCCGGCCGGGATTCATGAAGGCAGTTCCTCCGCCGTCCACCAGGTGGCGCTGCTGCGCTGAAAATCATCTCAACGCGCCGGAATGCACCACCTCGGACCAGGTGAAGGTAAGCGGTCCCCAAGCGACACTTTTTCGGTTTTTAAATGCGGCGTTTTTTCCGAATACGTCGGGTTTTCGTTCGGCCACGCCCCCCGATTTCCGTCGCGCGCATGCCGGCGCCGATGCGCCACAATCCGATCGCGTGCGACACAATCCCGGGGCAATTCAGGTACAATCGGCGCAAATCGGAAATATTCGGGTAACACGTCGGGAAAACGCGATTCGGGCCCTTAGTAAATGACCCCCAATAAGTCAAATAAACTCCAGAGCAGCCTACAATACAGTACAGATGATAATAATGATTATGGAAATTGTATGAACTCATGCAGCAGGTAATAACTGGTTGCACGCAGGGCCTCTGATAGACCCTAGTTCTGTGCCCCGCCTGCATCCAGCCAGGTATTCATACTTATTGGGGCTCATTTACTTATGGTTGCGCTGATCACTTTCGTCGGACATTTAAACTGTGGCGCAAGCCCAAGCACTTACATGCACCACTAAAAAGATGGTGAACACCGGGGGACCTGAGTGGGGAAGCGACACATGCAGGATATTGGGCGCACAATCTTAGTGAATCACGGCACGGTGCGTTATCGTCAGAGAAGGCACTTTCGGTGAACTCCAGTGGCCGGGTATGTGCCCCATTATCTGCTGCCCCGGGCCGATTTTAGCATTTTTGCTGCGTGAGGTGAAAAGAATATAACTTCTATAATACTGCTTCCTATGTACATGAATATAACTACTATAATTGTGCTGCTTTGTATAAGAATATAACTACTTAAATACTGCCCCCTATGTACAGGACTATAATGCTATAATTTTACAGACAAGGGCTACAGTATGGGGGACGTATATACGGCCGGCGTATATATGGCCGATATACGTCCCCCATACACTTCTATGGGCTTGCGGCGCCCTACGGGAGCGGTACGGTGCAGCACACGGGGTACTGTACCGCTCCGTACCCCGGGAAAAGATAGGACATGTCCTATCTTTTCCCGTATTATGGCGCCACACATCGCTATGGAGAGGGGCGGGGGTGAGCTTCGCTCACCTCCTCTCCCCGCGCTGCTGTATGCCCGTCACGCTACGGTGCGGTGGGCTCATGGCAGTGGGAATGTAGCCAAAAAGAAAAGTAAAAGACAGCTCACCAATAGCAGGTCTGGAACACAAATGTATGGGTGGCTGGAACCCTCTATTTTTCTTGTATTGTTACAGCTAGCCTCCCCAGGTCTTCTCTGTCCTTACTCAGGTAGCCCCTCTCCATGTGTGCTACACCCTTCTCACACAGCAAACCCCCTCAGGTCTCACAAATCAAGGTTAAGTCCCCCCTCCCTGCCCCCAGGTCTAGTCCCGTCCGCTCCCAAGTTTAGTCCCCCCTCATTGCCCCTAGGTCTAGTCCCCCCTCCCTGTCCCTAGGTCTAGTTCCCCCCCTCCTGCCCCCAGGTCTAATTCCCCCTGCCCCTAGTTCTAATCCCCTTCCTACCCCTAGGTCTAATCCCCCATTCTGCCCCCAGGTCTAGTTCCCCCCTCTGCCCCCATGTCTAATCCCCCTTCTTGCCCCCATGTCTAATCCCCCTTCCTGCCCCCAGGTTTAATCCCCCTCCTAGCCCAAGGTCTAGTTCCCCCCTCTGCCCCCATTGGGGCTCCTTCGACCCCAGATATAGCCAGTGCACCTTGACAAGCAGGGATTTTAGGAGAATGTGTTTTTGTTTTTTAAGTATTTTTATAAGATATCTGTCTTTGTGGAATACTCCCTTTAATATGAATGCAATTCTGTTTCAATTCCTGCACACGGGTGATCTGACATTTCTCACGAGGCGTCTATTTTGTTTAGAAGGACATTAGGGTTGTCCCAGATAGGGATTTTATTGCAGCGAAGGTGTTTTTTAGGTAAGAGGCTTGACTTTACACGAGTTAGTCACATTTGTATGGAATATGAGTTACCTCTGGGTGTTCAGTTTCCATAGTCCACCATGACACCCATCTGGCAATGCTCCTTGACCTCTAGCAGGGAAGGAGAAGAGAGGTTAAAAGTCCCCCCCCGCATCCTCCCGCCATTGACTCAAAAACCACACTGGAAGATGCACCAAGGATTTATTTAATGTTTTCCAGTCACATACAACTTTAACCCTGTGAAACCACTCAACGCAAAGTTCTTAGGGTGTGCAATAATAGGCCGTCATGGTGGACTGGATTAGATACTGTGTAGTAACTAATTCATTCTTTCTTTCCACTTTGTCCCCCTGTTGGCCCCCTGGAGACTTACATTTGTTTTTCCATATTGGGAGGGAGGGATTACAGAAGGTAGAACTTGCTTCCAAAGGTAAATCCTTGAAGGAGGTAAGTCCCAGTGAAATGTTTTGAAAATGTGGAAGAAGCTGGCCCAAGTGGCAGCTTGCAGATTTGTTCAATGAGGCTCCTCTTTCTCTCCGACCAGGACGTAGATACACTCTAGTTGAGTGTGCTTCTATATTCCTGAAGGTACTGGAGTCGTTGGTTGTCATAACATAAGAATTGCCATGACCGCTTCCACCCCTTGTTTTTCCCCTGAAATTGGATAAGAGATTATCAATACAATCGCAGGATTCGGTTGTTTTTTAATTACATTATAACAAAGCGTCTTACATCCATAATGCCATTCTTGTTCCTTTTCAGAGGATGGATTCTCACAGAAAAAAGGTAGTATGATTCGCTGATTCCTTGTGAAGTCTAGACCACCATTGGAACAAATTTTGATCTAACATAAGAACAATTATGTCATCAAGATTCTCATGTAAGGCTCTTTTAAGATATCCTGAAGTTCCCCAGTCTCCTGGCTGAGGTGATGGCTAATGAATACATTTTTTTAATGTTAAATTCTAACACTAGAGGTTTAATAGTTCTCAAAAGGTTCTTTTATTAAAGTAGTAAGGACCAGAAAGATCCCAAGAAGAGGTCTTTTTTTTATCTCGAGGCTGCTAGAATAACCTTTTGACCCACTTTTGCTTGATGAGGGTTGATCGAAAGAAAGCACTAGAGCCGAGACCGAGGCTTTTAACGTGCTGGTGGATATACCCAATTCCAGACCCCTCTGAAGAAGTCGAGACCTGTAAAATTTCGGATTAGATTGACAAGCTGTTTTATCTGTAAAAAGAACAAACTTTTCTTCCATATTTTGTGATATATTGCAAACTTGGCCTGTTTCCTACCTTACCTTCAGGGTTTTTATGACGTCAGCTGATGAGACCCTGGTGATTAAGATAGTCGGATTCAGGATCCAGGCTGATAATGCAGTCTTCACCCGTTCCGGTGATGATTGACCTTTAGATATAAGTTGTCTCGAAATGGCAGTATACTGGATCTTAAGTTGCCATCTTTTCAGTAATGGTACGATTCTTTTTTTTTTCTGGCAATTTGAACATATGAGATAGTCCTTGTCTTATCCTGGTGTATTTCTTCAACTCAGGGGAATAGGGGAAGCGTAGGCAACGAGGAGTTTCCCAAGAGTGAGGGAACGTGTCTAGATGTTCTCTGGTCTCCCCTTTTTCCAGTGAAGTAGTGGTGACACTTTGCGTTTTCTTTTGTTGCAAATAAGTCTATGTGTGCTTGCCCCAAGAGATTTTAGGTTGCGCGAAGATTTCCCTGTTTAGATACTGCTGAGATGGACAGTACGTGATCTTCGCCCACGAAAATATTTGTTGAGTTGGGGACTTAGTAATGGAGATCTGGTTCCCTCCTTGTTTGTTCGTAAGATACTGTTGTAGTGTTTTCTGCAGTATCAATAGGTGGTGATGAGCTAGATGGAAGTTTGTTGAGCCTCCCATACTACTCTCAGTTCCTGATAGTTGGATGATCTTTACGACTGTTTCTGTCCAAGATCCTTGGATGAAATGTGATGAAGTACTGCTCCCAATACTGTTCTGATTGCGTCCATCTGTATAGGGATGGTTTTTTTCAGAATACTCCCTTCTGAGTTTTGCTTTCCGCTACCACCACAGGAGTCTTCTTTGATTGCAGAAGGGATTATGATCTTCTTGTAAGAAGCCTTCTGATTTCCTGTTCAAGGGCCCTCAGGATTCATCCTGGGGACTTGGTATGGGCCTGGCACTATTTAAGATATGCAAGACCTCATGGCATCTCTAATTGGATGAGGGATTTTCTCCTGATTACTATCTCTCTCTGATTTCGATCTTTTTTCCTGTGGAGGATGACCTTTGGAAACATGATTTAGGGTTTACACCAGATTTTCCTCACTGTGGATGGTGATAATTCTGACTTCTGGTAATTTATTATCCTCTGTCGCCCCTGTCCAGCAACACGCGCAACCACAAAAAACCAGGCTGGCGCTAGCTGTCAGACTGGGTAAGTGTTTTGGGCGAACTCACGCCTTCCTACGTTCCCTGTCGGTCTACGGCCCTGCTAAAGCAGAATACACCGCCCGATAAGGGCAAACCACTATCAGGAACCTAACTGAGGACCCGAGCGACCCTCAACAACAGGGAAGACTTACTTCGTCTGGCGCTGCTGGATGGTGGAGCAGACGTAACGGTAATACGTATGAGCAGTGTACACACTGGCGCACAGAACCCAACACAAACTGAACAGGTACCGGATACAGGAATAGCCCAGTGTTAACACTGGTGCACAGAATACAACACAGGACTGAGACAGGGACAACAACAGATATAGACAGGTCTTCAGGCTGTTTTACAGGTCAATACAATACAGGTACAACGGGATATACACAGGTCGGTCAGATCAGCAGGTAATGTACAGATCAGGTACAGATACAGGCAGACAATGGGACAGGTAAAACTGAACTAGAAACACACGGAAGACAAGACTCAAAAAACCATCCGTGGTAAGATGGGAAAGTGCAGTATATAAGCCGATCCCGGACTCCTCCAGCAGCACACTGGGAAACTGTCCATCATGCTAGTAACCCTATAACAGCCAACTGTGGATATAGCGAACTTCAGAGCACGTACTTACACCATCCTAATTCTCTCTCTAAGTTTCTAGTGTATATCTCTTGAAGACAGTAGGTTTTTCCTGACCTTCTCAACAATAAGCAGTTGTCTAGTATGGTACAACCAATACTCCTCCGCCTGAGAAAAGCTACCCGCTCTACCATCACCGTGGTGAATGCATATGTTTTTTTTTTATAAGATCAGGCATAGATTTGAGAAACACATATTGGCATTTTTTAGCTCTACTTGTCGAGATTTCTTGGGTTCTTTCAGGTCTGCTAGCTGTATCCCCTTATCTCTCTTTGCCTTTTGCCTGAGACCCCTGGACTTTGTCCTAAAGCAGTATAGGAATTCTTAGTCCCCGGGTTACATTATAATCTAAGACACCTGCATAAAAAAAAAAACACTAACAGAGACTGAGCAAGGGGAAATCGGGTCTGCTTCATCAGCCATGGAAAGGCCTACAGAAGCTCAGAGTAGAACAGCAATCAATCATCAAGGACTTAACCTAAGATCATATTGACTTGCTGCTTTAATACCTTAAATGGGGAGCCCATCCCCCTCCCAATGGCTACTGCGTTCCGTTCCCAGCAATCATTGCGCCTTTTTTGGCAACTTATAGTATTCTTAGTACCCGGTTACATTAAAGTATGAAATGACCCTGCATAAAAAAAAAAACATTACAGAGACTGGAGCAAGGAGAAATCGGGATCGCTCACGCCATGGAAAGGACTACAAAGCTCAGAGTAGACAGCAACTCATCAGAGGACCTAGAACCTAAGATCATAGTGATGGCCTGTTAAATACCTAATGGGGGCCCATCCCCCCCAAAGTGGCACTCGTTCCGTTCCCACAATGCATTGCGCCCTTTGGCAACACTTCGGTTGCGTCCAAGTCGTCATCAAATCAAGGATGACGGAAATGGTTTCTACATGTCACCCACGGTCAATTCCAATCGCACGCAGTGGCCATGGAAATGTGACCAGATATGCTACAGGGAGGACCGAACCTACTGAGAGCCCCCAGACGCTGGATTCACCGCAGACGGCATCATCCGTGAGTAGCTTTCCCCCCCCCTGGGGAGAAGGGTCCTCTCTTGACCTGACCTCGGTAGGACAGGAAGAACACTAGCGGGGATGCTGGAGGGGACTTTTACCTCTCTCTTCCCGTCCCTGCAGAGGTTATTGGGCATCCTCCAGGTGGGGCCGTCAGGGGAGACAAGTCGGCGCCGATGCGCCACAATCCGATCCGTAGTCCAAAAACCACAGGCACTTTCAGGCAAAAGAGAAATATTTGGGAACCCCGACGAAAGTGTGGCATTCGACCGCTAGTAAATGTGCCCCATTGTATAGAAATACAAAGTACAATATAGTTGAACACCCTGAAACGGCAGCAGGATATGCGTTGATCCCTAGACTCTCGGTATCCACCATTTACCTCTGCACAGTACTTCGCTGCAGAGAGATCGAAAGGCTCGCTTCCTCGCTGGGTGGTCAAGGTATGGATAGCAGTTAGCCCAGCAGGCATAGAGACACTGGTACATGGTACAAAGGGGTTGGCAAAAGCGGGTAGTCAAGGTCACTCCGAAGTCGAGGCGCGGCGGTCAATTAGAGTCAGAGACAGGCAGAGGTTGTGGCAGGTAGCACATGTTTGAGAACAAGCAGGGGTTGTATACCAGGGTGCACAATCATAAATGAAGTCACAGTAGTACAGCAGGGGTCACTTCAACCCATTGCCAGCATTACAACTAGGAGTTGCTTGTCAAGACATTCATGGTCAAACGCTATTTTAGTATATTAAATACTCAAGGCCTGGTGTCTCTCAATTATGTATATCAACCCATTATCTTAAACAATAAGGATGAATTTACACAGAACATTGCCTGCCCGGACTTTAGCTGGGTGGCATATGTCCGGCGGAATGAGAAGAGGGAGGGGTGACCCCTCTATTCTCCATAGATATGCACTGTGTAGGGCCGTGCCATGGGGAAAGTTAGGACATGTCCTATTTTCCCTTTACGTGCCACACTGTGGACCATTGCCGTCTAGGGGACGTATGTAGGGTCATGTGAATGCTGTCTACAAAATCTGTGTATGCTGTCTATACATCCAGATTTCACAGTCACATCCTTAATCAATTTACAAATTTGCTTGCACCTGTACCCTGCACCAGAATTCTGAGTGAAGTAGTTGTGTGGAGTGATCTGACGAATCTGGTAATTTACTTTTTCCTGCTTTCCGTGCCAGCCAGATTTCACTGATCGACCACTTTGAAGTGGATGGGACATTGTACATAATGGGGCACATTTCATACCCGGCTGATGGAGTTCACCCGAAGTGCATGTCTGGCGACAATGCCCTGTGCCGCAATTCACTTACATCGTGCGTACAAATCCTGCATAGAATATCAATCACATTTTTCACCTAGTAGAAGAAAACTGAAAAATAAACCTGAAAAGATTTTTTCCACACTGATGTGTTTCTAAAAGTACAAGTTACGGTATGTTAGTGTCACTTTTACCTTGGTCAATGTATATTTGTATAAAGTTGTGAAGAATTCTACGATTGTAACCAGGAGACAGCCATTTCTCTACCGCTCAGTCTTCTTGTTTTGCACTAGAATAGCAATCGTCCTCTTTTTCCAAGCAAGAATAGACCAATTCAATCAATACGGTTCATGTTTCTGAAAACTGATAATAAGCGGATTTATGTCAGCCCGATAAATCTCAGTCAATAAAACCATGCATCAATGTGCATGTAGGGAATATTGTAGAAGCCAATGTAATTCTCTGTGTAATGGAAAGGATTTATAAATAGATTTTTCCTGTATTTTCACATAGTTTTCCTGGAAACGTATTTTAGGTAACTGCAGGATTAAAAGGAAAGTGCCAAGTGCTGGAGAATTGCCAAACCAGCCAAAAGAGATGCAATGTGTCTTCAGCAGATGCTTTCTTTTCATGTGCCTGACAGTTGTTATAATATGAAGCATAGGCATTCATTTACAGTCAAATTATATAGCAAACAGTTCATACAGTGTGCATTCCAGTGACATTTACATAATGGTATGAAAATAGATTAATTCTATGGAGTCATTGTGACTCCATGATCCAGCAGAATTTATAGAATAGTTTACAGATAACCTGTACATATTACAAGATATAACCAAGACCAAATGTCTTAGCCCCATTATCCCCAATTAAAACAAAATTCATGCAAGTCTGCTATACATGTCCAGTGTAGGTCCCCAGGATAGGACTCCAATCTCAGTCACTGGGGCTATGACACTAGCTCCACCATCAGCTGTGTGCTAAACACAGAGAGATAACTGTCATACAACGTGTTGAATCTCGGCATGCTCTACTTTTGCAAGTCACACGCACCAAAAAAAGCACCATACAACCTTTATCTGCACATGAATATTGCATTGAAATTGCATTGAAAAGAAGCAGGGAACTTGCCATAGACTGAAGTCGGAGCACATCAGATGGGGAGCCCAGACCCAAATACAGGTGGGCGATTCAGGTGGTCATGCGACCAGCGAACCACCCACTTTGGTGGGGGCCATTTTAAGGGCAAAGTGGTGAGGGCCCCCTATATCCGGCCCGGGAGATGATAATGATTGGACAATTGGATCCCTGAGTAGATAAGACACCATCAGAAATATGGCAGTGACTTACACCCACATAAAAGCTTGGCCAATCATACATACATAAAGAAGAGGAGAGTTGCTGTGTTGAATGTTGTTGGATTATTTAGTTGAGAGCTATCGATTTATAGGACCAGCCTACGTTGGCCGATTCTAGGTCGTAATTAAATGAGCAATATGGCGGCACCCGGTCTGACCGTTTGTATTTAATCATGCCCCCTGCTTTCACAATATCTAACAAAGTTTGTGTTGTCCCTTTGTTTGCTGCTGCAGAGGTTTGAGAATTTTCATTTTTCAGTTCTTATTCCTCTTGATAAAAGTGATTCTGGAGCTATTTCACAGACTAATTTTATGCAAAAATCTCCAGGCAGTTTTCTTATGCCATGTGCCTGCTTCCATAATGACTTCACAATATGGTCATACTTGAATTCTTGCTGGCCTCATTTCAGGTGCATTGTACTGTAGCATTTTGGTCTAGCATTTATTTGCAATAAAGAATCATATTCCGTCAAAAAATGATTATAGCAATTTGTCTTATAGAAACACTAAATGCTGCTATATGTTAGGCTAATATTACAGTGTGCACTTCTGTTAGCCTAAACAGGATATAAACAATGCACCAATTGTCTTTGGTGTTTATTTCTACTGTAGCCATAGTGATTGATGTGCTGTATTGTACAGTAGTAAATTACTGAATACCTGTATCTGAGATTATTCAATCAATGATCCCCTTATGAAAGAGCAATTTGAGGGGCTGCCAAGGTGTGGTTGCAACCATGGCCCAAGATGCAAATGGACCCATATGTGCATCTTTCCAATATGAGAAGACTAGTACTATAAACCAATACATTATGATTGGGGCCGAGCAATTTAAAGTTACGCCACATGAACTGTATATCTGCTCATCAGTTGGAGTCTGTTGGATCAATGAGTTGTCATGCTGCTTCATTTGCAATGGGGCTGTAGGAGATAGCAAGGTACAGCACTCAGCCATCTCAAGCATACCCATATAGAACAAATGGGGTGTAGCAATGCATATTCACTACCATGCTAATTGAGAGGTAAACAGGATCCTGTTCTCATGGTGGGTTGGATCATCACAATCAGCACTAAGATTAAAATATGAACTTACCCATTTAATGCTTCTAAAATTGCAATGAATGCAAATGGGACACAAAATGGATGTTATTAACAGCCAACTTTCATCCTAGTTTGCCACAAATGTTATTATAGCTTAAAGCTCTGTTCACATGCAGGCGGCGTATTTCTTGGATTCTCTCGGAACTTCTGGAATGAGCATGGATCTTTACAGACTGCATTCTGTTCTTAAGAAATTTCTGAAACAAATTAGTCTTCTGTAAAAACACCTTACTGTAAACACTTATCCAAATTTCTATGACTGGCAGTGGCACCTTTTATTTTCACTAATTGCACACACTACATAATGGGGCAGATTTAATTACCCAGCCCATTCGCAATCCAGCTGCACGTTCTCTGCGCTGGATTCGGGTCTGGCCGGGATTTATTAAGGTAGTTCCTCCGACGTCCACCAGGTGGCGCTGCTGCGCTGATGAGCATCGGAACGCACTGGAATAACCCGAGCCGGGCTGAGTGAAGGTAGTGCAATTTTCACAACACTTTTTTTTTTAAATGCGGTGTTTTTCCGAATCCGCCGGGTTTTCGTTCGGCCACACCCCCGATTTCCGTCGCGTGCATGCCGACGCCGATGCGCCATGATCCGATCGCGTGTGCCAAAATCCCGGGGCAATTCAAGGGAAATCGGCGCAAATCAGAAATATTCAGGTAACAACTTGAGAAAACGCGAATCAGGCCCTTAGTAAATGACCCCCATTATGTATAGTATAACTGACTGGAAATAGTGAATAACATTCTGCAAATACAATTTAAAAGGTATATATACAATATATAAAATCTACACAGACAATAGGTATATGTAGTTCAAGTTACAATATATTTAAAAACAAAGTAAAAAAAAGCTTGATAGAACTAATAGTCGCTGAAAGCACAATAAGATACAGTATGACAGATTTCATCTTTCGCTTTTCAGACCATAACTGTCCTTATATGACTAAGGACCGTGATGGTCTGAGATGAAATTTGCCGTGATGGTCTGAGATGAAATTTGCCATACTGTACCATACTGTACCTCACTGTGCTTACCGACTATTGGCTAAATAAAACTGGAGCTTTCCTTTTATGGACCTTGCAGTACTAACCATCCTTTTTCTCACTTTGCATTGTCCACAAGGAGTTGAAAGCCTCACCTGCTGTTGTGCACCCAGTAGGTGAGCCAATCATAGTAACTTGTGGAGCAATGTACAGTGGGTACAGAAAGCAAAAAGTTATGTCTAACACAATGGAACCTCTAAGGCAGTGGTGGCGAACCTATGGCACTCAGAGCCCTCTCTGTGGGCAGCCAGGCCATCACCCCAGAATAAAGTTCAGCAGACAGGACTCAAAGAATCTTCCTACAGAATCTTCCTACACCAGTAGGCAAATTTGCCCTCCTCCTTTCAACTGCGTTGGTGTCTTTAGGAGGCTCAACGATTGAAAGTTGTCAAAGAACAAGGAGAAATACATTACTGCTTAAATTGCTGTGCTGGCACTTTACAATAAATAAGTGGCTTTTGGTTGAAGTTTGGGACTCAGGCTCTAAAAGGTTCGCCATCACTGCTCTAAGGTATGATAATAATTACCAACAAGAAAAAGATTCCATTAAAAGAAGTATGTATCAACACATCTTTATAGGACATCTACCATCAGGATAAAGGACTCCATGCAAATAAGCCTGAGAAGCTTCAGGCTCCATTAACACCTAGGGGGCCTGGAGCACCTCAGGCTCATTTACATACAGTCCTTTATCCTGGTGGTAGCTGGCCTTTAACTTTATCAAATTTTTAATTCTTTGTTTCACTGCAGCCAATCAGTAAGAACCAATCCATTCCAATCCCTTCCCTTCCTTGGTTGAACTCGATGGACACGTGTCTTTTTTCAACCGTATAAACTATGATACTATGCAGTATTCAGAGCCTTTGCTCAGTGATGAGTAGAAGCATCTTTTGAGCTAGTACAGGCAGGAGTCTTCTTGGGAATGATGCAACAAGTTTTTCACACCTGGATTTGGGGATCCTCTGCCATTCTTCCTTGCAGACCCTCTCCAGTTTCCTCAGGTTTGATGGTGAACATTGGTGGAATGGTCACAGAGTTGTTCTGAAACCACTGCTTTGTTATTTTAGCTGGGTGCTTAGAGTCATTGAGGGGCATTAACTAATTTTGCCGCAGGATGGTCCCGGAACCGTGCTATTTTTTTCAGTGGGATGCAAGTTTGTTGCGCAAGGGATAAATGAATTAGGTTTAGAACTCCGTATACTTTCCTTTGCTGCTCTCTTTTTGTGCCACAAATTGTGCCAAAAAACAAGTCGTAAAAATAGAACCGCAAGAATACTGTTGGATTCACAAGCAGCGCCAAAATTCTGCACCCAAAAATAGAACAAGTCAAAATTGTTAGAAAACACCAATATTGTAGCGTTCACACTTCGTAAATAAAGGTGCAAGAGGCGCAGAAAGAATAAAAACAAAACACTGCGAGTATTCCGCTTGAAAGGTCATAATAAATTACCTTCATTGTCTTGTTGGAATGTGAACCTCTGGACCAGTCTGAGGACCAGAGCACTCTGGAAGAGGTATTATCTAGCATATCTCTGTACTTGGCCGAATTGATCTTTCCTTCAATTACGACCAACCCCCATAGCCTGATGCTGCCACCACAATGCGTCACTGTTGGGATTGTATTTGGCAGGTGATGAGCAGTGCCTGGTTTTCTCTAAACATACCGCTTAGAATTAACGTCAGAAAGTAAAAAATTTTAATTTTCATCTCATAGTCCTTCATTTTTTATTTTTTTGGAAACTGTATGGAGCTTTCATATGTCTTGCAATGGAGAGAGACTTCTGTCAGCACATTCTACCATAAGGCCCCGACTAGTGGAGGGCTGCAGTAATAGTTGACTTTGTGGAACTTTCTCCCATTTCACTACTGCATCTCTGGAGTTCAGTCACAGTGATCTTGGGTTCTGCTTTACCTCGCTCACCAAGGCTGTTCTCCCATAATTGCTTAGTTTGACTGGAAAGGTCGAGGAAGTGTTGTGGTTGTACCAAAAGTCTTCCATTTAAGGGTTATGGAGGCCACTGTACTTTTAGGAACCTTGAGTGCTGCAGGAATTTTTTTGTAACACTGACCAGATCTGCGCCTTGCCGCAATTCTGCCTCTGAGCTTCTCAGGCGGTTCCTTATACCTCCTGATTCTCATGTGCTCTGACAAGCACTGTGAGCTGTGAGGTCTTATATAGAGAGGTGTTTGCCTTTCCTAAACAGGTTGAATCAGTTTAATTAAACACAGCTGGACTACAATGGAGGAGTAGAACCATCTTAAGGAGGATCAGAAGGAAATGGAAACATGTGAGTTAAATATGAGAGTCACATCTTTGTCAAGATGGGGTGCAGAGTGTACATAAATGAGCAAATAAAAGAACTTTTTTGATCTTACCAATTGGCTGCAATAAAACAAGGGTTGAAAATTTTATAGGGGTCTGAATACTTTCCGTACCCACTGTAATTAAATGCACTGCTAGGGAATAGTGAAAGCATTGGGAAAGAAGAAAGCAGGGGAAAAGTATAACATTACCCCAACATGGAACAGCAACAGCAAGATAAAAAACAAAATGCACTTACCTTGCATCAGTTCACTGTTTTTGTATTGCAGCACAATGTCTCTAGGCCAACTTGTATCTGGGCCAAAAGCATCAGTGTCCAAAACAGTCAAAGAAGTGGGAAGGTTAATGTCACTGCTAAATGTCAATAATGTGACCACAAATGGGCATGTAACCAACAACACTTCCAGACCAACCGGTAATGTTTACAATAAGCTGTGGGCAAGACATTAGTAATAAGATGTGTAAATACAATTTCCACTGCGATCATTACACCTTCAAAAGGGCTAGTACATGTTAAAGGAAATCTAATAACATCAACCATAATAAACCAGGGGCACT
The DNA here is from genome assembly GCA_019512145.1 of Engystomops pustulosus. NCBI lineage: Eukaryota > Metazoa > Chordata > Amphibia > Anura > Leptodactylidae > Engystomops > Engystomops pustulosus. The sequence continues at coordinate 49,102,986 of CM033644.1, read as the reverse complement.
TACTCATAGATCTAGGTATTGAGGCTGTGGTAATCATCTTATTATATTTGTTATCCATGGTCTCCTTCCTTCTAAAATCAACTTTTAAAATTATGCTAATGAGGGGCTCCTGGTGATGTTAACAGAGACCTTCCATGCTGAGGAACGTGATGAGCACTTCCTGCTCACTACACAAGTGCTGCAAGGGGGAGACAGTGTAACAGTCTATAAAGCCACATCCCAGAGGGGCTAGGGTAGCCCTTTAGGCTCATAATTCTGGAAAGTTAATTTTAGAAGGAAGTGGTCCATGGATAACAAATATAAGAATAGTACATTTCTTTTAAACATGTGGATCTAAAAATACAGCCTAGGTGAAACTTAGGTAAAGGGAAACATACTCATTGGGGCATATTTATCAATAGACAGCTTTTTACAGTGTCTTTGGAGCTCTTTTGCACATCAGAATTTTTAGTGGCTTCGACTCCTGTGTGTTTATAGGGGCACGGCACCTCGGTGCCAACAGCTTCAGATCACCTGGCACTCCCAACCTTCACAATAGCATCTGATACAGCGCTGGTATAAGAAACAGGTGCACGTGCCAGGCGACCGGAAGCAGTCAGAGTGGAGGTCCGTGCCCAGAATAGGGCACAACACTAAGGGACCTTGATGTTTCTTGCATAATCTTGGACAACCCCTTGCGTACAGAACTGCTGCATGGCTGATTTTATGTCAAAGATTTGGCATGATCATGTTCACATTATCAGGATTTTTCATAAGTTAACTGTGGATACTTCACTTACATCACTGAGGCTTAAAAGCAGCTTTTATTCTCGACTGTACCCAAAGTAAGCGGATTTATACACTATATTGTATTCATAAACTTTTATTTCTTCTCCACAGGTATTCGCTCTTGGGATATCAGTCTTGATTCCTGTAACTTAGATGAACAACTGAAGCTGTTTGTGACAAGACACCTTGCTCACTTTTCACCAAACGTCAAAGGTCAGCGTGTGTATGTTACAAAGATGAATTGATAATGTATACATTTTTATTTCATTGAAAAAAGAAAACAGTAAGCCCCGCACATTACATAGTATACAGGTTTGAACATCTATAGCAGAATGTTAATAACAGCTTTACAAAAGAAGAATAAGTCTGCAAGCCTGTTACTTTCTAATTTATATTTACTCCCCTTATATTTAACTTTTAAATATAAGTAGAAATATAACTTTTTATTAAAAAAAAGCTTGTTCTTTACAGTGTCTAAAGGAAACCTATCATCAGCAATTGGCCTAAAAAAACACTACCGGTATATTGTCAAACATTGTAACACCTTATAGGTTTTCTTTCTTTCCTAGTCCAGTGTAATAGCATAATCCAGAAAATCTACTTTGAAGTAAATTGGTTATATAAAGTCAAGAAGGCGGAGAGTTTTAACACTGAAGTCAAGGTGATGAACTCTGAACTCCTCCTCATCTGTGATTGACATCCTGTATCGGACTTCAGGTGTTCTGCTTAGTGATGTCTCTGGATGCAGGACCATCAATTACAGTGAAGGTGGCTTCCTGAGGAAGAGAGAGCTTGACTTTAGTGTTAAAATCTACGCCTCCTTGACTTTATACAACCAGCTTACATCTCACTTCAAAGTAACATGAGCTGGAAGGTTCCCATTAATTTATTATTAAACACTGGAGTAGATGTATCAAAGTTAGACAGTGCAAAATTAGAAAGAAACACCAACAAAAACACCAATATTGTGGTGGCGACACTTCATAAATTAAGGCGCAAGAGATGCAGAAAGGGAAAAAAAGAAAGAACATCACCAGTTTTCAGTTTGGCCATAATAAATGACCCCCAAAGTTATTGGGGTGGGGAAAGCAGTGCTAAATGTTCTTCATAGAATACAATGGCCCACACTATGTGCAATTTGCCTCACTATCGTGCAGAGTGCACCCAATTCATTAAGGGCGGAGCACAATCTTCATGAATCTGGCGCACCCTGAGTGCATGATTTGAGTGCACCATTTTTTTCTGATGCACGTAGTTTAACAAGCGTGTGTCACAATTATGTCAGACTTCTGACATAAATGTGGCGCATGGTGTGAATATGCAAACCACCTATTTATGTGCACAGTATTGTGTTGTGGCACACAGTGCAGCTGCCACACAATACTGTCAGAAACACCTCAAATATACACGTACAAACAATTTTCACATGTATTTATGTGCAATCTACGCCAGAATACTGCCGCACACTGCTTTATAATGTGGCCCAATTTTTTGCTTACAGCATGTTTTATTTTTCTTAAAAATATTTATTTTTATTAAAAATGATGCTGCTTAAGTTTAGTTCACTCTTTGTTGAATTTGAGCCTGTGGATCTCAATATACTGTGGTGACACTCTGTATTTGATGAAGAAGCAAATAGGAGCAAGTGGATGCATCTCCATAGAGTTCATTTTCAGTGAAATCAGCAACATGAATTAATCTACTACAAAACCTTTGGAAGCATTACTAAGCATCACATTATAGGCTGCTAGGTCTGGTAAAAGCTTATCAGATGAAGCTGAGTAAGTATAACATAAGTAGAGCAGTGCAGAATGAGAACCAGGAGAAGTCAGGATAATGTATAAAATATTGATAGAAACAGATTAATATGATCAGAAGCGCTCACAGTATTTAGAAAAGAAAGCGAACCACTAGGAATAGTTTTCTTTAAAAGTTTTTTGTTTTATATACTTCTTATTCACAAGTTAGTTACAAAAATACAAACATGTCGAAAGGATTTTTTCTTATATCAATCATTTCTGAGGTATTACCTCTCAATATAGTCCTTTATCACATAAAGTTTGGGTTGCAAGCAATTCCCATTTTTAGAGTTTCACTGTACCGTGGCTTTGTAGAGACTTCTCACAGGTGGGTTTCAGCAGAGGAGTAGGTCTTTTCATCAGTCACTTCTTAGCAGAGAAAAACACTCGCATGATTCGCGCTCACAGTATTTACCTCAATATGGTTTAGGATGCAAAACTGTAGTGATGGTCAGGAAGGGCGTAACAAGACACGAGTGGGCCCCAAAGCAAAGTTTTAGCTATACATGTATATATATATATATATATATATATATATATATATATATATATATTATATATATATATACGCACACAATTCTACTGTACTACTGTACAGGTGGTCCCCTACTTAAGGACACCCAACTTACAGACGACCCATAGTTAAAGACGGACCCCTCTGCTCAATATGACATCTGGTGAAGCTCTCTGGATGCTTTACTATAGTCCCAGGAAGCAATGATTAGCTGTCAGGTGTCTGTAATGAAGTTTCATTGATAACCCTTGGTCCCATTACAGTAAAACATTTTGAAAATCCAATTGTCACTGGGACAAAAATTTTTTTTTGATGGCTGGGTAATTTTACTATTTTACTTCATATATCAGGGGGGGGGTTATGGGTGCATCTTTGGTTTTTTTGTATAAGTGTGTGGTTTTTTGTTTGTCTCCTAGTTCATTGGTGGTAGTAACTCTCCACCCCCTTGGCACCACTACTTTATTTACTACTGATTGTCTTTCAACTGCTGTAATTCAACTACCTGATATATAAAATGAAGCCTCCTGTCTTTTTCCTTATAAGCCAGACATTTCTGTCCATTAAATGGCTGCAATTGGAGGGTCATGTGATCTCTATATATCCATGGGCAATCACCCTGCCAGAACCTTAGAATTCCTGAATATAAGATCGCAGTCATGGCAGGGTGATTGTTTATGGACGAATACAGATCACATGACCCTCCATCTGCAGCCATTTTATGGACAGTAATGTATGGCTGATGAGGTAGAAGACAGGAGGCTTCACTTTGCATATAAAGAAACTGGTGCAGAACATTTAAAGGGAACCTACCCCCACGATTCTACCTATAAAGGTAGAATGGGTGGTAGGTGGATGAATGGGACGTGAGGATAGCCCTTTTTAGAGCTAATCCTCATGTTCCGGCTATCTTTTAGAAAACTTTGTTCCGCTGATATGTACATTTTGTTAAGTGGCTACTGGGGCGTGGAGTAGCCGGAGTATTCCCAGTATCCTATTTTCTCCTCCTACCATTTCATCTTCGGCCCTCGTCCAAGTACCCGGCATACTGCGGCGTTCTGTGCATGAGCAGTAGCTCCGGGGGCGGAGCTGTGGCCGCGCAGCCACAGGCCTGAGTTCTGCGCATGCTCAGTACGCCAGGTACTCGGACGAGGGTGCGCAGCTACAAGCCGAAGATGAAATGTAACTTATGTTAAGGGACCTATCTATTTTGACAACATTGGTCACTACTGTTTGACTGCTTCCATAATTATGTTTTATTATCTCCTGCATCTTGCTCTCTCTGTTGTGATGAGTCATTCCTAGTTCTGTGCCATGAATGAAGAACATCAGGAGTTACTGCTTCAAATAAAGGAGCTCTACTGCCATCTAGCAATGGCAAAAAATTACACAGCGTTTGCATCTGGTTGAAGGAAGAGGACAGATGATGCTTATCCTCCTCCAAACAATACATCTCATATTGTTGAGCATAGCATGCTGTGTGCTGCACTGCTCTGACCCTATCTTGTATCTTACAGCATTTTTATGTCAGGTTCATATCTAGCATTATGCAAAGACTTAGTATGACACTTTTAGATTTTAGTTCATAAATTTCTTCATATGTTGGGCCAGGGTGCGTTGATTCCAGAATAAACCTTTAAAGAGGCAGGGTTTCTGGATTTTAGCCCATTAAATTATCAGCACCATAAGCCTACATTCAAACAAACGTATGGGAGACGTATATATGGCCGACATATATACAACGCACATACACTCACCGGCCACTTTATTAGGTACACCATGCTAGTAACGGGTAGGACCCCCTTTTGCCTTCAGAACTGCCTCAATTCTTCGTGGCATAGATTCAACAAGGTGCTGGAAGCATTCCTCAGAGATTTTGGTCCATATTGACATGATGGCATCACACAGTTGCCGCAGATTTGTCGGCTGCACATCCATGATGCGAATCTCCCGTTCCACCACATCCCAAAGATGCTCTATTGGATTGAGATCTGGTGACTGTGGAGGCCATTTGAGTACAGTGACCTCATTGTCATGTTCAAGAAACCAGTCTGAGATGATTCCAGCTTTATGACATGTGCATTATCCTGCTAAAAGTAGCCATCAGATGTTAGGTACATTGTGGTCATAAAGGGATGGACATGGTCAGCAACAATACTCAGGTAGGCTGTGGCGTTGCAACGATACTCAATTGGTACCAAGGGGCCCAAAGAGTGCCAAGAAATTATTCCCCACACCATGACACCAGCACCAGCCTGGACCGTTGATACAAGGCAGGATGGATCCATGCTTTCATGTTGTTGACGCCAAATTCTGACCCTACCATCCGAATGTCGCAGCAGAAATCGAGACTCATCAGACCAGGCAACGTTTCCAATTTCGATGAGCTTGTGCAAATTGTAGCCTCAGTTTCCTGTTCTTAGCTGAAAGGAGTGGCACCCGGTGTGGTCTTCTGCTGCTGTAGCCCATCTGCCTCAAAGTTCGACGTACTGTGCGTTCAGAGATGCTCTTCTGCCTACCTTGGTTGTAACGGGTGGCGATTGAGACACTGCTGCCTTTCTATCAGCTCGAACCAGTCTGCCCATTCTCCTCTGACCTCTGGCATCAACAAGGCATTTCCGCCCACAGAACTGCCGCTCACTGGATGTTTTCTCTTTTTCGGACCATTCTCTGTAAACCCTAGAGATGGTTGTGCGTGAAAATCCTAGTAGATCAGCAGTTTCTGAAATACTCAGACCAGCCCTTCTGGCACCAACAACCATGCCACATTCAAAGGCACTCAAATCACCTTTCTTCCCCATACTGATGCTCGGTTTGAACTGCAGGAGATTGTCTTGACCATGTCTACATGCCTAAAAGCACTGAGTTGCCGCCATGTGATTGGCTGATTAGAAATTAAGTGTTAACGAGCAGTTGGACAGGTGTACCTAATAAAGTGGCCGGTGAGTGTATGTCCCCCTCACGGCGCCGTACACAGGCGGCACCGTACCCCTCCATAGCCCATAGAAAGATAAGACATGTCCTATCTTTCGACGGAATTCCTATGGAGAGGGGCGGGGGTGAGCAGCGCTCATCCCATGCTCCTCTCCCTGGCGCCAATGTATGCCTGCCGTACAAAGACAGAAAACTCTTTGAATGAGAAGATGTGTCCAAACTTTTGGTCTGTACTGTATAATTTTATCCTCCCTTTATTTTGTGGCCTCCTGTCCTCCCCCATCTCCCTTCATATAGTGGTCTCCTGTCCTTCCCCATCTCCCTTCATATAGTGGCCTCCTGTCCTCCTCCATTTGCTCTCATATAGTGGCCTCCTGCCCTCCTCCATCTGTTCTCATATAGTGGCCTCCTGTCCTCCTCCATCTGCTCTCATATAGTGTCCTCCTGTCCTCCTCCATCTGCTCTCATATAGTGGCCTCCTGTTCTCCCATCTCCCCCATATAGTGGCCTTCTGTCCTCCTCCATGTCCCCTCATATAGTGGCCTCCTGTCCTCCTCCATCTCCCCTCATATAGTGGCCTCCTGTCCTCCTCCATCTGCTCTCATATAGTGGCATCCTGTCCTCCTCCTTTTCCCCTCGTACAGTGGCCTCCTGTTCTCCCATCTCCCCCATATTGCTTCCTCCTCTCCCCAGAGCTCTGAGATGGCATGGCCGGTTTTAGACAAAGTTGGGCCATGGGCAAAACTTAAAGTTTTTCTGTATTTTCTGTACAGTAATAGTCGGTAAGAAGCTCCCTTAAGCCCTGCACAATAATAACACTTTGTAGTTTACAAACAGTAGTATGGTGAGGCAATCTGTAATATGGGGCTGTAAGAGAATTGTATAGGAGATAGATGATAAGTAGATGGATGATAGAAGATAAATATGGAAGATGATATATATATATTAGATAGAAAACTAGAAAGATAGATGGAAGATATATGGACAGGAAAAAGATTATAAGCATCTTCACCCAGGCATTCAAACATGTGGTATACTTACCTCCATCACCAGGCTCTCTTCTCTGGAGTGACATCCCAACCTGTGTCATACAGAGCAGTGCAGATGGATGCGTCTGTGCTGCACCGCTCTGCCTGTCAATAACATGGGTGTCTTAAAGATGCTGATGTTATTGATTTTTCTGGTAGTATGGACTTGCCAGTGTTTGGCAAGTCTGTACTACCTTTGATTTGCCATCCCCTTCAGGGGTCAGCAATCTGCCGCTTGAGGCACCTCATGCAGAATGCAGCCCTGATTATATCCACAAGGGACCTAAATGAAGCAGGTATGCTGCTGATGCAGGCGGTGATTCTGCTGTATTATGCAGTAGCGGCAAAGCGCATGAGATTTTAGCACAGCTCATCTACATGTTGCAACTAAAATGTGCTGCATATTTTGAGCTTTCCCGCACATGTTAAACCTGAATCATGTGAATTGATACCGTGGTTCTTGCTGGCAGAATAAAGGGTTGACATTCATGGTATTTCTCGCAGGAGCGTTTTATCATGTCATATCACCGATCACATAATTGCTGATGACTAACAATGCAAATGATTGTTTCAGGATCAAAATTGTTGCTGTTTAGTCAAATCTCATCCACAGACTATATAAAAATTCACAACATAAAGTGGCTTGTGTTTGTATTGTAATGGAATTGAAAGTCATGAGGAGAACAGAGGAATCTGCTTCAAAAATCATTCAGTTTCCAGTGGTGTCTGCTACAGGGTAACGTCTACAACACACATTACACTGCAAGGTTGTCCTATGTGCCCCCAGCCTTTTCTAGCCCCATAATTGGGGCATATTAATAAGGGTACATTACCATAATAAAATCATCTTTCATGTCTCTGCTATGCTAAGGTCAAAAGGTTTCTAAGCCCCTTTAAAGGAAATCTACCATCAAGATCAAGGCTGATAAACCAGCAGCACTTACACATAGACTCAGGCAGTGGGACTGTGGTAATCATCTGATATGTTACCCTTGATCTCCTTCCTTCTAAAGTCAACTTTAAAAATTATGCTAATGGTTCTGAGGAGCACTGGTGGATGTATCCAGAGCCCCTCAGTGATCTCTATTCACTTGTTGTTATAATGAGCAGAGTAGGAGGGAGAGAGCAGAGATAGGGAGACATGTTCTGTTTGTTATAACAAGTGAAAAGTCAGCACTGAGGGGCTCTGGAAACACCCCCTAGAGCTCCACAGGCTCATTAACATAATTTGAAAAGTTGATTTTAGAAGGAAGGTGGCCATGGCTAACAAACATAAGAGAATTACCCACAGTGCCTGGATTTTTGAGTAAGTGTCCCTGGTTTATCATGTTTGATTTTGATTTCCTTTAAGGCACATTTATTGTTGTTTTTCTGGTGGTGGAAAACTCTTTCAATGCTGCCACTTGTGTTCGGATTTGTATTCTGAGCTTTACTATAGACATATATTATTCATAATTGTTACAGTTCATTCTCGGATTTATAATTTGTAAAAATGTCTATCTGCTCTGAAGTCAAGATGCGCAAACAAACAGAGAGTTTGGCATCTCCGGCTGCAGTACAATTGTTGGTGGACATGTGCAAACAGTTTATTTAAATGGCATAATAAATACATTTTCATTTTAAGCGAATACAGGAAGCAATCCTAAATCTGTGGATTTTCCTGAAGTAGCTGTTATAGGGCTTCTCTGATATAGAAACCCCGTTTTCAAATGCCATTACAGGGCAGAGATATAAAGCTACCCACAGACAAACATAGGCAAAATCAGTTTTTCACCGCCAATTTTTTCAGTCGGGGACAGGTTATTCAAAGGGTGTTATAGTCTATGAGTGATCCATAAGAAACTGTTCTGACTATAACAAGCTCTACATTTAACAAACTGGTTGCATTGATCTATTAATGAAAAGGCAAAGCTCAGCAAGTGACGAGAGTTCCCCAATCAATTGGTTTCCCGCAGCACGGAGACCAGGGAATTTGGGCTGCTCAGAAACAGTGTAGAGCAGGGGTGCACAACCTTTTTCGGTCCGAGGGCCACATTGTCAAACCACTACCCTTCAGGGGGCTGCACTATTAACCTAATAGTTAATAACTATTAATAACTATTAACCAATAGTTTCCCCCCAGAAACCACTACTGCGCAATCCATATTTGCACAATAAGTCAAATAAACTCCAGAGCAGCCTACAATACAGTACAGATGATAATAATGATTATGGAAATTGTATGAACTCATGCAGCAGGTAATAACTGGTTGCACGCAGGGCCTCTAATAGACCCTAGTTCTGTGCCCCGCCTGCATCCAGCCAGGTATTCATACTTATTGGGGCTCATTTACTTATGGTTGCGCTGATCACTTTCGTCGGACATTTAAACTGTGGCGCAAGCCCAAGCACTTACATGCACCACTAAAAAGATGGTGAACACCGGGGGACCTGAGTGGGGAAGCGACACATGCAGGATATTGGGCGCACAATCTTAGTGAATCACGGCACGGTGCGTTATCGTCAGAGAAGGCACTTTCGGTGAACTCCAGTGGCCGGGTATGTGCCCCATTATCTGCTGCCCCGGGCCGATTTTAGCATTTTTGCTGCGTGAGGTGAAAAGAATATAACTTCTATAATACTGCTTCCTATGTACATGAATATAACTACTATAATTGTGCTGCTTTGTATAAGAATATAACTACTTAAATACTGCCCCCTATGTACAGGACTATAATGCTATAATTTTACAGACAAGGGCTACAGTATGGGGGACGTATATACGGCCGGCGTATATATGGCCGATATACGTCCCCCATACACTTCTATGGGCTTGCGGCGCCCTACGGGAGCGGTACGGTGCAGCACACGGGGTACTGTACCGCTCCGTACCCTGGGAAAAGATAGGACATGTCCTATCTTTTCCCGTATTATGGCGCCACACATCGCTATGGAGAGGGGCGGGGGTGAGCTTCGCTCACCTCCTCTCCCCGCGCTGCTGTATGCCCGTCACGCTACGGTGCGGTGGGCTCATGGCAGTGGGAATGTAGCCAAAAAGAAAAGTAAAAGACAGCTCACCAATAGCAGGTCTGGAACACAAATGTATGGGTGGCTGGAACCCTCTATTTTTCTTGTATTGTTACAGCTAGCCTCCCCAGGTCTTCTCTGTCCTTACTCAGGTAGCCCCTCTCCATGTGTGCTACACCCTTCTCACACAGCAAACCCCCTCAGGTCTCACAAATCAAGGTTAAGTCCCCCCTCCCTGCCCCCAGGTCTAGTCCCGTCCGCTCCCAAGTTTAGTCCCCCCTCATTGCCCCTAGGTCTAGTCCCCCCTCCCTGTCCCTAGGTCTAGTTCCCCCCCTCCTGCCCCCAGGTCTAATTCCCCCTGCCCCTAGTTCTAATCCCCTTCCTACCCCTAGGTCTAATCCCCCATTCTGCCCCCAGGTCTAGTTCCCCCCTCTGCCCCCATGTCTAATCCCCCTTCTTGCCCCCATGTCTAATCCCCCTTCCTGCCCCCAGGTTTAATCCCCCTCCTAGCCCAAGGTCTAGTTCCCCCCTCTGCCCCCATAAATCCCGGGGCAATTCAAGGGAAATCGGCGCAAATCAGAAATATTCAGGTAACAACTTGAGAAAACGCGAATCAGGCCCTTAGTAAATGACCCCCATTATGTATAGTATAACTGACTGGAAATAGTGAATAACATTCTGCAAATACAATTTAAAAGGTATATATACAATATATAAAATCTACACAGACAATAGGTATATGTAGTTCAAGTTACAATATATTTAAAAACAAAGTAAAAAAAAGCTTGATAGAACTAATAGTCGCTGAAAGCACAATAAGATACAGTATGACAGATTTCATCTTTCGCTTTTCAGACCATAACTGTCCTTATATGACTAAGGACCGTGATGGTCTGAGATGAAATTTGCCGTGATGGTCTGAGATGAAATTTGCCATACTGTACCATACTGTACCTCACTGTGCTTACCGACTATTGGCTAAATAAAACTGGAGCTTTCCTTTTATGGACCTTGCAGTGCTAACCATCTTTTTTCTCACTTTGCATTGTCCACAAGGAGTTGAAAGCCTCACCTGCTGTTGTGCACCCAGTAGGTGAGCCAATCATAGTAACTTGTGGAGCAATGTACAGTGGATACAGAAAGCAAAAAGTTATGTCTAAAACAATGGAACCTCTAAGGCAGTGGTGGCGAACCTATGGAACTGGTGCCAGGGCAACACTCAGAGCCCTCTCTGTGGGCAGCCAGGCCATCACTCCAGAATAAAGTTCAGCAGACAGGACTCAAAGAATCTTCCTACAGAATCTTCCTACACCAGTAGGCAAATTTGCCCTCCTCCTTTCAACTGCGTTGGTGTCTTTAGGAGGCTCAACGATTGAAAGTTGTCAAAGAACAAGGAGAAATAAATTACTGCTTAAATTGCTGTGCTGGCACTTTGCAATAAATAAGTGGCTTTTGGTTGAAGTTTGGGACTCAGGCTCTAAAAGGTTCGCCATCACTGCTCTAAGGTATGATAATAATTACCAACAAGAAAAAGATTCCATTAAAAGAAGTATGTATCAACACATCTTTATAGGACATCTACCATCAGGATAAAGGACTCCATGCAAATAAGCCTGAGAAGCTTCAGGCTCCATTAACACCTAGGGGGCCTGGAGCACCTCAGGCTCATTTACATACAGTCCTTTATCCTGGTGGTAGCTGGCCTTTAACTTTATCAAATTTTTAATTCTTTGTTTCACTGCAGCCAATCAGTAAGAACCAATCCATTCATCATCCAATCCCTTCCTTGGTTGAACTCGATGGACACGTGTCTTTTTTCAACCGTATAAACTATGATACTATGCAGTATTCAGAGCCTTTGCTCAGTGATGAGTAGAAGCATCTTTTGAGCTAGTACAGGCAGGAGTCTTCTTGGGAATGATGCAACAAGTTTTTCACACCTGGATTTGGGGATCCTCTGCCATTCTTCCTTGCAGACCCTCTCCAGTTTCCTCAGGTTTGATGGTGAACATTGGTGGAATGGTCACAGAGTTGTTCTGAAACCACTGCTTTGTTATTTTAGCTGGGTGCTTAGAGTCATTGAGGGGCATTAACTAATTTTGCCGCAGGATGGTCCCGGAACCGTGCTATTTTTTTCAGTGGGATGCAAGTTTGTTGCGCAAGGGATAAATGAATTAGGTTTAGAACTCCGTATACTTTCCTTTGCTGCTCTCTTTTTGTGCCACAAATTGTGCCAAAAAACAAGTCGTAAAAATAGAACCGCAAGAATACTGTTGGATTCACAAGCAGCGCCAAAATTCTGCACCCAAAAATAGAACAAGTCAAAATTGTTAGAAAACACCAATATTGTAGCGTTCACACTTCGTAAATAAAGGTGCAAGAGGCGCAGAAAGAATAAAAACAAAACACTGCGAGTATTCCGCTTGAAAGGTCATAATAAATTACCTTCATTGTCTTGTTGGAATGTGAACCTTTGGACCAGTCTGAGGACCAGAGCACTCTGGAAGAGGTATTATCTAGCATATCTCTGTACTTGGCCGAATTGATCTTTCCTTCAATTACGACCAACCCCCATAGCCTGATGCTGCCACCACAATGCGTCACTGTTGGGATTGTATTTGGCAGGTGATGAGCAGTGCCTGGTTTTCTCTAAACATACCGCTTAGAATTAACGTCAGAAAGTAAAAAATTTTAATTTTCATCTCATAGTCCTTCATTTTTTATTTTTTTGGAAACTGTATGGAGCTTTCATATGTCTTGCAATGGAGAGAGACTTCTGTCAGCACATTCTACCATAAGGCCCCGACTAGTGGAGGGCTGCAGTAATAGTTGACTTTGTGGAACTTTCTCCCATTTCACTACTGCATCTCTGGAGTTCAGTCACAGTGATCTTGGGGTGCTGCTTTACCTCGCTCACCAAGGCTGTTCTCCCATAATTGCTTAGTTTGACTGGAAAGGTCGAGGAAGTGTTGTGGTTGTACCAAAAGTCTTCCATTTAAGGGTTATGGAGGCCACTGTACTTTTAGGAACCTTGAGTGCTGCAGGAATTTTTTTGTAACACTGACCAGATCTGTGCCTTTGAGCTTCTCAGGCGGTTCCTTATACCTCCTGATTCTCATGTGCTCTGACAAGCACTGTGAGCTGTGAGGTCTTATAAAGAGAGGTGTTTGCCTTTCCTAAACAGGTTGAATCAGTTTAATTAAACACAGCTGGACTACAATGGAGGAGTAGAACCATCTTAAGGAGGATCAGAAGGAAATGGAAACATGTGATCATGTGACAATGTGTTAAATATGAGAGTCACATCTTTGTCAAGATGGGGTGCAGAGTGTACATAAATGAGCAAATAAAAGAACTTTTTTGATCTTACCAATTGGCTGCAATAAAACAAGGGTTGAAAATTTTATAGGGGTCTGAATACTTTCCGTACCCACTGTAATTAAATGCACTGCTAGGGAATAGTGAAAGCATTGGGAAAGAAGAAAGCAGGGGAAAAGTATAACATTACCCCAACATGGAACAGCAACAGCAAGATAAAAAACAAAATGCACTTACCTTGCATCAGTTCACTGTTTTTGTATTGCAGCCCAATGTCTCTAGGCCAACTTGTATCTGGGCCAAAAGCATCAGTGTCCAAAACAGTCAAAGAAGTGGGAAGGTTAATGTCACTACTAAATGTCAATAATGTGAGCACAAATGGGCATGTAACCAACAACACTTCCAGACCAACCGGTAATGTTTACAATAAGCTGTGGGCAAGACATTAGTAATAAGATGTGTAATAAGATTTCCACTGCGATCATTACACCTTCAAAAGGGCTAGTACATGTTAAAGGAAATCTAATAACATCAATCATAATAAACCAGGGGCACTTACTCATAGATCTAGGTATTGTGGCTGTGGTAATCATCTTATATTTGTTATCCATGGTCTCCTTCCTTCTAAAATCAACGTGAGGAGCACTTCCTGCTCACTACACAAGTGCTGCAAGGGGGAGACAGTGTAACAGTCTATAAAGCCACATCCCAGAGGGGCTAAGGTAGCCCTTTAGGCTCATTAGCATAATTCTGGAAAGTTAATTTTAGAAGGAAGTGGTCCATGGATAACAAATATAAGAATAGTACATTTCTTTTAAACATGTGGATCTAAAAATACAGCCTAGGTGAAACTTGGGTAAAGGGAAACATACTCATTGGGGCATATTTATCAATAGACAGCTTTTTACAGTGTCTTTGGAGCTCTTTTGCACATCAGAATTTTTAGTGGCTTCGACTCCTGTGTGTTTATAGGGGCACGGCACCTCGGTGCCAACAGCTTCAGACCACCTGGCACTCCCAACCTTCACAATAGCATCTGATACAGCGCTGGTATAAGAAACAGGTGCACGTGCCAGGCGGCCGGAAGCAGTCAGAGTGGAGGTCCGTGCCCAGAATAGGGCACAACACTAAGGGACCTTGATGTTTCTTGCATAATCTTGGACAACCCCTTGCGTACAGAACTGCTGCATGGCTGATTTTATGTCAAAGATTTGGCATGATCATGTTCACATTATCAGGATTTTTCATAAGTTAACTGTGGATACTTCACTTACATCACTGAGGCTTAAATGCAGCTTTTATTCTCGACTGTACACAAAGTAAGCGGATTTATACACTATATTGTATTCATAAACTTTTATTTCTTCTCCACAGGTATTCGCTCTTGGGATATCAGTCTTGATTCCTGTAACTTAGATGAACAACTGAAGCTGTTTGTGACAAGACACCTTGCTCACTTTTCACCAAACGTCAAAGGTCAGCGTGTGTTTGTTACAAAGATGAATTGATAATGTATACATTTTTATTTCATTGAAAAAAGAAAACAGTAAGCCCCGCACATTACATAGTATACAGGTTTGAACATCTATAGCAGAATGTTAATAACAGCTTTACAAAAGAAGAATAAGTCTGCAAGCCTGTTACTTTCTAATTTATATTTACTCCCCTTATATTTAACTTTTAAATATAAGTAGAAATATAACTTTTTATTAAAAAAAAGCTTGTTCTTTACAGTGTCTAAAGGAAACCTATCATCAGCAATTGGCCTAAAAAAACACTACCGGTATATTGTCAAACATTGTAACACCTTATAGGTTTTCTTTCTTTCCTAGTCCAGTGTAATAGCATAATCCAGAAAATCTACTTTGAAGTAAATTGGTTATATAAAGTCAAGAAGGCGGAGAGTTTTAACACTGAAGTCAAGGTGATGAACTCTGAACTCCTCCTCATCTGTGATTGACATCCTGTATCGGACTTCAGGTGTTCTGCTTAGTGATGTCTCTGGATGCAGGACCATCAATTACAGTGAAGGTGGCTTCCTGAGGAAGAGAGAGCTTGACTTTAGTGTTAAAATCTACGCCTCCTTGACTTTATACAACCAGCTTACATCTCACTTCAAAGTAACATGAGCTGGAAGGTTCCCATTAATTTATTATTAAACACTGGAGTAGATGTATCAAAGTTAGACAGTGCAAAATTAGAAAGAAACACCAACAAAAACACCAATATTGTGGTGGTGACACTTCATAAATTAAGGCGCAAGAGATGCAGAAAGGGAAAAAAAGAAAGAACATCACCAGTTTTCAGTTTGGCCATAATAAATGACCCCCAAAGTTATTGGGGTGGGGAAAGCAGTGCTAAATGTTCTTCATAGAATACAATGGCCCACACTATGTGCAATTTGCCTCACTATCGTGCAGAGTGCACCCAATTCATTAAGGGCGGAGCACAATCTTCATGAATCTGGCGCACCCTGAGTGCATGATTTGAGTGCACCATTTTTTTCTGATGCACGTAGTTTAACAAGCGTGTGTCACAATTATGTCAGACTTCTGACATAAATGTGGCGCATGGTGTGAATATGCAAACCACCTATTTATGTGCACAGTATTGTGTTGTGGCACACAGTGCAGCTGCCACACAATACTGTCAGAAACACCTCAAATATACACGTACAAACAATTTTCACATGTATTTATGTGCAATCTACGCCAGAATACTGCCGCACACTGCTTTATAATGTGGCCCAATTTTTTGCTTACAGCATGTTTTATTTTTCTTAAAAATATTTATTTTTATTAAAAATGATGCTGCTTAAGTTTAGTTCACTCTTTGTTGAATTTGAGCCTGTGGATCTCAATATACTGTGGTGACACTCTGTATTTGATGAAGAAGCAAATAGGAGCAAGTGGATGCATCTCCATAGAGTTCATTTGAATTAATGAATTAATCTACTACAAAACCTTTGGAAGCACTACTAAGCATCACATTATAGGCTGCTAGGTCTGGTAAAAGCTTATCATATGAAGCTGAGTAAGTATAACATAAGTAGAGCAGTGCAGAATGAGAACCAGGAGAAGTCAGGATAATGTATAAAATATTGATAGAAACAGATTAATATGATCAGAAGCGCTCACAGTATTTAGAAAAGAAAGCGAACCACTAGGAATAGTTTTCTTTAAAAGTTTTTTGTTTTATATACTTCTTATTCACAAGTTAGTTACAAAAATACAAACATGTCGAAAGGATTTTTTCTTATATCAATCATTTCTGAGGTATTACCTCTCAATATAGTCCTTTATCACATAAAGTTTGGGTTGCAAGCAATTCCCATTTTTAGAGTTTCACTGTACCGTGGCTTTGTAGAGACTTCTCACAGGTGGGTTTCAGCAGAGGAGTAGGTCTTTTCATCAGTCACTTCTTAGCAGAGAAAAACACTCGCATGATTCGCGCTCACAGTATTTACCTCAATATGGTTTAGGATGCAAAACTGTAGTGATGGTCAGGAAGGGCGTAACAAGACACGAGTGGGCCCCAAAGCAAAGTTTTAGCTATACATGTATATATATATATATATATATATATATATATATATATATATATATTATATATATATATACGCACACAATTCTACTGTACTACTGTACAGGTGGTCCCCTACTTAAGGACACCCAACTTACAGACGACCCATAGTTAAAGACGGACCCCTCTGCTCAATATGACATCTGGTGAAGCTCTCTGGATGCTTTACTATAGTCCCAGGAAGCAATGATTAGCTGTCAGGTGTCTGTAATGAAGTTTCATTGATAACCCTTGGTCCCATTACAGTAAAACATTTTGAAAATCCAATTGTCACTGGGACAAAAATTTTTTTTTGATGGCTGGGTAATTTTACTATTTTACTTCATATATCAGGGGGGGGGTTATGGGTGCATCTTTGGTTTTTTTGTATAAGTGTGTGGTTTTTTGTTTGTCTCCTAGTTCATTGGTGGTAGTAACTCTCCACCCCCTTGGCACCACTACTTTATTTACTACTGATTGTCTTTCAACTGCTGTAATTCAACTACCTGATATATAAAATGAAGCCTCCTGTCTTTTTCCTTATAAGCCAGACATTTCTGTCCATTAAATGGCTGCAATTGGAGGGTCATGTGATCTCTATATATCCATGGGCAATCACCCTGCCAGAACCTTAGAATTCCTGAATATAAGATCGCAGTCATGGCAGGGTGATTGTTTATGGACGAATACAGATCACATGACCCTCCATCTGCAGCCATTTTATGGACAGTAATGTATGGCTGATGAGGTAGAAGACAGGAGGCTTCACTTTGCATATAAAGAAACTGGTGCAGAACATTTAAAGGGAACCTACCCCCACGATTCTACCTATAAAGGTAGAATGGGTGGTAGGTGGATGAATGGGACGTGAGGATAGCCCTTTTTAGAGCTAATCCTCATGTTCTGGCTATCTTTTAGAAAACTTTGTTCCGCTGATATGTACATTTTGTTAAGTGGCTACTGGGGCGTGGAGTAGCCGGAGTATTCCCAGTATCCTATTTTCTCCTCCTACCATTTCATCTTCGGCCCTCGTCCAAGTACCCGGCATACTGCGGCGTTCTGTGCATGAGCAGTAGCTCCGGCCGCGGAGCTGTGGCCGCGCAGCCACAGGCCTGAGTTCTGCGCATGCTCAGTACGCCAGGTACTCGGACGAGGGTGTGCAGCTACAAGCCGAAGATGAAATGTAACTTATGTTAAGGGACCTATCTATTTTGACAACATTGGTCACTACTGTTTGACTGCTTCCATAATTATGTTTTATTATCTCCTGCATCTTGCTCTCTCTGTTGTGATGAGTCATTCCTAGTTCTGTGCCATGAATGAAGAACATCAGGAGTTACTGCTTCAAATAAAGGAGCTCTACTGCCATCTAGCAATGGCAAAAAATTACACAGCGTTTGCATCTGGTTGAAGGAAGAGGACAGATGATGCTTATCCTCCTCCAAACAATACATCTCATATTGTTGAGCATAGCATGCTGTGTGCTGCACTGCTCTGACCCTATCTTGTATCTTACAGCATTTTTATGTCAGGTTCATATCTAGCATTATGCAAAGACTTAGTATGACACTTTTAGATTTTAGTTCATAAATTTCTTCATATGTTGGGCCAGGGTGCGTTGATTCCAGAATAAACCTTTAAAGAGGCAGGGTTTCTGGATTTTAGCCCATTAAATTATCAGCACCATAAGCCTACATTCAAACAAACGTATGGGAGACGTATATATGGCCGACATATATACAACGCACATACACTCACCGGCCACTTTATTAGGTACACCATGCTAGTAACGGGTAGGACCCCCTTTTGCCTTCAGAACTGCCTCAATTCTTCGTGGCATAGATTCAACAAGGTGCTGGAAGCATTCCTCAGAGATTTTGGTCCATATTGACATGATGGCATCACACAGTTGCCGCAGATTTGTCGGCTGCACATCCATGATGCGAATCTCCCGTTCCACCACATCCCAAAGATGCTCTATTGGATTGAGATCTGGTGACTGTGGAGGCCATTTGAGTACAGTGAACTCATTGTCATGTTCAAGAAACCAGTCTGAGATGATTCCAGCTTTATGACATGTGCATTATCCTGCTAAAAGTAGCCATCAGATGTTAGGTACATTGTGGTCATAAAGGGATGGACATGGTCAGCAACAATACTCAGGTAGGCTGTGGCGTTGCAACGATACTCAATTGGTACCAAGGGGCCCAAAGAGTGCCAAGAAATTATTCCCCACACCATGACACCAGCACCAGCCTGGACCGTTGATACAAGGCAGGATGGATCCATGCTTTCATGTTGTTGACGCCAAATTCTGACCCTACCATCCGAATGTCGCAGCAGAAATCGAGACTCATCAGACCAGGCAACGTTTCCAATTTCGATGAGCTTGTGCAAATTGTAGCCTCAGTTTCCTGTTCTTAGCTGAAAGGAGTGGCACCCGGTGTGGTCTTCTGCTGCTGTAGCCCATCTGCCTCAAAGTTCGACGTACTGTGCGTTCAGAGATGCTCTTCTGCCTACCTTGGTTGTAACGGGTGGCGATTGAGACACTGCTGCCTTTCTATCAGCTCGAACCAGTCTGCCCATTCTCCTCTGACCTCTGGCATCAACAAGGCATTTCCGCCCACAGAACTGCCGCTCACTGGATGTTTTCTCTTTTTCGGACCATTCTCTGTAAACCCTAGAGATGGTTGTGCGTGAAAATCCTAGTAGATCAGCAGTTTCTGAAATACTCAGACCAGCCCTTCTGGCACCAACAACCATGCCACATTCAAAGGCACTCAAATCACCTTTCTTCCCCATACTGATGCTCGGTTTGAACTGCAGGAGATTGTCTTGACCATGTCTACATGCCTAAAAGCACTGAGTTGCCGCCATGTGATTGGCTGATTAGAAATTAAGTGTTAACGAGCAGTTGGACAGGTGTACCTAATAAAGTGGCCGGTGAGTGTATGTCCCCCTCACGGCGCCGTACACAGGCGGCACCGTACCCCTCCATAGCCCATAGAAAGATAAGACATGTCCTATCTTTCGACGGAATTCCTATGGAGAGGGGCGGGGGTGAGCAGCGCTCATCCCATGCTCCTCTCCCCGGCGCCAATGTATGCCTGCCGTACAAAGACAGAAAACTCTTTGAATGAGAAGATGTGTCCAAACTTTTGGTCTGTACTGTATAATTTTATCCTCCCTTTATTTTGTGGCCTCCTGTCCTCCCCCATCTCCCTTCATATAGTGGTCTCCTGTCCTTCCCCATCTCCCTTCATATAGTGGCCTCCTGTCCTCCTCCATCTGCTCTCATATAGTGGCCTCCTGCCCTCCTCCATCTGTTCTCATATAGTGGCCTCCTGTCCTCCTCCATCTGCTCTCATATAGTGTCCTCCTGTCCTCCTCCATCTGCTCTCATATAGTGGCCTCCTGTTCTCCCATCTCCCCCATATAGTGGCCTTCTGTCCTCCTCCATGTCCCCTCATATAGTGGCCTCCTGTCCTCCTCCATCTCCCCTCATATAGTGGCCTCCTGTCCTCCTCCATCTGCTCTCATATAGTGGCATCCTGTCCTCCTCCTTTTCCCCTCGTACAGTGGCCTCCTGTTCTCCCATCTCCCCCATATAGCTTCCTCCTCTCCCCAGAGCTCTGAGATGGCATGGCCGGTTTTAGACAAAGTTGGGCCATGGGCAAAACTTAAAGTTTTTCTGTATTTTCTGTACAGTAATAGTCGGTAAGAAGCTCCCTTAAGCCCTGCACAATAATAACACTTTGTAGTTTACAAACAGTAGTATGGTGAGGCAATCTGTAATATGGGGCTGTAAGAGAATTGTATAGGAGATAGATGATAAGTAGATGGATGATAGAAGATAAATATGGAAGATGATATATATATATATATTAGATAGAAAACTAGAAAGATAGATGGAAGATATATGGACAGGAAAAAGATTATAAGCATCTTCACCCAGGCATTCAAACATGTGGTATACTTACCTCCATCACCAGGCTCTCTTCTCTGGAGTGACATCCCAACCTGTGTCATACAGAGCAGTGCAGATGGATGCGTCTGTGCTGCACCGCTCTGCCTGTCAATAACATGGGTGTCTTAAAGATGCTGATGTTATTGATTTTTCTGGTAGTATGGACTTGCCAGTGTTTGGCAAGTCTGTACTACCTTTGATTTGCCATCCCCTTCAGGGGTCAGCAATCTGCCGCTTGAGGCACCTCATGCAGAATGCAGCCCTGATTATATCCACAAGGGACCTAAATGAAGCAGGTATGCTGCTGATGCAGGCCGGTGATTCTGCTGTATTATGCAGTAGCAGCAAAGCGCATGAGATTTTAGCACAGCTCATCTACATGTTGCAACTAAAATGTGCTGCATATTTTGAGCTTTCCCGCACATGTTAAACCTGAATCATGTGAATTGATACCGTGGTTCTTGCTGGCAGAATAAAGGGTTGACATTCATGGTATTTCTCGCAGGAGCGTTTTATCATGTCATATCACCGATCACATAATTGCTGATGACTAACAATGCAAATGATTGTTTCAGGATCAAAATTGTTGCTGTTTAGTCAAATCTCATCCACAGACTATATAAAAATTCACAACATAAAGTGGCTTGTGTTTGTATTGTAATGGAATTGAAAGTCATGAGGAGAACAGAGGAATCTGCTTCAAAAATCATTCAGTTTCCAGTGGTGTCTGCTACAGGGTAACGTCTACAACACACATTACACTGCAAGGTTGTCCTATGTGCCCCCAGCCTTTTCTAGCCCCATAATTGGGGCATATTAATAAGGGTACATTACCATAATAAAATCATCTTTCATGTCTCTGCTATGCTAAGGTCAAAAGGTTTCTAAGCCCCTTTAAAGGAAATCTACCATCAAGATCAAGGCTGATAAACCAGCAGCACTTACACATAGACTCAGGCAGTGGGACTGTGGTAATCATCTGATATGTTACCCCTGATCTCCTTCCTTCTAAAGTCAACTTTAAAAATTATGCTAATGGTTCTGAGGAGCACTGGTGGATGTATCCAGAGCCCCTCAGTGATCTCTATTCACTTGTTGTTATAATGAGCAGAGTAGGAGGGAGAGAGCAGAGATAGGGAGACATGTTCTGTTTGTTATAACAAGTGAAAAGTCAGCACTGAGGGGCTCTGGAAACACCCCCTAGAGCTCCACAGGCTCATTAACATAATTTGAAAAGTTGATTTTAGAAGGAAGGAGGCCATGGCTAACAAACATAAGAGAATTACCCACAGTGCCTGGATTTTTGAGTAAGTGTCCCTGGTTTATCATGTTTGATTTTGATTTCCTTTAAGGCACATTTATTGTTGTTTTTCTGGTGGTGGAAAACTCTTTCAATGCTGCCACTTGTGTTCGGATTTGTATTCTGAGCTTTACTATAGACATATATTATTCATAATTGTTACAGTTCATTCTCGGATTTATAATTTGTAAAAATGTCTATCTGCTCTGAAGTCAAGATGCGCAAACAAACAGAGAGTTTGGCATCTCCGGCTGCAGTACAATTGTTGGTGGACATGTGCAAACAGTTTATTTAAATGGCATAATAAATACATTTTCATTTTAAGCGAATACAGGAAGCAATCCTAAATCTGTGGATTTTCCTGAAGTAGCTGTTATAGGGCTTCTCTGATATAGAAACCCCGTTTTCAAATGCCATTACAGGGCAGAGATATAAAGCTACCCACAGACAAACATAGGCAAAATCAGTTTTTTACCGCCAATTTTTTCAGTCGGGGACAGGTTATTCAAAGGGTGTTATAGTCTATGAGTGATCCATAAGAAACTGTTCTGACTATAACAAGCTCTACATTTAACAAACTGGTTGCATTGATCTATTAATGAAAAGGCAAAGCTCAGCAAGTGACGAGAGTTCCCCAATCAATTGGTTTCCCGCAGCACGGAGACCAGGGAATTTGGGCTGCTCAGAAACAGTGTAGAGCAGGGGTGCACAACCTTTTTCGGTCCGGGGGCCACATTGTCAAACCACTACCCTTCAGGGGGCTGCACTATTAACCTAATAGTTAATAACTATTAATAACTATTAACCAATAGTTTCCCCCCAGAAACCACTACTGCGCAATCCATATTTGCACAATGGGGCAGATTTACTTACCCGGCCCATTCGCGATCCAGCGGCGCGTTCTCTGCTCTGGATTCGGGTCCGGCCGGGATTCATGAAGGCAGTTCCTCCGCCGTCCACCAGGTGGCGCTGCTGCGCTGAAAATCATCTCAACGCGCCGGAATGCACCACCTCGGACCAGGTGAAGGTAAGCGGTCCCCAAGCGACACTTTTTCGGTTTTTAAATGCGGCGTTTTTTCCGAATACGTCGGGTTTTCGTTCGGCCACGCCCCCCGATTTCCGTCGCGCGCATGCCGGCGCCGATGCGCCACAATCCGATCGCGTGCGACACAATCCCGGGGCAATTCAGGTACAATCGGCGCAAATCGGAAATATTCGGGTAACACGTCGGGAAAACGCGATTCGGGCCCTTAGTAAATGACCCCCAATAAGTCAAATAAACTCCAGAGCAGCCTACAATACAGTACAGATGATAATAATGATTATGGAAATTGTATGAACTCATGCAGCAGGTAATAACTGGTTGCACGCAGGGCCTCTGATAGACCCTAGTTCTGTGCCCCGCCTGCATCCAGCCAGGTATTCATACTTATTGGGGCTCATTTACTTATGGTTGCGCTGATCACTTTCGTCGGACATTTAAACTGTGGCGCAAGCCCAAGCACTTACATGCACCACTAAAAAGATGGTGAACACCGGGGGACCTGAGTGGGGAAGCGACACATGCAGGATATTGGGCGCACAATCTTAGTGAATCACGGCACGGTGCGTTATCGTCAGAGAAGGCACTTTCGGTGAACTCCAGTGGCCGGGTATGTGCCCCATTATCTGCTGCCCCGGGCCGATTTTAGCATTTTTGCTGCGTGAGGTGAAAAGAATATAACTTCTATAATACTGCTTCCTATGTACATGAATATAACTACTATAATTGTGCTGCTTTGTATAAGAATATAACTACTTAAATACTGCCCCCTATGTACAGGACTATAATGCTATAATTTTACAGACAAGGGCTACAGTATGGGGGACGTATATACGGCCGGCGTATATATGGCCGATATACGTCCCCCATACACTTCTATGGGCTTGCGGCGCCCTACGGGAGCGGTACGGTGCAGCACACGGGGTACTGTACCGCTCCGTACCCCGGGAAAAGATAGGACATGTCCTATCTTTTCCCGTATTATGGCGCCACACATCGCTATGGAGAGGGGCGGGGGTGAGCTTCGCTCACCTCCTCTCCCCGCGCTGCTGTATGCCCGTCACGCTACGGTGCGGTGGGCTCATGGCAGTGGGAATGTAGCCAAAAAGAAAAGTAAAAGACAGCTCACCAATAGCAGGTCTGGAACACAAATGTATGGGTGGCTGGAACCCTCTATTTTTCTTGTATTGTTACAGCTAGCCTCCCCAGGTCTTCTCTGTCCTTACTCAGGTAGCCCCTCTCCATGTGTGCTACACCCTTCTCACACAGCAAACCCCCTCAGGTCTCACAAATCAAGGTTAAGTCCCCCCTCCCTGCCCCCAGGTCTAGTCCCGTCCGCTCCCAAGTTTAGTCCCCCCTCATTGCCCCTAGGTCTAGTCCCCCCTCCCTGTCCCTAGGTCTAGTTCCCCCCCTCCTGCCCCCAGGTCTAATTCCCCCTGCCCCTAGTTCTAATCCCCTTCCTACCCCTAGGTCTAATCCCCCATTCTGCCCCCAGGTCTAGTTCCCCCCTCTGCCCCCATGTCTAATCCCCCTTCTTGCCCCCATGTCTAATCCCCCTTCCTGCCCCCAGGTTTAATCCCCCTCCTAGCCCAAGGTCTAGTTCCCCCCTCTGCCCCCATTTCTAATCCCTAATCCCCCCTCCTGCCCCCAGGTCTAATTCCCCCCCTTTTATCCCCCCAGGTCTAGTCCCCCCCTCCTGTCCCCAGGTCTAATCCACCCCCTCTCCTGCCCCCAGGTCTAGTATGTCAAGTGTCTATCTGTTTGTGTGATGTTACCTCTGGGACAGGGAGTTGCAGGGGGTGTGAATAATTAGCAGTCTGGAATGCTGGACATCTCGTCCATCCACTCCTGGCTGCTTTTTTATAACTCTTTTTTTCAGGTGATCTCGGTGTGTAAAGATTATAGAAGACAATCGCTGGGATCGGGATGAAGAGTTGTGTAGGTAAGTATGTGTAGAGGTTTTTCACTTTTTTGAACTGGTAGATTTCATTAAAATTTAATAAACCTAAACTGACTTTAACATTCCTTAATGTGTTCATTTAGCAATATGAGCAAATAAATATTGTACAAAGATTTTAAAAGAATTTTTGATGGCCTGTCCCAGTCGCTATTGTTATTGTGCATTGATTACTCAATTCTGCTGTGCACAGAGCAAGCGACCAGACTGCAGCAGAACAGGTGGTGCCGTAACAAGGGTATGCTTGTGTTGCTATGGCATTAAGAGGTTCTTTTGCTTGCCCATAAATCTAGACAAACTGCAGATATTTTGCAGATAAAACTGTGCAAAACCCACCTGAACTCCAATGTTAAGTAACGCTGTTTAATACATGATGCTTGCATGCATCAAGGATGTTTCAACTAAGCCTCTCCATCTACTCAAACAAATATCCATTTTTTAAAAGAATGTTTTATAGCAATTTTTTATAGTCTGAACATGTGAGTAATGCACAGGTTATCCATCTACACTCACCGGTCACTTTATTAAGTACACCATGCTAGTAACGGGTTGGACCCCCTTTTGCCTTCAGAACTGCCTCAGTTCTTTGTGGTATAGATTCAACAAGGTGCTGGAAGCATTCCTCAGAGATCTTGGTCCATATTGACATGATGGCATCACACAGTTGCCGCAGATTTGTCGGCTGCACATCCATGATGCGAATCTCCCGTTCCACCACATCCCAAAGATGCTCTATTGGATTGAGATCTGGTGACTGTGGAGGTTATTTGAGTACAGTGAACTCATTGTCATGTTCAAGAAACCAGTCTGAGATGATTCCAGCTTTATGACATGGCGCATTATCCTGCTGAAAGTAGCCATCAGATGTTGGGTACATTGTGGTCATAAAGGGATGGACATGGTCAGCAACAATACTCAGGTAGGCTGTGGCATTGCAACGATGCTCAATTGGTACCAAGGGGCCCAAAGAGTGCCAAGAAAATATTCCCCACACCATGACACCACCACCACCAGCCTGAACCGTTGATACAAGGCAGGATGGATCCATGCTTTCATGTTGTTGACGCCAAATTCTGACCCTACCATCCAAATGTCGCAGCAGAAATCGAGACTCATCAGACCAGGTAACGTTTTTCCAATCTTCTACTGTCCAATTTCGATGAGCTTGTGCAAATTGTAGCCTCAGTTTCCTGTTCTTAGCTGAAAGGAGTGGCACCCGGTGTGGTCTTCTGCTGCTGTAGCCCATCTGCCTCAAAGTTCGACGTACTGTGCATTCAGAGATGCTCTTCTGCCTACCTTGGTTGTAACGGGTGGCGATTTGAGTCACTGTTGCCTTTCTATCAGCTTGAACCAGTCTACCCATTCTCCTCTGACCTCTGGCATCAACAAGGCATTTCCGCCCACAGAACTGCCGCTCACTGGATGTTTTTTCTTTTTCGGATCATTCTCTGTAAACCCTAGAGATGGTTGTGCGTGAAAATCCCAGTAGATCAGCAGTTTCTGAAATACTCAGACCAGCCCTTCTGGCACCAACAACCATGCCACGTTCAAAGGCACTCAAATCACCTTTCTTCCCCATACTGATGCTCGGTTTGAACTTCAGGAGATTGTCTTGACCATGTCTACATGCCTAAATGCACTGAGTTGCCGCCCTGTGATTGACTGATTAGAAATTAAGTGTTAACGAGCATCTGGACAGGTGTACCTAATAAAGTGGCCGGTGAGTGTATGTTTTAGTGTGAAACACTTTCTCACTCCTGTGGACCTGGTTGCTGCTGACACAGGTGCCACCAGTGAGCTGATCCATACCTGAGGTGTATTGACCTGTAAATTTGCATCTCTTGTCAGTGGCTCATCCTGTGCTCGGTAAAAAGCATTTACCGTATTTATCGGATTAAAAGATGCACACCAGATTTATTCATCCATAAAAATGCTAATAATATTTAGCACCAATTAAAATTTCCCTGTTGGTCACACACAGGCACAGCACATACAGCTCTACAACATCCATCCATTCAAATACACAACTCTGCTACATCATTGCACTCACTCAGGTCTTCTACATACATTCACTCACATGAATACACTCAGCACTGCTATACACATATACATGAAAAATTATACTTACAAAGACCAGGTAAACATTTTTATCAAGACAACAGTTGACTACTAGACAGTGTTTTTAGGATAGCAGGTAAATTGTGATTTGATAAGATTTGTTAACAGTCCGTTTTCTCTATAGGATTTCCACTGGATAAAGCTGTTGCTTACTCAAAGCTCCGCAATCCATTCTTGATCAATGACTTGGATATGCAGTATTTCATCCAAGACAGGTTGGTTTTTGGTTTTGGTTAGTAAACTGTTTTGTTATTTAATATATTGTATAATGCAGACAGGACACCCATTCACTTTCAGCCTCATGCACACAGACCGTAACCTGGCAAAGCATTTGGCCGGCTGCAGGAGAGAGGAGGGGTGAGCACTTCACACCTCTCTCCACACAAAGGCAAAATATAGGACATGCCCCACCTGGCTCAGTCATGGTGCTGTGAGACACAGTGTGACCTGATGCCCTAGACATCTATGGAGATCATAAACCGGCCGCAAAATTAACCTACTAGATCACTGTCCCCATAACTGATGTGTGTGTGAGGGCTTAAACAGGAGCCATGTCTGCTACTAATGGGACATGGGTGCAACATATTCTGTCTCTGTGTTCTCTGTCAATATGTTGACAAATTTATGACCGATGCAGAGGCCATCAGTAGTAATTCCTGGAAAACCACTCTTTATCAATTGTGCAATGTATTGTACAATTATATTGTAAGGTGGAATTATGGTGGAATTATTAAAGCAGATTGGGATATAGTATTAAAATGCTATGGGAGCCTTTCATTGGGGGAAAATGTGAAATCTTTATGACAGGTCCCCTTTAAACTTTTGCTAGATGTGTTTGCTGGAAGCTAGTAACTCTTAACAACAAAGGAACGGGCATGTTAAAGTTCCAATTACCTCATCTATTTTCCTGTATGGGACATTCGCATGCACAGCAGATTTTGACAATTTTTAAGTGGGTATTCCAAGAATAATAATTACTTTAATAATAATTCCTTTATTTATATAGCACACACAGGTTAAGCAGAGCTACGCAGAACTTGCCCAATCAGTCCCTATCCCAATAGGGCTCACAAGTTAATCAACCTACTAGTATGTTTTGGAGTGTGGGTGGAAACCGGAGGACCCAGAGGAAACCACGCAAACACAGAATAAGCATAATTTATATTCAAATGGGTCATTAAAATATAAGCAAATATGTAATTCGTTCCTACTTAAAATGTTGCTCCCCTTAGCGGTCAAATGTTGTGAGCATACACCATAATGAAGAATTGAATTATTGCTGGCCCTTTAATCAGTCCATTCATTGTCTCCCTGTGGAAAAGGCAGAAGATGGCCGCTGGTCACATGTCCACATCACACATCATATGTCTTGCACTTGCCTGGGCAGGTCATGTGATCACCACTAAGTTTGGCTGTAGTGGGTAGGTTGCAGTACATCCAGTATGGCCAGTGCTGTGGTGAGACATCATCTCAGTGAGGTGATGTGCAGTGATGGCAGTTACACATCATTACTATGGTAAGAGAGCAGGATAGCCTGTTATATCATCACTGGGAGCAGAGGGAGGAGCTGCTACTGAGAACTAAATCATCATGGGAGTTGTAGTTGTAGATGACTGCCTTCTTGGAGATAATTCCGCCTACTTTAGTAAGCCCGTTAAATTTAGTGATAAAAGCAAACTCTTTAAGCTCTGTTTTGTGATTAATGACAATAGGTCTGTTGTATTTATTTACTTGAAGCATTATGGATGTTTGTCTCAGCCATTCATATTCCTGGAATACCCCCTTAAAGGAAATCTATGATCAAAATGAAGCATGATAAAACCAGGAGCACTTACCGAGGAAGCGGGGGGTGGGGTGAAACAGTGTAACAGTCTGTAAAGCCAGATCACTGATGTGCTAGGGTAGCCTCTCAGGCTCATTAGCATAATTATAAAAGATGATTTTAGAAGGAGGCCATGGACAACAAATATAACAGGATTACCACAGTTACGGTGCCTGGATCTATGTGTAAGTGGGTTATCATGATGGATTTTGATTGTAGATTTCCTTTAAAGGTCTGTAATATCCAGCAATATTTGCAGACATAGGCTGAAGTCAATCAGTGTATTGCGCCTTACTAATATTAGTCTCTCCTTTATCTGTAGGAGGGAAGTATATCGCATTTTGCAGCAAGAAGGAATAGATCTTCCTCGATATGCTGTACTTAACAGAGATCCTGACAAGCCCGATGGTACGTTTGCATTGCACATCACATATATGGAAATTGGCAAATTTATCTACCAAAAACTGCCCTTAATCTGGACATAAATTCTGTGGTCTGTCTGTCATTGGAGAGAACTTGTTATAAGGCTTATGGTATAGTTTAGGCTCAAGGTTGACTAACTTACCACTTATTATGGAACCTGTCATACTATCCCTTATTTGTAAATGTTTTCTTCCTATTTCCCAAAGATTTTTATTTGCTTGGATTTTTTCTATAATTTGTTTTTAAAATATATATACATACACAGATACAGTATATCTCAATAATATGATGATATTTTGTAAGCTCTTGTGGGAAAGGGCCCTCACTCCTATTGTTTCATATGACCATGTTACTACTATGTAATGTCTTATGTTCCCCATAATCCGTAAAGCGCTACGGAATTTGATAAAAATGCCATGTGATTGGCTGATTAGAAATTAAGTGTTAACGAGCAGTTGGACAGGTGTACCTAATAAAGTGGCTGGTGAGTGTATAAGTCAATGGAAGGATTGTTACACATGGGTTTAACAAAGTTATGTCAACTATCAGGTGGTGGCCTTGCAAATACATTGAAAGTGTATTATTTAGTGTATAACACGCTCCATGGACAGAATGTAAGAGGATGCTGTAGGAAGACATGTTTGCATATATTTAACAGTTTATGAAACAAACATCCCAAGTACAGTAGTATACATTACTCAGGGTAAGGTGTTTACAGTTTACACAACGAATTAAAACATTATAAAATAACAATAATGTAACAACCTCTTTTTTATTTCCCTTATCATGGAGTAATACAGCCAGAGAGGACATATATGATCTTCTCCCATGTCCATTTATTCTACATCTTCTGCACCATCTACTCTGTGACTATAATAAAGGGGGTGATCAGAGATGGACATCTATGTACTGGACTGCAGGACCCCAATCTCTGGCTCCACAAAGAAGAGCTGCTAGTCCATGGTATTTACAGAGAAGTTAAAAGGACTTTTAGTTTCCTGTTTCCCCCGAATTGCAGGGGGTCCCATAGCTGGGATCGTGTGGATAAAAGTGTCTACAAGTGTCTTCTAAGCAGTATAAACACCCTTTAAAGAGAATGGGGCACATTGACTTACCTGGCCGACGGAGTTCACCCGAAGTGCATTGTCCAACGTCAATGCACTGTATCACGATTCACTAAGATTGTGCGCCTGATTTCCTGCATCTGTCGCTTTCTGCTCAGGTCCGCCAGAGTTCACCTTCTTCTTCCTGGTGTATGTAATTGCATTGGTTGCGACACAATTTGAATATTAAATCCCATGCTTAGTCTGAATAAGTCTGATCGTCCGACGGCCTACCCCCCAATTTCTGTTGCATGAAAGCCAGCACAATTGCGCCATAATCCAATCGAGTGCGACACAATCCCCAGTTAAAAACCTGTCATAGTGGCGCAAATCCCAAAAATTTCTATGATCCGCTGAAAATGCGATCCGTGGACCCTTAGTAAATAAGCCCCAATATGTCTGCAAAACCGTTTTAGGTTGCAACCATGGGGAACTGTCTTATCGTGGATGATGTTAATAGCAATAGGTCCTGTAAAAATGGATTTATATTTCACGACTTTGACTGTACCGAGGATGTGTCCTTGGACTGCTGTCCTCAAAGCTCTCTTCATTGAACTGTTGGAAAGCTACAGCATACAAAATAATAATAATTCCTTTATTTATGTAGCGCACACAGATTACGCAGTGCTGCACAGAGCTTG
The DNA here is from genome assembly GCA_019512145.1 of Engystomops pustulosus. Lineage (NCBI taxonomy): Eukaryota > Metazoa > Chordata > Amphibia > Anura > Leptodactylidae > Engystomops > Engystomops pustulosus. The sequence continues at coordinate 49,071,688 of CM033644.1, read as the reverse complement.
CCAAATCAGTCCCCCCATGGGGCTCACAATATAATCAACCTACCAGTATGTTTTTGGAGTGTGGGAGGAATCTGAAGGACTCTGAGAAAACCCACGCAAACACAAAGATAAAATACAAACTTATGAACTCAGGACCACAGTGCTGCAAGGCTGTAGTGCTAACCACTGAGCCACCATGCTGCCATAATATAACAACTCTGATTTGCATGGTCTAAAAAGATTCCCTTAAATAATATTTTGATGGCCTTTTTTAAATAGTCTGTAGTAGATACAGGCAAAATTATGTCAATTCTGTCACTGTTCAAATACTTGTATGTACAGCGAACCACTCGGTCACCAACATTTGAAGACCTTGTGAACACACTTCCATGTATATACAGAACAGAAATCTGTTTTCTTCTATAAAGTAGTGGAGTCATTCGCAATTAATGATGTTGTCGCGGCTCTACTGACAGGAGATATTGTGGAGGGGATGATGAGCTCCAGGGAACACTTCAGTGAGAGCGTTCAGCCATGTCTGTCCTTCTACCAGGAATAGTCCAGTAAATGGAAAGCTGTTAACATTTTACATTAAAGCACATTTCCAAATATAATGTATAGATGGACATATAAGGGTAAACCAGGAAAGATGATCCTGCAAATGTGATAACAAACCTGGCGCCACTTTATTGGAGAATTTGTAGTATTTCAGCAGGTAAAAATCATCTTGTCTCCAATAAAGTAAAGCCATGTTGTACTTTTGTAGATTCATCTTAGTAGCAGATGATTTATCTGTCATATCTAGAGATGAGCGAGCACTAAAATGCTCGGGTACTCGTTATTCGAGACAAACTTTTCCCGATGCTCGAGTGCTCGTCTCGAATAACGAACCCCATTGAAGTCAATGGGAGACTCGAGCGTTTTTCAAGGGACCAAGGCTCTGCACAGGGAAGCTTGGCCAAACACCTGGGAACCTCAGAAAAGGATGGAAACACCACGGAATGGACAGGAAACAGCAGGGGCAGCATGCATGGATGCTCTTGAGGCGCTTAATCGCACCATTATGCCAAAATTATGGGCAACAGCATGGCCATGACAGAGTGACAGAATGAAGCTAGATAGCATCTAAACATCCAATAATTGACCCTGACACTATAGGGACGGCATGCAGAGGCAGCACCGGCAGGCTAGAGAGTGTCATGGCGACATACCCTAAATGGACTCAGGCTTCAAACCATGGTGGGCAGAGAGGAACCAAGGAGTTAGCAAGAAGCGCTCAAATAATATCGGTACATGATAAAAGTTTGCCAGTATATTTTGTGATTACACAGCAGGTGGCGACAGTTACATGGAAGCCATGAAAACAACCCAAAATTCGGCTGACACAGCTCGTTTGATAAGGGGACCATGTATGGAGGCAGTGAACTAGTAGTAGATTAAAGGTGCTGCAGTAAACATGTTAGTTGGATCTTGGCATGGAGCTGGCGCTCCGCTGCCAGGCGAGCTTTCGCCAATCCAAGCCCCTGTCTCTAGGCTACTCCCCAAACAGCACTTCTAAGAACCTTTTGTATAAGATCAAGTGTAGTAGCGTTCTTATAAGTTTAGGATATGGCGGGTGAGGGGAATGTAAACAATGCGCAAGAAGCGCTGAAATAATATCGGTAATGATAAAAGTTTGCCAGTATTTTTTTTGGATTACACAGCAGGGTGGCGCAAAGTTACACAGTTTGTTGTGGAAGCCATGAAACAACCCAAAATTCTGCCTGACACACCTCGTTTGATAAGGGGACCATGTATGCTTACAGTTCATGCCAGTAGCTGCACTGGCTGCCAGTCTCCTTTCGAATAGTTTAAATAATAACCCTCATCCATAAAGCTCTGTATAATGCTGCACCCCCTACCTCTCCTCTCTTATCTCAGTCTATCGCCCAACCCGTGCTCTTAGATCCGCCAGTGATCTTAGATTAACCTCTACCCTAGTGCGACCTCCCACTCCGCTCTCCAAGACTTCTCTAGAGCTGCACCAATTCTATGGAATGCCTGCCCTGGACTATCAGACAATACCTAACCTCCAAAGTTTCAAACGTGCTCTTAAACCCATTTCTTTGAGCAAGCCTATAACACTCATTAACTGCATGAAGTTTTACACTCTTCTACTAACCCGTCCTGTGTCGTCCTCCCATCTGTTATCCGCAACCAACAGGCACCAGACTTCTCTACAGTCCCATTCACCCTGGACCTGGTATATAAGATGACGGCTGAGTGGTTCAAGCGACAGCAATTCCATTTATTATATTTTGTTCTATTCCTAAGAAGAATGGCTGACCATAATATTCTTTTACCTCGTGTTACCCCTTCATCTTCATAAACCGTAAGCTCTGGCGAGCAGGGACCCACCTCCTGTTGTTCCATACAAATGTTGTGCTCTGTTACATACATTTGTATTTGTTTCCTATGATTTGTAAAGCGCTACGGAATATGATGGCGCTATATAAATAAAGATTATATTTATTTTATGGAGGCAGTGAACTAGTAGGATAATTAGGTGCTGCAGTTAAACACTATGTTAGTTGGATCTTGGGATGGAGCTGGCGCTCCGCAGCCAGGCGAGCTTTCGCCAATCAAGCCCCTGTCTCTAGGCTACTCCCCAAACAGCACTTCTAGAACCTTTTGTATAAGATCAAGTGTAGTAGCGTTCTTATAAGTTTGGGATATGGCGGTGAGGGAATGTAAACAGATGCGCAAGAAGCGCTGAAATATATTGGTAAATTATAAATTTATTAGTATATTTGTGGATAACACGCTGGTGGCGACAAAGTTAACAACTTTGATGTGGAATCCATGAAAACAACCCAAATTTCTGCCTGACACACTCGTTTGATAAAGGGACGATGTATGGAGGCAGCTATATGGACGACTTTTGGAGTACAATGGACAACGTGTGGAGGCTGCTATGGAGACATTTAATTTGGATAGTGCCTGTATGTGGCAGTCCCAAAATGTTTCAAACCAAGGAGCAGGTAGGTGGCCTCCAAAAAATAGAATAGATTGAGTGCCTGTATGTGGCAGTCCAAAAGTTTTCACCCAGAGGAGCAGGTAGGTGGCCCTCCAGAAAATGAATCGATTGAGTGCCTGTATGTGGCAGTCCCAAAAAGTTTCAAACCAAGGAGCAGGTAGGTGGCCCTCCAGAAAAATAGAATAGATTGAGGGCCTGTATGTGGCAGTCCCAAAAGTTTTCAAACCAGAGGAGCAGGTAGGTGGCCCTCCAGAAAATTGAATCGATTGAGTGCCTGTATGTGGCAGTCCCAAAAAGTTTTCAAACCAGAGGGCAGGTAGGGGTGGCCCTCCAAAATTAATAGATTGAGTGCCTGTATGTGGCAGTCCCAAAAGTTTCAAACCAGAGGAGCAGGTAGGTGGCCCTCCAAAAAATTGAATATTGAGTGCCTGTATGTGGCACTCCCAAAATTGTTTAAAACGAGGAACGGTCGGTGGCCCTCCAGAAAAATTGAATAGATTGAGTGCCGTTGTGGCACCCCCAAAATGTTAAAACAGAGGACCGGGTCGGTGGCCCTCCAGAAAATTAAATGCATAAAGTACTATAGCTAGAGCCAGTGGGCCCTGTCAAAAAATAGCCAGTTTCCTTGCTTTACTGTACAAAGAGAGGAGAAGGAGGAAATGAGGAAGGAGAGGAGGAGTGGATCAATTATTCAGGTTGAGCTTCCTTCACCTGGTGAGATTGGAAATTATGAGAAATCCAGGCTTTATTCATCTTATAGCGTCAGCCTGTCAGCGCTGTCAGTCGACAGGCGTGTACGCTTATTGGTGATGATGCCACCAGCTGCACTGAAAACCCGCTCGGACAAGACGCTAGCGGCAGGGCAGGCAAGAACCTCCAAGGCGTACAGCGCCAGTTCGTGCCACATGTCCAGCTTTGAACCCAGTAGTTGTAGGGAGCTGTGTGATCATTAGACGATGGTATGGTCAGCTACGTACTCCCTCACCATCTTTCTGTAAAGATCAGCCCTACTCTGCCGAGACTGGGACAGTGACAGTGTCTTGCTGGGGTGACATAAAGCTGGCAAAAGCCTTGTAAAGCGTACCCTTGCCAGTGCTGGACAAGCTGCCTGCTCCTGCCTACTCTCCCTCGCTACTTGTCCCCGAACTACGCACTCTGCCGCTAGCGCTGTCAGAAGGGAAATACTGTTTCACTTGTGAACCAGGGCCTGCTGGTATTCATGCATTCTCACACTCCTTTCCTCTGCAGGATGAGAGTGGAAAGATTTTGCTTGTACCGTGGGTCCAGGAGAGTGAACACCCAGTAATCGGTGCTGGAATAAATTCTTTGAACCGAGGGTCACGGATAGGCAGCCTAGCATGAATCTCCATATGCGCCAGAGTACCAACGCGTAAGAATTCACTCCCCTCACTGGCCATACTGTCCATTTCCTCCTCCTCCAACTCCCCTCCTCTTCTTCTGCCCATACACGCTCAACAGTGAAGGACTCAACAATGGTCCCCTCTTGTGTCCTCGCCAACATTCTCCTCCTCTTCCTCCTCATCCTCCTCCACCTCCACCTCCTCCGATATGCGCTGAGAAACAGACCTAAGGTTTTGGCTATCAACAAGGAATCTTCTTCCCCTCTCTTGTGACGAGCGCAAAGCTTCCGACTTCATGCTGATCAGAGAGTTTTCAACAGGCCAAGCAGGGATGGTGAGCTGATGATGCGGCATCGCACTGACCATCTGTGTTGACTCCTCAAAGTTACTCAGCACCTGACAGATATCAGACAATCCACGCCACTCCTCATTGTATGACTTGAGGAAGCTGACTGACCTGACTACCAGTTCTGTGGAATTTGACATCTGGCAGTCACAATGGCTCGCGCTGCTGTAAACTCTGGATAACATGGTCAGTGTTGAATTTCCACCTCGTGGCACGTCCACAATCGGGTGAGCGGGCAGTTGGAGGCGGCGCTGCGCTGCCCTGAGAGTGGCAGCATCTGTGCTGGACTTCCTGAAATGCGCACAGATCGGCGCACCTCGTGAGCAAATCTGACAGATTGGGGTATGCTTGAGGAAAACCTGAACTATCAGATTTAACACATGGGCCAGGCATGGCACATGTGTCATCTGCCGAGTTGCAGAGCCGCCACCAGGTTACGGCGCTGTCACACACAACCATGCCTGGCTTCAGGTTCAGCGTGCCAGCCACAGATCAGTCTGCGCCGTGATGCCCTGTAATAGCTCTTGGGCTGTGTTGCCTTATCGCCTAGGCTCAGCAGTTTGAGCACCGCCTGCTGTCGTCTTAGCAACGGCACTGCGCTGTGCCTGAGCTACCGACTGATGGCGCCGTGCCCACGATGGTAGTTCGGAAGGAGTGGAGGAGGTTGAGGAGGAGGAGGCATAGTAGGCCTGAACACCCTGGACCGAGGTAGGCCCCCAATCCTCGGCGTCGGCAGTATATGACCAGCCCCAGGGTCAGACCCGTCCCAGCCCCTCCACCAAGTTACCCAATGTGCCGTCAGCGATATATAGTGGCCCTGCCCGGCAGCACTCGTCCACGTGTCCTGTGGTCAGGTGGACCTTGTCAAAACGGCGTTGGTCGGGGCACGGTGATGTTTCTGACACTGCTGGTGCGGGCTGGGACGCACATCGGGAAAGTATGGCGGCTGGGGACCGAATACCGAGGGGCGGCCGCCGCCATGAGGTTGCGAAAGGCCTCGTCTCTACTATCCTATAGGGCAGCATCTCCAGGCTAAGCAATCTGGAGATGTGGACATTAAGGGCTTGGGCGTGCGGTGGGTTGCACTATATTTGCGTTTCCCTCCAGCGTCTGGGGTATGGAGAGCTGAACGTGGTGGATGCTGTGGAGGATCGTGGAGGCACGATGGGGTTTTTGTGGCAGGGTCCTGGCAGGGGGCGACATCAGCTGACACAGGGAAGGAGCAGTGGTGTGCACGGCCGGAGGTGACGGGCTTGTTGCCACTGATGGGGTGTTTAGCATTCATATGCCTGCGCATACTGGTGTGTTAGTAGCTAGTAGTGGTGGAACCCCTGCGAGCCTGGTTTGGCAATGTTGCACACCACAGTCCGTCGGTCATCCGGTGTTTCCTTAAAGAACCTCCAGACTTCTGAAGATCTACCCTCGCCGCAGAGCCCTCGCCACGGGAGCTTCACAGTTGACACATTTGGCGCTGATGCACCAGCTCTGGCCCGCCTCTTCGTCTGGCCCCACCACTGCCTCTTCCAACCTGTTCTGGTCGAGACTCCCTCCTCTCAGAAGCACTGTGTTCACCCGCCTCTCAACCCGCTTGGGTCGGTCACCTCATCATCCTCCATCCCTCAGTCTGCTCCCCCCTCGGACTTCCTGCCCTGACAACAACTTCCCCACTGTCTGACAACCGTGTCTCCTCATCGTCGGACACCTCTTTACACACTTCCACTACGTCAAAAGGTCATCATACCCACAGACTGTGACTGGTGGAAAACCTGGGCATCGAAAATTGCTCACCAGCAACCGGACAAGTGGTTTGTGACTGTGGGAAGGGTCCAGAAAACATTTCCTCAGAGTATGAGCCGGTTCAAATGCCAAATTTTCCTGAGGGGCAGACTGGGGGGAGGAGGCTGAGGTGCAGAGCTGGAGGAGTGGCGATTTCGGTGACATGGGGTGACTGCGTGGAAGACTGACTGGTGGACAAATTGCTCGAAGCATTGTCAGCAATCCACGACATCACCTGTTCGCACTGTTCTGGCCTCAACAGTGCTCTACACACGAGTCCCAGTAACTTCAGACATGAACCTAGGGAGTGTAGCTCTGCGGCGTTCCCCTGCTCCCTCATAAGCAGTGGTGTCTCACCCCGGCCAGGACCACGGCCTCTGACCCCTGCGTATTGGACGCCCACGTCCCCGCCCTCGTCCTCTACCCTAGCCCTCGGGTTAAACATTTTAAAATGAGAGTTATGCTTTATTTTTTTACTTTTTTTGTGTTTTTTTTTTTTTGTGTGTTTTGAGTTTTTAAAACCAAACGATGCTATCCTATTGCTATGGCTATTTTCTACCAAGTAGAAGCCACTACTACTATGCCAGATGAGATGACACTGAGTATTAAACAAAATAAACGTAAAATAAAAAGGACAAATGGCAGACTGTGCCTAATTGAAATCCAACCCCTACTAATTTTCCCACTTCGGTCTTTCCATGGATATGTGCGTCACTAAGCGCAAAACACAGCGGTCGCAAGTCTCACTACAAATTGCTCACAATGGCTAGTAGATGCACTGCAGCAAGTACAGCACCAGCAGATCAACCGAAATCAAATATATAACGCTACTGTAGGCGTAAGCCGTTTGGATTCTCCTATGGCTATTTTCTAGCCAAGTATGAAAGCACACTACTATGCCGATGAAGATGACCTGAGTTATTAAACAAAATAACGTAAAATAAAAAAGGACAAATGGCAGACTGTGCCTAATTGAAATCCACCCTACTAAATTTTCCCACTTCGGTCTTTGCAATGATATGTTGCGTCACTAAGCGCAAAACACAGCGGTCGCAAGTCTCACTACAAATTGCTCACAATTGGCTAGTAGATGCACTGCAGCAAGTACACCACCACAGCAGATCAACCAGAAATCAAATATAATAACGCTACTGTAGGCGTAAGCCGTTTGGATTCTCCTATGGCTATTTTCTAGCCAGTATGAAAGCACACTACTATGCCAGATGAGATGACACTGAGTTATTAACAAAATAAACGTAAATAAAAAAGGAAAAATGGCAGACTGTGCCTAATTGAAATCCAACCCCTGTGTGCCACTAAGACTAAACACACACGGTAGCAAGTCCCCCTGCTAATTCCTCACAAAATGGTACTAGATCAAATAAAAAAAAAAAAATTAGAACGTTATTGTGCCCTAAGAAGGGCTGTTGGTTTCTTGGAGAATCACTCCTGCCTAACAGTAAGCTATAAACACCCTAACGCTTTCCCTGACCAGCACAGCTCTCTCCTCTAGCGGCTCCAGACACAGAATGATCCAGCAGCGCGGGCAGCGGCTAGTCTATCCCAGGGTCACCTGATCTGGCCACCAACCACTGCTATCGACGTGTAAGGGTACCACGTCATGCTGGGTGGAGTGCAGAGTCTCCTGGCTTGTGATTGGCTCTGTTTCTGGCGCCAAAAAGCAAAACGCGGGAGCTGCCATTTTCTCGAGCGGGCGAAGTATTCGTCCGAGCAACGAGCAGTTTCGAGTACGCTAATGCTCGAACGAGCATCAAGCTCGGACGAGCATGTTCGCTCATCTCTAGTCATATCTAATTTATTCATTTATTGATAGTATAGAAAAAGGGAAAAGAAAAGTGTTTTTTTTTAAGAAGAGGAATCAAAAGTGGCCTCAAATATGTGCAGGAGGTGACAGCCCTGGCCTTAATGCATCATCATGATATTACCCCCTGGCACTTGATTATTAATAATAATAATAATTCCTTTATTATATAGTGCATACAGATTCTGCAGCGCTGCACAGAGCTTGCCAGATTAATGTAGTAAACTCCTGATAACTTGTTGTGCTGTGGGCCACCATTACTGTGCCAATGTCAAGGAGGTTCAGCATATGGAAAGACTTTTATCCATCCACTGTACTGTAGGACTGGGGGTGCACCTACTACTACATGGAAACAATGCAATTTCATTGTGTTTTCAAACCCACTGCAAATGCATCAAGCAAAATGCAGTCCAAAACACACCGTTAATAATGATTGCAAATACGGATATGTATTTTGAGTTGCGTTGTATCCATTGTTTTTCATTGGGTTTTAAAATGCAATGCAAACACAATGGGGGTCATTTACTAAGGGCCGGATTCGCGTTTTCCCGACGTGTTACCCGAATATTTCCGATTTGCGCCGCTTGTACATGAATTGCCCCGTTTTTTGGCCACGCATCGGATTGTGGCGCATCGGGGCCGGCATGCGCGCGACAGAAATCGGGGGGGCGTGGCCGAACGAAAACCCGACGTATTCGGAAAAACCGCCGCATTTAAAAACCGAAATGTGTCGCTTGGGGAGCGCTCACCTTCACCTTCTATGGGATGGTGCATCCGGGCGTTAAGATTATTTTCGGCGCTGCAGCGCCACCTGGACGGCGGAGGAACTACCATCTTAAATCCCAGCCGGACCCGAATCCTGTGCAGAGAACCGCGCTGGATCGCGAATGGCCGGGTAAAAATGTGCCCCAATGGGGCAGATTTACTTACCGGTCCATTCGCGATCCACGGCGCGTTCTCGCGCTCTGGATTCGGGTCCGGCCGGGATTTAATAAGGTAGTTCCTCCGCCGTCCACCAGGTGGCGCTGCTGCGCTGAAAAGCATCTGAACGCACTGGAGTTCACCAGCTCGGGCTGAGTGAAGCTAAGCGCGTCCCGAGCGACACATTTTCCGTTCTTACATGCGGCGGTTTTTCCGAATACTCGGGTTTTCGTTCGGCCACGATACGTGAGGCACGCCCGGAATTTTCCGGTCGCGCGGGCATTCGCCGTCAAATGCCGATGCGCCACAATCCGATCGCGTGCGCCAAAATCCCGGGGCAATTCAGGTACAATCGGCGCAAATCGGAAATATTCGGGTAACACGTCGGGAAAACGCGAATTGGGCCCTTAGTAAATGACCCCCAATGGGGCACATTTACTAAGGGTCCGCACACCACATTTCCATCGGGTTTCCCAACTATTTCCAATATGCGCCGCATTTAACAGGGGTTTTTGCCGCAAGCAATCGGATTTTTGGTGCCAACTTTCATGCGACACAAATCGGGGGACGTGGCCGTTGGACAATCCGACTGATTCGGACTAAGCATGGGATTTGCAATTCAAATTGTGTCACAAGACAATGCACTCACATACACCGGGAAGAAGAAGGTGAACTCCGGCGGACCTGAGCGGGGAAGCGACACATGCAGGATATCGGGCGCACGATCTTAGTGAATTGCGCCGGACTTCATCCTCGTCGGACAACGCACTCGGGGATCTCGACAGGAATGGGTAAGTAAATGTGCCCCATAATGGATGCAGTCTAAGGTCATTTTCACAAGATGCACTTAAATTGTGTTTTGAAATGAATTTCAAGTGCATTTGGAGTATCCCCTACCTGAATGAGTGTGTTTTTAGACCTAAACACTTGTGTCTGTAAAGTAGCAATATGTGTTTTCCCATGTGAACAAAAGGCATGTGTTAAGAAAAATATTTTCGCCCCCTCCTCTACCCCTCATATTGTGGCCTCATCTCATCTACCCCTCATATTTTGGCTCCATCTCATCTCCCCTTCATATTGTGTCCCTCACATCTTCCCCTCTTAATGTGGCCCATCTCTCCTTCATATTGTGACCTCCCTGATATAGTGGCCTCCCATCTCCTGCTCATATTGTGGCCCCTCTCATATTGTGGCCTGTCATCTCGTCTCATATGTTCACCTCTCATCACTCCCTTATAATGAGACCCATCATCTCCCCTTATAATGTGGCCCCACTCACATTGTGTCCCCCTCACCTCCCACTCCTATAATGACCCCTCATCTTCCACTCCTATTGTGACTCCCTTCACATATTGTGACCTCCTCAAGGTTTATCAAAGTACAGGGTTTATCTACACTTTCATTTAGCTTCTGAACTACTATTCTACTAGTATCTGACACAAAGAAAAAGAGATCAAAGATCAGTCATGAGATGGATATATAACACAATAACACACTCAACTCTGATATCTCACCTAATTAATAAGACAAAAATGCTATGTCACCTCCTCTCTCAGATACAGAGCTTATCTTGTTTGTAGAGCTTCTGATGTCTTTCTCCTCTACACGCTGTGGCTGAGAACAGTGTAGAAGCACGGCTGAACCATGAAGTGCCTGTGTCTGTAGTGAGCTGTCTGCCTCCTACCCCAAACCCTCCTCCTGCAATGCAAGATAAGCTACAACAAATTGTGGGATCTTTGTCAGAAGATTTACTGTCATATCCAGGGACACCAAAATTGTGTACACCAGGACTAATAGAGACAGGTTCTACTTATATCAGTGAAATGCTGTATTTTTATTAATAACATTAAATTAGAGAATGTGTTATTTTGTTATCCTGAGTATAATCCTGGGAATAACCCTTTAAAGGGGGTTTTCCATTTTATGGTAACACCAGAGCTTTTATTTAAAGGGAGTTTCCCACGAAAATTCTCACATTTCAATCCCCTAGTGATCATTTTAACAGTTTACTTAACAATTAATTTATTGCTATTTTAGCTCCTGTCATTCACTTGGCTGCTTAGTGTAAGATTCCAGGGTCTGTTCTCTGAGCAGACACATTATAATCCATCTATTTCTGTGAGATGACAATGTGGTTACATTATCAGGGTACAGGTGTGCCTGCCTCCACCTTCCACCGGATCACTTATCTCCTTGTAGATTGTAATTTGCAGCCGCTCTCTCTCTCTCTCTCTCTCTCTCTCTGCTCACGATCTCATGGCAGGAAGTGAATCAGTGAGTGTCTCTGAGCTCTGTGCAGGGGGCGGGGCTACAGGCAGACAGCATTGACAAACAAACTCAGCTCCACGATTTCACACAGAAATCCAAGATGGTAACTGACCCTAAGTAAGAAGTTACTGGGTCAAGTCTAGGGGTAACTGAAATTGTGTACCCCAGGATTGATAGAGAACCTATATCTGTGAAATGCCACATTTTTGTTAATAACAGTGAATTAGAGAATGCATTATTTTGTTATCCTGAGTACATATAAGAAACTTGTGTTCGTGGGAATACCCCTTTAAGCAGTACAGCTACCAGGAACCCAGCTAATCCTTAATGTAAAATTTCCCAAGGGTAAACCAGCATGACTTCACTTTCAAACTTTCACAAATCATCTACATCAATAATCTTTTATTGAAACATTTTGCAGAATATAATTTCCCATGAGTCAAGCCGAAATGATATATTCTGTGGCTATTTTTGATCCAGTGACGGAAAATTCTACATGCTCCTGAACCTGTGAATCAGGCCCTATATTTTGGTATTGTAATTTCCTCATGTGTGAGGTGGTGAAAGGTTCTCTTTAAATAAAAAAACAAAGAATAAGGTGGCGTATTATATGTTTCTATAGTGTTATGATACTGTTTGTAACCAGAGATGATAATATGACATCATAATGCATATCATTATCATATACTATATTTATACAAAGGGGGGGACTGGCCCATTGCATTAGTTTTAATAATTCCTACACTGGTGCATCACACAACAAATGTTGTAAAAAGTTCAGGCCTCCTAATAAATCCACTGGAATTAAATCTATGCCAGATTTGGCTATTGTAAGTCTGCCCTGTGCTACTTTTTCAAAAAGACTGCCGCAAGGGTTGCAAAAGGGGGAAAAAAACATATGATTTCCTGGCTGTGGGCAGAAAACTGGCATATAAGGAATTATAAACTCTTCCCAAAGAGAAAAGCACCAAATGGCATTACCCATATTAGAATTTCATTATTGAGGCTAAAGCATATATTTCAATTAGAGAAGAATTTTGTTGAAGCAAGAGCTAACCTGTGATTGATTGCTAATGCCTACCCATCAACATGATCTATGATACTAATGCACATTGTTACAAGATACTTCTTCTGCCAGCAAAACATGTAATTCATCAGGACATGTGACATCAGTTATGTCCAACACAGGATTATCACTATGGGGTAATTTGACTAATTCTAAATACTGCAAATACTGTAAAATAATAACAAATCATTACTTACCGGTTAGTTGAGTCCTGCTCCAGCAATGGCAGCCTGGTCCTATCTGTTTATGGTTCTTAAGTTTCAATTTAAGATCAAATTTCCATTGCAGCCAATTTATGTAAAATCCCATAGGTGTAAATGGGGAGTACGATGTATGCATTGCCACGTCTTCATTCACAGTGACTTAGCTGCAGGAGTGAAGGGGTTTACGTTATTGTAAGAAGGTAAATCTCATGTCCTTTTAAAATTATGCAAATGAGCCTGAAGGGCCCTGGGCATCATAGATGTAAATGCAGCCTGGAGCCCCTCAGACTCATTTGCATATTTTAAAGCCTTTTTGTTTTTTTTTTTGTTAAAAACAAGGACATAGAAAGCTTAAAGAAGGATGGATCCTGCCAGAGGGGGCGCCCACCAGTATGTTGGTGTACCTGGTTTACAATCCTTCATTCTGGTGGTAGATGTCCTATAAGTTACTTGACAATTCTGACATTAGGATAATATTCAGGAAAGTGGAACCTCTAGCAACAAGCAATAATAAATATCAGTGCACAGAGAAAGGTTGAATGATTTATGATATTTAAATTGCTTTTAAATTGATATTTGAGATGTCAAAAATGTTGTACAGCAGCTTGTGGATTATGGGCCCATTTACCATTGTGACCACTGCAACCTCCATACTAATGCCACTGATGGAGTTGTGCATGTGATAAATGTTTTTTTCTTTTCAAAGTTACAGCAGGATAAACTGAATTTATCTTATTGACAGGGGAATTTATCAAAATCTCGCGGATCATGTGCCAGTTTTGGTGTTCCCTCCACCTACACATGTCGCATTAGATATACAATAAGGCTCAGGCCTCTTTTATTTTAAATGCACACAAAATTAAAAGATCACAGTTTCTTCCATTTAAATGCAAGTGACTTGTTGATCCCTCACTCCAATAGCTTTTTCACAGGTTATTTTTATACTTCCTAAAAATTTAAAACATATCTTTTTCTCTTGTAAGGTTTAGAGCTGCTCTCAATGAAGGAAACAAACTAAATGACATTGACATTATTTTGCTTCTTCTGGTGATAGCAGCTACTACCCACCTGCTCATTTCTAAGTTATTGCTCTCCTACACATGCACAGTATAACTCCTATCCTCCTACACAGCAATAACCTTGTCGACATAGTAAGCAACAATATCAGAGCAACCTTTCCGTTTTTTACTCCCACTCATCAATTTTCTCTCATTTAGAAGCAAACACATCTATTCTGTAGGACAGAGACTTCTAACCACTGAATATAAAGCCACATATCTGAATATACAAATTTACATTTTATGCAGCAAACATCTTAATACATGATGCACTTGGGAGAAGAATAGAAGAGCTCTTCATATTATATCTCCATCAGCCATCTTCTTGGAGCAGAATGACTGCTTCTACTTTTACAGATATTTTATATTTTTTATCTGTCCAAAATCCATTCTACCGATTAATCCTGCTTCAGCATTGTAACCAATGAGAGCGAAACAGGGTTGTGACTGTAATAAGACTTCCAGCCATCCACATAAAATGAATTTCCTCCAGACACACTTATATACAGGATTACTTTTAAATTGTTTTACCAAAATAGTAAATTATTTCTCTACAAATAAATGTGATCCCCATATTTTATCAATTGAAATTGTGACTATAGGACACATGTAAATTTTTGTATATACTGTTTTTTTTAAATCTCATTTGTATATGCAGTTTTTTTTGCTTATTCTTACCAAGTCTTGTTCATTTTAAAATCATAGTTGCCATAAATGTATTTTACAAAAGCACTGAAATAATGTTGTGATTTGAAATGAACAGACCGGAATTTCCCACTCGGTATCAGGGTTTGGGTGTGCCAAACACGACCCAGACATATTTCTTAATTGTCTGCTGAACGGCCAATCAGGCAAATTAACCCCCTAGCTATCAGCCATGGCTGTGATTGACCAAGGCACCCCTGGCCAATCAAAGCCATGGCTAGTTGCTAGGGGCGTTAATGTTTATGTCCTGGTTGTGCAGTTCACAGTCGAACCTGAACGAGAAGTTAAAGGAAATCTACCATTTGATTTGATGCATTATGCACCAAACATACCCTGATAATGCTGTAGCTACACTGATGCAGGAACATATCTTGTTTAATCCCTGAGTTGAGTGGATTTGCTGAAAAAAAACTATTATAACATTCAGGACCTTGGGAAAGCAAGGTTGGATTTAGCCTGCCGTTCATAAACACATTACATGTGAAGCTTCCTGAACTGTACAGACAGGACTAATCAACCTGAGCTGGATCACTCATAGACAGCAGCTAGGGGATGGTGCACCGATTGATTACTTCTTCCTTTCAGGCACAACACAGTGATTACATGATTCACTGGTGCAGTGCATAACTAATGTAATATAAAAGCGCTGAGCCAGGCAAAGACAAAGCTTCATTAGCATACTTTTATAATAGTTTTTTCAACAAAACCACTCAGCTCAGGGATTAAACAAGATATGTACCTGCATCAGTGTAGCTACAGCACTCTCAAGGTATGTTTGGTTCATAATGCATGAAATAAAATAGTAGAGTAGAAGGTCCACTCATCTCTAGTCATAGTATTTGTAAGTAATCTGTCGTCAGGTCAGTAACCGTAATAGTGCTTATTTAGATGAGTGTTTTTCACATCTGTATGCTATCATTGATTTTTACTGACACATATTTTCTATATTCTTATTTAGACATCCATTTTTATAGACCATATATCAGTGAGAAAAAACAAAGTAACATGCACTACATTTTTCAAACAAAACCATAAAACATACGTATGTCATCTCTGTAATGTCTGATTTTCCACAGAAGTTGCTGAAACACCAGGTTTTTTTCCAATCCTTCTGTTTTTTTTGGGGGGGACTTGAAAATACAGATGCCAAAGGGATCCAGGGAAGGACAACCAATGTATCTATGAATGAATTATGGGCTGCAATTGGCTTATTGATGCACCTGTGGAGTTGATTTAGCACAAATTTCTGAAAAAATTGAATGGCATAGACTGTGAGAGTACCTATGAAGACTCCATACATTGCCAAGAGTGCTCTTTACAGTCACCTGAGCACAGTGGCGTAACTAGAAGTTGATGGGCCCCAGTGCAAAGTCTGTGCCAGGCCCCCGACTATAATGTATGATTTATAGTAATAGTCTTCTCATATGGGAAAGTGCCCCCTAAACCTCTTGGGCCCTGGTTGGACCGCAACCTCTGCACCCCCTCAAGTTACGCCCCTGCCTGAGCATAATACAATAAAAGACTGTGGCCGGGATCTGATTCATCATATTTACTTTTACATCCTGTAGACAACCAAGTTGCTTATCTGGGAAGGAGATGGCACTTAGATGCATCCTTCAAGTTAGTGCATGTGTCCAATGACAAATAAAACAGCAAAGATACAGCACTTAGGCTGCCAGATCAGCTTGGATATAACTAGGGGAAAATATGTTAAAATACAGTCTTCAACATTTTCAGAAAGGCTTATTGATATTTGCCACACATGCAGTAAATGTAAGTGCAGCATCTTGGCTTTTGACACGGTTGGAGGATTTATCACAACTGTCTAAAAGCAAATCTGTTCTATTTGCTCACAGCAACCAATCAGAGCTCAGCATTCCATTTCCCCACGGCAGTTTGTAAAATGTAAGCTGAGCTCTCATTGGTTGCCATAAGCTCTGATCAATCTCCCCCAATGTGTCAGAAGAGGCTGGATATGAGTGCGGGGGCCACTTGATGTAGATAACATGGTTTAGTAACTTAATAATGGATTTGATCCGAGTCCCCGGGTTACATACAAGATAGGTTCTTGTTGCATCTGTATATTATATAATTGTAGCTCCACAAAAAAAATGTTTGTGCCAGTGAAAATTGGATTTTCAAAATTGTTTGCTGTAATTGGACCAAGGATTATCAATAAAGCTTCATTACAGACACCTTACAGCTGATCATTGCAGTCTGGGACTATAGTAAAGCATCCAGAGAGATTCACCAGAGGTCACAGTGGGCAGAAGTGTCCGTTTGTAACTAGGGATCGTCTGTAAATTGGCTGTCCTTAAGTAGGGGACCATCTGTAACAGGTTTTCTTCACAACAATAACATTTGTTGCAAAAGTTACAGCATCACTTATTTTCTTTCATTGTGTACATATAGAAGTCATTAATACCAATGAATAGTTGGCCAATTTGGCAAGCTCTGTGCAGCGCTGCGTAATCTGTGTGCACTATATAAATAAAGAATTATTATTATTATTAATAGTTTTATGGCCTTCCTTCAGATCAATAAAGCCCCCACATCCGACTGGAACAATACATGCAACCTATGCTTTATGTTTTTTGTATATTGAGAGGAAATACAGAACAACAAAAATAAAGCCTGTATATTCCAGCATATAAATCAAAGCTATCCCCTGTAGGTTATCCATTTTTCTCTCTCCTCTGTCTGGCACTATGCCATAGAAATACATCAGAGTGGGGCTGAAGAAAATGTTAGGCTTTTTTCTTCTTTACAGTAAAAGTCTGTTTTTACCATCATAAATACTAAATAAATTATCAATAACATTATCAGATTCGTATTAGATATTTATATAGACTTTTTTAATATTTTAATTAATAATAATAGAATATTCAGTTGGCGCTCAAAGTCTTAAAATGTTTAAGATAAATCCTCCATCGTGATAAATCTGCCACAGAATAAGACTGCATTTTTAAACACACTGAAAACGCATGCATTTTAAAATGTTACCATGCGTTTGACTGGTTTGAATCCACGTTTCTTCATTTCTGGAAGTGTAAGCAGCTGTGTTAACATTTTCACAGCTGCTTACATTTCCAAAAAATGAAGAAAAACTGATTCCAACCAGCCAAACACATGGTAACTAGAGATGAGCGAACACTAAAATGCTCGGTTACTCGTTATTCGAGACGAACTTTTCCCGATGCTCGAGTGCTCGTCTGGCAGGCTGTATTCTACAGGGGCTGGGCAGGCTGTATTCTACAGGGGTTGGCAGACTATATACTGGGAGGCTGTAACCAATGCATACCTGACTACCAGTTCTAGTGGAAGTTGACATCTGGCAGTTTACAATTGCTCTGCGCTGCTGGTAAACTCTGGATAACATGGTTAATGTTGAATACCACCTCGTGGGCACGTCGCACAACAGTCGGTGAGCGGGCAGTTGGAGGCGGCGCTGCGCTGCCCTGAGAGTGGCAGCATCTGTGCTGGACTTCCTGAAATGCGCACAGATGCGGCGCACCTTCGTGAGCAAATCAGACAGCTTGGGGTATTTCTTGAGGAACCACTGAACTATGAGATTTAACACATGGGCCAGGCATGGCACATGTGTCAGTCTGCCGAGTTGCAGAGCCATTGTTTTTTTTTTGTGTTTTTGAGTTTTTAAAAACAAACGATGCTATCCTATAGCTATGGCTATTTTCTAGCCAAGTATGAAAGCACACTACTATGCCAGATGAGATGACACTGAGTTATTAAACAAAATAAACGTAAAATAAAAAAGGACAAATGGCAGACTGTGCCTAATTGAAATCCAACCCCTACTAAATTTTCCCACTTCGGTCTTTGCAATGGATATGTGCGTCACTAAGCGCAAAACACAGCGGTCGCAAGTCTCACTACAAATTGCTCACAATTGGCTAGTAGATGCACTGCAGCAAGTACAGCCACCAGCAGATCAACCAGAAATCAAATATATAACGCTACTGTAGGCGTAAGTAAGCCGTTTGGATTCTCCTATGGCTATTTTCTAGCCAAGTATGAAAGCACACTACTATGCCAGATGAGATGACACTGAGTTATTAAACAAAATAAACGTAAAATAAAAAAGGAAAAATGGCAGACTGTGCCTAATTGAAATCCAACCCCTACTAAATTTTCCCACTTTGGTGTTTGAGGTGGATATGTGTGCCACTAAGAGCTAAACACAACGGTAGCAAGTCCCCCTGCTAATTCCTCACAAAATGGTAATAGATGCAAATTAAAATAAAAAAAGTAGAACGTTATTGTAGCCCTAAGAAGGGCTGTTGGGTTCTTTGAGAATCACTCCTGCCTAACAGTAAGCTAATAGAACACCCTAACGCTTTCCCTGACCAGCAGCAGCTCTCTCCAATGATAAATCTTTATTATTCATCAATTAATAAAATTAAACAAACAGCAGACGGTGTATCACAAACAAGAAGTTATCCCCCATGGTACTGGGAAAAGATGTAATTACTGTGTATCAATTTCAATACACAATTGAATAAACATTGACCAATTCAAAAATTGCTGTATCAAAATAAAGTGACACTCAGTTTTTACAAGGGCAATAGAGTATAAGTAAAGGGAGACGTCACAGCGTTAACCATGATATTACACAAAGGTAAAGGTCTTATTGCTTACCCATAGTAATAATAACCCTTGCACTGAAGTACTAGGAGAAACGCTGTCCCTGACACGCATTTTGGTTTAGAATAGCCCGTGTCCCCCATTCTCTTTAAGAGTTGGATTGTCCAAGATAGTTGTGTAAAATCTGTCTAGTTGTTTTAGGTTTTGTTTTTCTGATTAAAGGGGTTGTCCACTTTCAGAAAATAATTGATTTGTTTGTGGAAAAGTTATCCAATTTTCCAATATACTTTCTGTATCAGTTCCTTGCAGTTTTCTAGATATCTGCTTGTTGTCCTGCTATAGAAAGCTTCATTGTTTACTTTCAGTGCATAGAAAACTGTCCATGGACTTGTGATGGATATACAGGTGGCCGAGCTGTTATTATCATAGAGAGTCATCAGAGTTGTGTGATACTAACAGCTCAAGCACATGCATGTTCATCACATCACCATGGTCGGATTTGTAGGCACTATAAGTAAATATGGAAGCTTTCTGTAGTAGGACAGCAAGCAGAGACCTTGAAAACTGTGAGGAATTAATAGAGAAACTTTTCCTTAAGCAGACCATAACAAGGGTCCTGCGGATCGCACTTCTGTCTGATTTTAGACATTTTCGTGATTTGCGCCGCAGTGACAGGTATTTAACTGGGGATTGTGGTGCACGCGATTGGATTGTGGCACAATTGCGCTGGCTTTCATGCTCTTACATACACCAGGAAGAAGAAAGTGAACTCTGAAGACCTGAACGGGGAAGCGATAGATGCAGGAAATTGGGTGCACGATCTTTGTGAATCGTGCCGGAGTGCTTGATCGACGGACACTCTGTATTTGGGGAACTCCGTCGGACGGGTATGTAAATGTGCCCCTTTGTGTTCAGAAGATAAAAGAAAAGAAATTAACAAATCGCACAAGTTAAAGGAAATCTACCGTTTGATTTCATGCATTATGAACCAAACATACCTTGAGAATGCTGTAGCTACACTGATGCAGAAACATATCCCTGAGCTGAGTGGTTTTGCTGAAAAAACATTTCTAACATTCAGGATCTTGGGAAAGCTGGATTGCCTTCAGCCTGCATGTTACACAGAGCTTCCTGAACTGTCCAGACACGACTAATCAACCTGAGCTGGATCACTCATACAAAGCAGCTGGAGGATGCTGCAGTGATTGATCATATTGCCTCTCAGGGATAACATATTGATTACATCATTCTCTTGAGCCGTGCATACTTAATGTGAGAGGAAAAGCGCCGAGCCCCAGCACAGAAGTGACAGAGCCTCATTATCACTCCCTAGCGGCATCCAGACACAGAATGATCCGAGCAGCGCGGGCAGCGGCTAGTCTATCCCAGGGTCACCTGATCTGGCCAGCCAACCACTGCTATCGACGTGTAAGGGTACCACGTCATGCTGGGTGGAGTGCAGAGTCTCCTGGCTTGTGATTGGCTCTGTTTCTGGCCGCCAAAAAGCAAAACGGCGGGAGCTGCCATTTTCTCGAGCGGGCGAAGTATTCGTCCGAGCAACGAGCAGTTTCGAGTACGCTAATGCTCGAACGAGCATCAAGCTCGGACGAGCATGTTCGCTCATCTCTAATGGTGACCCATTCATGCAAAACCAA
The DNA here is from genome assembly GCA_019512145.1 of Engystomops pustulosus. Classification (NCBI taxonomy): domain Eukaryota; kingdom Metazoa; phylum Chordata; class Amphibia; order Anura; family Leptodactylidae; genus Engystomops; species Engystomops pustulosus. Next base: position 49,050,910 of record CM033644.1, on the reverse strand, counting down.
GTACATAAAACAAATAAGATATAAGATATAAGTGTGGTGAAATATGGCCGCCATGCTTTATTATTGACCGTGGTCGTCACGTTCCCATGCGTAGGGATTGAAGCCATAAGGTTGGTCTTACGACAGGCATACATTGCGAATATTATCTTGAAGTCGACTTCCGTGACTTTTAATTCCAAAAAATAGAAAGGTCAATCAAACATGTGCCGAACATAGCTTGCAGCCTAATCACGGGGGTGTCCGCGTTAAACAGTCTGATCAAATCGGAATCTGAGAGGAAAGGGTTCACACAGAACGTGTAGGAACTAACTTGGCTAAGAAATGACTATTCATACTAATATAAAGGTTCCAAAAGATATTCAACGCTTTGAGGAACTAATATGGTCCATACCCATAGGCAATTGATGTTGCTTTTTTCCAGACAACATTATACTCAAGGAATGTTTTACTCCCGGCGTCACTATGTAGTTAGCGAGCATCAATCCACGATGGGCCCCGTGCAAGGGGCCCGTCATCTGCCTGACACTAAGAATTGAGTATGTTCATCATTATTACTTGTGCGCACATATATTTTTTTTAATCTTGTCTTAAATCATACCCTGGCTGTCAATCAGCTCCCTGAATAATATGTTTATATTACATGTTTGCATCTGAAAACCACAGGTATGCAAATACATCACCACCAAAGCCTAGGGCACAAAAATCCGATCCTTATATCTATAGTAATGCAAGCATCTATGGGTGCAGCCTTCATGGAGATTCCTATTGCAATAAATTTAATATGATTGTAAGTATGGAATAACAAAACGTATTTTACTGTCCCGACTTCTGTGGGTAAATGATATCAATACAAGCAATATAGAGGTGATATCCTGCAGCCCAGTCACAAGGAAGCTCATATCCCTAATGCCTTGCTGTTCAGCTCATTCATTCTGCAGAGGTAACAGTAACTGATATGTTTCAATTGCAAATTATACAATTTCCAATATACCTTTTCTGTATTATCCTCAGTTTTTCTATCTCTGTGTTGCTGTCATTCTATAGAAACTTCTATGAATGATTACTTCCATGTACAGAAATTGACCATCATCACTCAGGTACTTGGCTGATATAATAACACACCAGTTATGACAGCAAGCAACATCTAGAAAACCATGAGAATTTTATAGAAAGTTATTAGAAATTTAATTTTTCATCACACAAAATAATAACATTATTTTGCCAAAATGGGAATACCCCGTTCAGGAAATAGTGTACCCAGCGTCAACCATCTATCAGTTGTAGACATAAACATGTATATTTCCGTCTTCACCCTTGACGTGATAGCCCTTTTAGGGTTAATCATGCAAAACAAGTGAAGTGACTTTTACACAAACTTTTGTTTTATATTTTGGTATTATATTTGTTTTCCAAAACCGTAGTTGGTCCAAACACACTTCTTAAAGAAAGCCAAAGTGGTCCCCACCAAAGGTCTAGGGAGGAACATCATTTATGATAACCACATATACCTGGGTATACCGGTGTGTGAGCACTGGCATAAAGGGTTTCCACACTAAAAATTGCTGATCAGAGGGTTCTCGGATAGGGGTCTCAGTGATTAGACCCCCCAGATTAGAAAGTGAGATATCCGATGAGGTCCCACGTCCCTCCGTCGGACCCCTCTTCGCCCTGACCGTTTTGCTCCATTATCTCTAGGGATCTGACGAGAACGCTGATCGCCATTAGTCTGACGACGATAGGACCTAACTTTTCTGATCATGGTGGTTCTCAGTGATAAGACCCTCGCAGATCACGAAAAAAAGGGACCGATGGTCCCAGTATCTCCTGTTGGACCCCTTGGTTTGCGCCTGACCCTTTTTGCTCCATTAATCTCTATGGAGCTGATCGCCGAGCCGCCTTATTCTGACAGAACAGAGTAGTGGGACCACCATCACCCCTCATTCTCATATATCTGTGGGGTCTCTCATGAGACCCCCCGATCAGTAATGAGGCCCTTTTGTTTGGGAAAACAGTGTATTAGGGGTTACCTTATATCATATCCCTTTTTCCCCATTTCAACCAGACAAGCTGGAATGGAAGTGCCAAGGCTCCCGTTACCATTACAAACCTATTAGCAGTGAGTCATTGTTTTCCTTGGGACCAATCAGGTGAATCATAGACCGCCATTATTATAAGGGATGTCATACAGGTTATTGTGAGGTTGCAATTCACCTTCGGACTTCTGTGGCCATCACCTCGGTTGACCGAACTTTGCAAGTACAACTTTCTTGCCCCTGTAACACACAAGGGCTAGCATGAGGCGGATAAGGGCCAAACATTTGGGAGCGAAGCGGATGTAGTAAGCATTTATTTTTTAAAAAAGCCCGTCCCAGCCCCAGCTGATTTTTTTTGGGACTCTCTGACAACCCTTAATACAGGTGTGCAGAGTTTCGATCGCACCTGGGCCCAGAAGGTATAGGGGTTCACTTTCCCATAAATAAGACATTAACTATAAACCATACCTTATAGGTCGGGTGGGCCTGGCACAGACTTTCACTGGGGCCCATCACTTCTAGTTACGCCACTGGTGCCACCCACCTAATAATGATCCCTAAATGTGCCTACATGTAATAATGTAATCTGCACTCAGTAAGAGATCCCCACCTCATAGACCCCCCAACACAGTAAGAACATCCGACACTATCAATAGCTCCCCTGCACTCACTGATACACTCCCTGCACTCCCTATAGTCCACCATTAAATAATGGCCCCTCTCAGCCCACTATAGGCCCCCTCATGCTCACTTATAACACCCTCACCACATCGAAAGAGCCCAACACTCAATAATACCCCACCAAACTCACTAATGAACCCCCCACACAGTTATAGTCCTCCACTCACTTCTAGCCCCCCACATGACTTATATCTCATATCCCCAATTTTCTTTTATAGGACACTTGCAACTGTACTGCTGTACCACTACACCCTTTCTATCACTAACCCCTTGAGATAACCCCTTGAGAAAGGTCTGATCCCCTCAAGGTTTTTGTTACTAGATGCTTTTTTTCATTCGTTTCATTAGTTTTGTATACCATTGCTCCTATCTCACCCACTTGAGTGTAGCCTGTTAGTTTTATGATTGTGTCCATTGAATCGCTTTGTGGCCTCACTTGATGATTTTTATATGCTTTTTTTATTACCTGCTAATTAACCTGTATCTCAATAAAGGAGAATTGGTTTGTACTGTAACAGTCAGGTTTGACGCGAACATGGCAGTTTCTCTCCCATGTTCTCTTAGTGTTGGGACACTTTTAGCAGTAGAGGCCCAAGACATATCTCTCCATGACGGGCCCATTGACTATCCACTGGGCATTGTTGAAAAGTGGATTTTTTCTTTCTGGTTTACTCTCATAAGATCACATAAAAATTGAGTCCAACTTTGTAATATATATGCAATCTGTTTTGTACAAGATCTTAAAATGTCAAATGGGGCACATTTACTTACCCGGTCCGTTGCGACCCCTGATTGTTGATTCCTACAGGGAATGTCTGCGCGATTCATCAAAATCAGAATCCTGCATGTCTGCTTCCCCGCTCTGGTCCCCTGGAGTTCACCATTTCCCTCCCGGTGTAGGTAAGGTGCATGTCTTGCACACATTTGAATGGTTAAATCCGCGCGTAGTCTCCCACGCCCCCCGATTGCAACACGAATGATCCCCAGCGCGTTCCCCGAAAGTGGAAACCCTAACGGAAATGGCCGCAGGCCTTAGTAAAGCCCCAAAGTGTTCCCTTGTGAAATGGACACTTTTTGTTATTTTACTGCTAATAAGTTACAGAGCCATATAATAATATATTTCATAAAGGAAGATTGTGTGTGCGTCACAGCTTTGCGAATCTGAGTCATGTTTCACACTCTGGATGTAAATTTATGTAGGCTGAATAACATAGACAATGGCCAATGGATTTTCCATTTTATGTGAATCACCTCCTCCACAAAGAAATGTGGCATACACAGATCCACTCGATCATTTCCCTAATAGAGTATACTTTCTATGAAACTTAAAGGAAATTTACCATTTTTTCAATGAATGATGAACCAACTGAAACTGTGCAAAAACATATGGGGCACATTTACTACCGTCCGCGTGACGCGTCGATCTGGAATGTCCGACGAGGATGGGAGCTGCCGATTCACTAAGAGTGCGTGCATCCAATTTCCTGCATGTGTCGCTTCCCCGCTCTGAGGTCCCCCGGAGTTCCCCCTTCTTCTTCCTGGTGCATGTGAGTGCTGATCTTGCGACACAATTGGTTTTTAAATCTGCTGGTTTGCTCAAACAGTCAGATTTCTGACGTCCTCCCCCGATTGTGTCGCATGCAAGCCAGCGCCAATGCCCCTCACTCTGATCCTGTGCGCCAAAAACCCAGGGCAATTCAGGGCAAAACGGTAAAAAAGTCGGGAAACCCAGCGAAAATGAGGCGTTCGGACCCTTAGTAAATGTGCCCCATGGTGTTTAATCCCTGTGCTGAGTGGTTTTGCTGAATAAAACTATAATTATTATATATATTATATATTATTATAATTGGGGGGGGAAGCGACACATGCAGGAAATTGGATGCACGATCTTAGTGAATCGCGGCAGCTCCGAATCCTCGTCGGACATTCCAGATCGACAGCGTCAACGGGACGGGTAAGTAAATGTGCCCCCATATGTTTTTGCATCAGTGTGGCTACAGCATTCTCAAGTTATATTTGGTTCATAATTCATGAAAACAAATGGTAAATTTCCTTTAAGTTTCATAGAAAGTATACTCTATTAGGAATGAATAGAGTGTGATCTTGTGTATGCACATTTCTTTGTGGAGGAGGTGATTCACATAAAATGGAAATCTCCATATGCCCATTGTCCTCTAGTTATTCAGCCTACATAAATTTACATCCGAGGTGTGAAACATGACATCAGATTCGCAAAGCTGTGCACGCACACACAATCTTCTCTTTATGAAATATATTTATTATATGGGCTCTGTAACTATATTAGCAGTAAAGTAACAAAAAGTTGTCCATTTCACAAGTGAACACTTTGGGGCTTATTTACTAAGGTCCTGCGGCCACATTTCCGTTAGGGTTTCCGACGTTTTCGGGGAACGCGCTGGGGATCATTTCGTGTTGCAAATCGGGGGGCGTGATGGACTACGCGCAGGATTTAACCATTCAAATTGTGTCGCAAGACATGCACTTACATACACCGGGAGGAAGATGGTGAACTCCAGTGGACCAGAGCGGGGAAGCGACACATGCAGGATCTCGATCTTGATGAATCGCGCCAGACATCATCCTCGTCGGAGATCACACCTCAGGGGTCGCACAGGGACCGGGTAAGTAAATGTGCCCCATTATGACATTTTACAGATCTCTGTACAAAACAGATTGCATATATTACAAAGTTTGGACTCATTTTTATGTGATCTTATGAGAGTAAACCAGAAAAATACCACTTTACACAATGCCCAGTGGATAGTCAATGGGCCCGTCCATGGA
>CM033644.1:48765429-49045230 GCA_019512145.1 Engystomops pustulosus | reverse complement strand
GCACACACAATCTTCTCTTTATGAAATATATTTATTATATGGGCTCTGTAACTATATTAGCAGTAAAATAACAAAAAGTTGTCCATTTCACAAGTGAACACTTTGGGGCTTATTTACTAAGGTCCTGCGGCCTTATTTCCGTTAGGGTTTCCAACTTTTCGGGGGGAACGCGCTGGGGATCATTTCGTGTTGCAAATCGGGGGGCGTGACGGATTCGCACTACGCGCGGGATTTAACCATTCAAATTGTGTCGCAAGACATGCACTTACATACACCGGGAGGAATATGGTGAACTCCGGCGGACCAGAGCGGGGAAGCAAGACATGCAGGATCTCGATCTTGATGAATCGCGGCAGACAACATCCTCGTAGGACATCACACCTCAGGGGTCGCACAGGGACCGGGTAAGTAAATGTGCCCCATTATGACATTTTACAGATCTCTGTACAAAACAGATTGCATATATTACAAAGTTTGGACTCATTTTTATGTGATCTTATGAGAGTAAACCAGAAAAATGCCACTTTACACAATGCCCAGTGGATAGTCAATGGGCCCGTCCATGGAGAGATATAAGTCTGGCCTCTATGCTAAAAGTGTCCCAACAATAAGAGGAACATGGGAGAGAAACTGCCATGTTGCAGTACAAACCTGACTGTTACAGTACAAACCAATTCTCCTTTATTGAGATATCAGGTAATTAGCAGGTAATAAAAAAGCATAAAATACATCAAAGTGAGGCCACAAAGCGATTCAATGGACACAATCATAAACTAACAGGCTACACTCAAGTGGGTGAGAATAGGAGCAATGGTATACAAGAAACTAATGAAACGGAATGGAAAAAAAAGCATCTAGTAACAAATTAACCCTTGAGGGCATCAGACCTTTCTCAAGGGGTTATCTCAAGGGGTTAGTGATAGAAAGGGTAGTGGTACAGCAGTACAGTTTGCACTGTTCCTATAAGAAAGAAAATTGGGGATATGAGATATAAGTCATTGTGGGGGCTAGAAGTGAGTGGAGGACTATAACTGTGTGGGGGTCTATTAGTGAGTTTGGTGGGGTATTATTGAGTGTTGGGGCTCTTTCTGATGGTGAGGGGTGTTATAAGTGAGCATGAGGGGCTATTAGTGAGCGTGAGAGGGGCCATTATTTAATGGTTGGGACTATAAGGGAGTGCAGGGAGTGTTATCAGTGAGTGCAGGGGAGCTATTGATAAGTGTTGGATGTTCTTACTGTGTTGGGGGTCTCTGAGTGTGGGGATCTCTTACTGAGTGCAGATTACATTATTACATGTCAGGCCACATTTATGGATCATTATTAGGTGGGTGGCACCAGTGGCGTAACTAGAAGCTGATGGGCCCCAGTGCAAAGTCTGTGCCAGGCCCCCGACTATAATGTATGGTTTATAGTAATAGTCTTCTCATATGGGAAAGTGACCCCTATACCTCTTGGGCCCAGGTGCGATCGCAACCTCTGCACCCCTGTTATTAAAGGGGTTGTCAGAGAGTCCCAAAAACTCAGCTGGGGCTGGGACGGGCTTTTTAAAAAATAAAATGCTTACTCACATCCGCTTTCGCTCCCAAATGTTTTGCGCCCTTATCCGCCTCATGCTAGCCCTTGTTTGTTTACAGGGGCACAGAAGTTGTACTTGCACAGCTTCGGTCAACCGAGGAGTCCGGCCACAGATCCGCAGGTGAATTGCAACCTCACCTCTAACCTGATGACATCCCTTAATAATGGGGTCTATGATTTCACCTGATTGGTCCCAAGGATAAAAACAATGACTTCACTGCTAATAGTTTGTAATGGTAACGGGAGCCTTGGCACTTCCATTCCAGCTTGTCTGGTTGTAAACTGGGGAAAAAGGGATGAATATCAGGTAACCCCTAATACACTGTTTCCCACAAAAGGGCCTCACTTACTGATCAGGGGGGGTCTCAGTGATGAGACCCCCACAGATCATGAAAATGAGGGGTCCGATGGGGTCCCACGTACCTCTGTCTGTCAGACTAATGGCGCTCGGCGATCAGCTCCATAGAGATTAATGGAGCAAAAAGGGTCAGGCGCAACAAGGGGTCCAACGGAGATACGTGGGACCCCATCGGTCCCCTTGTTTTCGTGATCTGCGAGGGTCTTATCACTGAGACCCCCACTGATCAGAAAGTTAGGTCCTAGTCGCTCTGTCAGACTAATGGCGATCAGCGTTCTCCGTCAGCTCCATAGAGATTAATGGAGCAAAACGGTCAGGCGCGACGAGGGGTCCGACGGAGGTACGTGGGACCTCATCGGATCCCTCACTTTCGTAATCTGTGGGGGTCTAATCACTGAGACCCCCTCACTGAGACCCCCTCTGATCAGCAAGTTTTATTAGTGGGAAAACCCCTTTATGCTCAGTGCTCAACCACCTGTTATACCCAGGTCAATATGTTGCTGCACTACTACTGATGTTCCTTTCCTAGACCTTTGGTGGGGACAACTTCGGCTTTTCTTTCAAGAATGTGTTTTGGACCAACTACTGATTTTGGTTTTGGAAAACAAATACTAATACAAAATATGAAACAAAATGTTTTGTGTAAAAGTCACTGCACTGTTTTGCATGATTAACCCTAAAAGGGCTATTCACGTCAAGGGTGAGACGGAAATATACATGTTTATGTCTACAACTGATAGATGGTTGAGCTTGGATACACTATTTCCTGAAAGGGGTATTCCCATTTTGGCAAATTAATGTTATTATTTGTGTGATGAAAAATACAATTTTCTAATATACTTTCTATAAAATTCCTCATGGTTTTCTAGATGTCTGCTTGCTGTCATACTGCTGTGTGTTATATATCAAGCAGAGTACCTGAGTGATGATGGTCACATTTCTGTCCACTGGAAGTAATCATTCATAGAAGCTTTCTATAGAATGACAGCAAGCAGAGATATAGAAAACTGAGGAATTAATACAGAAAGTATATTGGAAATTTGTATAACTTTGCATTATTGAAACAATATCAGTTACTTGTTTAACTCCTGCAGAAATGAATGAGCTGAACAGCAAGGCATATGGACTATTGAGCTTCCTTGTGACTGGTCTGCAGGAATATCACCTCTATTATTGCTTGTATTGATATCATTTACCCCACAGAAGTCAGAGGAGACAGTAAAATACGTTTATGTTATTCCATACTTACAATCATATTTAACTTTATTGCAAATAGGAATCTCCATGAAGGCTGCACCCAGTAGGGATGCTGCATTACTATAGATAGAAGCTGTCATTTTTGGCCCTAGGCTTTGGTGGTGATGTATTTTGCATACCTGTGGTTTTCAGATTGCAACATGTAATATAAACATATAATATATAATATTCATGGAGAGCTGATTGACAGCCAGGGTAATGGATTTTTTAAAGACAAGATTAAAAAAAATATATATTTTTATTCATTGGTCATTTTTTAAGTTTTCGGAATTGACTGCATTTTGATTGACATGTACACATCACATATTCACACATACGTACAGTATATACACCCATATACCATATACAGGTTTTACACAGCATATATACATCACACACATATATATATATATATATATATATATATACACTCACTGGCTACTTTATAAGGTACACCTGTCCAACTGCTCGTTAACACTTAATTTCTAATTAGCCAATCACATGGCGGCAACTCAGTGCATTTAGGCATGTAGACATGGTCAAGACAATCTTCTGCAGTTCAAACCGAGCATCAGTATGGGGAAGAAAGGTGATTTGAGTGCCTTTGAACATGGCATGGTTGTTGGTGCCAGAAGGGCTGGTCTGAGTATTTCAGAAACTGCTGATCTACTGGGATTTTTCGGCACAACCATCTCTGGGTTTACAAGAGAATGGTCTTAAAAAGTAAAACCAATCCAGGAGTCGGCAGTTTTGGTGCGGAATCGCTTTTGATGCCAGAGGTCAGGGAGAATGGGAAGACTGGTTCGAAGCTGATAGGAAAGGCAACAATGCTCAAATCGTCACCGCTTTTACAAATCAACAAGGTAGCAGAAGGCATCTTGAACGCAATACGCGAACGTGAGGTAGATGGGGTTACAGCAGCAGAAGGACCACACTACCGGTGCCCTCTTCTTTCAGCTAAGTAACAGGAAACTGATGGCTACAATTTTGCACAATCTCATCGAAATTGGACAGTAGAAGATTGGAAAAAACGTGCTGGTCTGAGGAGTTCGATTCTGCTGCGACATTTGGGTGTAGGTCAGAATTGGGGCGTCAACAACAGAAAGCATGGAATCCTCCTGCTTGTTAGCCACGGTTCATGCTGGTTGGTTGTATTCATTGGTGTGGAGAATATTTTCTTGGGCACTCTTTGGGCCCTCTTGGTACCAATTGAGCTCGCGTCAACGCCCAGCCTACTGAGAGTTCGGTGATGACCATGTCCATCCCTTTATGGAACCACAATGTACCAACACTTGATGCGTACTGTTCAGCAAGATAATCGCCCATGTCATAAACGTGGAATCTCTCCGACGGTTCTCTTGAACAGGACAATGAGTACTCTGTATCAAAAGGCCTCCACAGTCACCAAGTCTCAATCCATTAGAGCATCTTTGGGATGTGGGACGGCGAGCAGATTCTCATCAGGATGTGCAGCCGACAAAAGCCCCCCCCTGCGGCACACTGGGTGTGATGCAATCATGTCAATATGGACCAAAATCTCTGAGGAATGCTTCCAGCACCTTGTTGAATCTATGCCACGAAGAATTGAGGCAGTTCTGAAGGCAAAGGGGGGTCCAACCCGTTACTAGCATGGTGTACCTAATAAAGTGGCCAGTGAGTGTATATATGTAATGATGCACAATGTGCAGCATAATAAGTATATAATCGTGCACATCCTCCATTCTTTAGTGTCAGGTCAGATGATGGGGCCCCTTGTCACCGTGGGCCCCATAGTGGCTGCTATGACTGCTAAATACCATAGTTACAGCCCGGTATGCATAAACATTCCATTGTAGTTATAATGTTGTATTGAAAAAATTAAACAATTCATATTGAAATTATGGGTATGGACACCTATATTTAGTGTCCCCTTATAAATCTAGTTGACTCGCGTTGGATAGTAAAGTTATATAAAGAATAATAACCAAGCCATATTCATGAATACTGTTTTAGCCACCTTTATATAGTTACTGAATATACATATATATCTTTAGCAATGTCTACCCTTCCTCTTACATTCTTCTTCTTGGTGATAACCTTTTTCATTATTCAGCTTCCAGGATTTTATTATCTCACAGCCATTCTGTCATAAATAGAGTGACAATTCCCAGCTGATCTCAGGATTGGATATAGCTATGTTTAAGGTCACATTTGTTTGATTGACCTTTTTCATCCATTCTTCATATTTTTGGATAATTCAAATTTACTGGTCTACAGAAGTCAACATTCCAATTAATAATATATGCAATTGTATCTGCCTTAAGACATACACCTTCATTGGATATTTCCATATTTCCATAAGAATGAAAATTGCTGACCATGTACAAGGAATAAAGTGCTCTGAGACTGAGGTGAATCATTTTACATAAATATGTCCACTATATATTTATACAGTACCGTATATATATATTCTTTATAGGTATAATTGGGAGGTTAGTCATGGTTCAATAGAGACATTTCATCATGCACAGAAATCATTGGCGTTCTCTACTGTAGAATCTATTCAATTACATGCCCTTTATTAGTGTGGTCTACAGATATATAGATGCATAAAAATGTACAAAATAATACAAGTGTTATACATTTTATTTACTGCCCAATTTATTATATTCCACATTGATATTATTTTTCAAATGAAGTATATGTTAATATTTAAAATTAGGAATTAATGGGGAAACTTAATCAAGGGTTATACTGGCCTACACTATTTCCCCCTAGTGGGCGTGGCAGGGCATGGAGTGGTGTATAGTGGGTCATGATGGAGGGACACCCTGTGCCAGCACACTAGCTATATCCTGCACTAGTTCCTGTAACATGTTATAGCACAAGGGGCAACCGCGCAAGCAAAGAGGCGGGGTTAACATCAAGCGTTGACACACGATGTGCCAACATTTGATAAATAGTAATAGTTGTCATAATAATACAACCTTTTATAGATTCTGCATTGTGGGCATAAAGCTTCAAGTAAAGGCTGTGGCTATTATACTCGAAAGCAAGTTTTTAAAAGACTGTACATGCCCCCCCCCCCCCCCCCCCCCACACACACACTTCTAGTACCTTACCCTATGTATGCTTGAGTCATAAAATTGTCAATACAATGACAACGATTTGTATTTAGTTACGGCATACTTTCTTGGGCTAGATTTTAAGTTGTTATGATAAAAGAACAATCAAAAATACAGAAATGCAATCAAAGTTTCTATTCAATTTCTGACTCAAGAAAGCTTGTATTTTACCTAACAGTATGTGTCATGGTACTTTGGCTGGCCTCATTTAAGCTGCTGGGAATTTCATTTCCTTGGTCTCCTACTGTTTTGCTAACATTAATTGACCTCCTTTAGTATTAGACTGTATTAACCTGCTTGAAGACACACCCCTTTAACTTTAGTAAAATGCCCTTATTGAGAAACTTTTATCCTATATTTGATTGATTTGATATTTAAAGCGGTTTTGCTTTTATGCTCCTGTTTGCATCTCGTTGTGCAGATTCTAAATCATGATAAAAAATGATGTGTCTATATAACATAGTACACTGGCAGTCCCCGGGTTACATACAAGATAGAGTCTGTAGGTTTGTTCTTAAGTTGAATTTGTATGTAAGTCGGAACTGTATATTTTATCATTGTAATCCCAGCCAGAACTTTTTTGGTCTGTGTGACAATTGGATTTTAAAAATGTTGGATTGTCATAAGAACCAGGATTAACAATAAATCTTCATTACAGACACATTTGGTAACTGTTTTATCTGTTTATTTTAGCCTAGAACTACAGTACAATAAATTACCAATATCCAGTGGTCCGTTTGTAACTAGGGGTCGTATGTAAGTCGAGTGTTCTTAAGTAGGGGACCGCCTGTAATAATAATAATTACATTTTAATTTCCCATAAAACTAAAAGGTAGATCAAAATCATGTTTCCAAGTGATTGTTTTCTGTAATCATTATGTCAAAAGGCTAAAAATAAGATGTTCTTGATATCCCCTTGTAAGACCTCAGTGGAACAGACAGTAGGACAAAGATAGATGGCAATAGACTTAGATGCATGAAGTCACATGGAGACAGGCTGGACATAGCATTTCAGAAATATTCAGCCATGACTCAGTTCTGTGGCCATCTCAGGTCTTATTATTCCCTTATCTATATTGGTGCATACACTATGCCACAGATCCACAGATATTCTACTGGAGAATATCACTACCTAACAATAAATATCTAAGAGGAAGGAAATGTTTATATAAATCTGACAAATGCACAATTCAAGGAGTAGGATAAAATATATCACATTCTCAGATCTAATTAAGGTTATAAACAGTTTTATTTGCTTTAGGCATTTATTACATAAATAATATCATTGTTATATTCATATCGTTATATTCATATCATGTTTATTGTTTAATAATTGGGTGACATACAATATTTATTTCAGGATTTAAAGTAAAAAAAGTAAATTGTATTTTTATTGGGCAGTTTGTAGACTGTCCTTGACAATGTATATCACAACTGAATATTTTATGTATTTTTAGTGCACAAAATGTAGACTCAGCATTTATCTGTTAATGAAACTAGCTTATATGGTGACTTACCACCTGCCACCATAAACAACAGCTAAGCATTAATAAAGGGGTTGACCACTCTTTTTCAGAGTTGCCCATATGCCTTTACCTTATCTTTGCCTGTTTATCAGCATTCCTGATACTTACTTTTGACTGTTTGCAATCTCCAAGTGATTCTTTGTTTACATGTCTGAGCTCTGATAAATAGGAGGGACTGAAGCAGGAGAGTAAATATTCTTATTGCTCCCCCTCCCTCTCCCTGTGTCTGTCAGTCAGTGAGACAGACTGCAATAGAAAGAGACACTGGCGTCTGACTTTTATTCTTTTTTTGAACTGTGGTTTTACATTTTGACGCACACCCTTAATGTTTTTGTCTCGTCGTAAGAACAAAAAATCTGAATCAATCAGAAATGACAAATAACATGCTTGAAGGGGTTTAGAAGTGGGATAAATCATACCAGTTAGTTGGACACCACACCTGGACACCATGCATGAATTTTTTGTAATTAATATCTGACAACTATAATCACAGTGATTAGGTTTGTCCTGTTAGAATATGTTTGTACTATATTTAAACTTTGGGTTAATTGATGATATGGATTATAACACACACCATTTTAATTTTGTTTTGTGAATTAATACAGATTTAACCCTTAACGCTTCTGCGCCGTAGCTCTACTGGCGCAGAGGTGTATAGGATGTATGCAGAGGGCGCACGGGCTGAGTCTCTCATACAGAGGTGGGTGGGTTTTTTTGCATTTTCACAAAACCCCCCCGCTAATAACCGCGGTCGGTTGCTAGCACCGACTGCGGCTATTAACCCTACTAAACGCTCACCCGCCAAAGTCGCCGGCGGCGTTTAAAGAAAACGGCGGCCGTGGGCGTCCGCCATCTTTTTTTTCGATCGGGCCACTGCCCCCGAACGCATCGGGGGGTGCGAACGGTTACCATGGTAGCCTCTGTGGTCTCCTTTTGAACACGAGCTAACATGTGTTTATGCAGGTTCGTTACATGGAGCCCAGTGCTCATTGTAATGTATGGAACCTGGCCAAAATGCCATTATTGCAATACTGGATATTGGCAGTATATGTGTAGGGCGATCTGACCATCTAGGGTTAATGTACCCTGAGATGGTCTAAAAAGATAGTGAAAAAAAAAAGAAAAAAAAAAGTTTTAAAAAAATCAAAAAAAATATAAATTAAAGTAAGTTCAAATCACCGCCCTTTCCAGAACGAGAGAAAATGACTAAAAAAAACAAAACAAAAAAAAAAAAAAAAAAAAAAAAAAAAAAAAAAAACAACTAAAAAAAAACAAAATAAAAAAAAATAAAAAAAAAAAAAAAAATAAAAAAACATAAAAAAAAAAAAAAACAAAAAAAAAAAACAAAAAAAAAACATAACAAACGTAAAAATCACAGACAGATTAGTTCCCGCGTCCCAAATGCCGATCTATCAACTATAAAACGGTTTCCTGCGGCTGGGGGTGCCTCGAGGCGGGAAATGGCGCCCAAAATGTTCCGAAATCGACTTTTACAAAATTGGGACAAACCACCTTTGCATAACATAAAAATGAAAATAAAATGATCAAAATTCGCACAGACCTCAAAATGGTAGCAATGAAAACGTCGCCGCCTCATTGCACAAAAGGACCCCTCACACATCTCCGTGCGCCAAAGTATGGAAAAAGTTATTAAGCGCAGAAGATGGCAAAAAATTTTTTCTTTTTTGTACCCTTGTTTAATTTTTGAAATGTATTAACACACAATAACACCCTATATAATTTGTTATCACCACCCGCGATCGCACCGAACCAAAAATAAAGTAGGTGTGTTATTTGAGCGAAAGTGAAAGTCGAAAAACTGAGCCCCCAAGAACTAGGGGGGGGTGACGCACGTGCGGTTTTTTTTCCATTTTTCCCACATTTTGGAATTTTTTTCACTTCGGCAGTACTCGGCATGTTAAAATAAATACATTACGGGAACGTAAAATTTGTTACGCACACAAAAGAAGCCCTCACGACCAGGTCTGTACACGAAAAATGAAAAGTTATGGATTTTTTGGAAGTTGGAAGCGCGAAATTAGCCGAAAAACAAACCCTCCTCCTTCGGGGTTAAAGTTGAATTATGTTCTTTGGTGCAATCTTTTCTGATTTACAAACTTTTGGTTATCAGCATTCACAAAGTATGTTTGGTTCATAATTGGAGAACTTTCTTTTATGGGCAAACCCCTTTAAATGCCAAAAATGTAATATATTTAAAGAATTAAAAAATATTTAAACATGCAGAATTCAAAAATTCAAAATTTCACCGTAAGATAATTTTTTAGCGGTAGGGTTTATGGCTCAGGTTTCTTTGTGTTTATCTTAACAATATAGATTTACACTTTTGTAATTAAAATTAATGTTCACTCATGGTCCTTCATGATACTATTAAAGAATAAAATATATGTAAACCTAACTGTATTGTGTTGGATTAGTAGCTGGCAAATCTATGTCACTTGCATTTTTAAGACTGGAATTATAATGCAACCAAATTCCCATAAGCATTAAGAAAGAAAGCAAAGACAATCTGGTAATCCCATTTCGGTATCAGATTAATTGCTGTCATATGCCATTATAGGCCTAATGCCATAATTCCTCCACCACCCCAGGAGGAAACATATGTTCCTGAAAACCTTAATGGACAACAGCCAGACGTCCTACTATTTATAACAGATTTACAAATAAAAGTATTTCTGTGGCTATTTTATGTAAAACTTCTCAGGTTACACAAGGAATTAAATGTAGAGAACCGTCAAACTATAATGCTGTTTTGTTATGCTCTTGAGACTTATATACGGAGCTGCTGGTAGATAAATTTTATTGTTCCATCCCTAATTAATCAGATAATTTGCTGGCACCTAGGCGGCATTACTTAAAATTCAAGCTGGAAGATTTTTTTTTTATTCATTGAAATGCGTTTGCAGTTAAATTGTCAAACATCAAGCGTCCAAAGACGTTTCCTGCTGAGATAATGCTGTTTGTATATTCTCAGTACAAAAGTTGATGTCATCAGCGGTCGGGAAGAGAAGATAAAAAAGTAAAATTGTCACGAAACAACCCAATAATGTCCTTCTGCTGCAAAGAAATATGATGCTGATGCCTCCCCCAGAACGTTCCTGTACAACCTTAGAGGTCCCAACAAAATAAACGCATCCCTGATTCCCAGTGTACATATGTATGAGATTCTGACCACTTGGTCCCGATGATCTGGAAATGATGGGATTGAATTATTTTTTTTTTGATGATCCCTGTGAAGGAAACACTGATGTACTTTTGTGATAACAGCTTAATTCACTGCTTTTGGGCTGCCTGAGACCACTACATAAGAGTATGTAACCCAGTCATACGTTCCCACAACTGGTTGATTTGCAAGAAACATTTTGGTAGCCCCCAAATGCCTATTGCTGGGGGCTATAGGAGGCAGTCTATCAGCAATTTAACTTTTGTTTGGCCAACGTCAAGAAAAACGCGCTTAGTAAAGTGCATCATTGCTGTTCTGCCGGTAAGCGGGAACTCCTTGTATCATATCTCCCTATAATCCAAGGACTCTTAGGAGTCTTAGTCCGGCCAGCACGCGTTCCAGTATTCACGACCACCCCCTCTCATCCCCTATCCTGTTGATAGGTGATAATGTATTTTGTGGGAAAACTCTATTAAAGAGTAATTTTACTCCACTTACTCCAACTCTCTGCATCCTCTTCACCATCAGAGCCTTGGGTTGGCCCTGACAGTAAAGAGACATTATAGAATTAATGGTACTGAAAATGGTGGCACCAAGTGCTTAGGAGCGGTGAAGGCTAGTGAAATTAGGAAGTGTTGCCAGTGGGACTGACCACATTAAAGTCATTCAAAATACATTTTATGTTAATTCTCATACAATTACATTAGTCACTTTTCAGAAACCCCAAGGGTTACGCCGTTTGCGTGTTCTCATGTACTTGCTCTTAGTATAAATTGCCTGGATACACTCTAGACCAGTGATGGCTAACCTATGGCACTGGTGCCAGAGTTGGCACTCGGAGCCCTTTCTGTGGGCACCCGGGCCATCACCAGAGATGACTCCAGGTATCTTCCTGCAGTCCCAGACAGCCCAGGACTTGTTGTGCACAGAGCTATTTTAAAGTGACAGCTATACCTGGGACTATTTTCTGCTTTATTGGTGTCCTCAGGGTGCTGGTATCAATGAAAGCTGTGACAGAGAAGGGAGTATAAATCACAAATTAAATTTCTGTGTTGGCACTTTGGGATAAATAAGGAGGTCTTTGTTGTAGTTTGGGCACTCGGTCTCCAAAAGGTTTGCCATCACTGCTCTAGACTGTCATCACTGACCTTCGCTGGTTATGTTGTGTCTTCACAGTAGTACACGGGGGAGCTATTAATTTATCTTTTTATACTGTATGGTCAGTGTGCACTTTAAATGATCCTACATGCATTATTTATGTGCTCTGTGTATTTAACATCACATTCACTTTATACATACTTTGGTATTGCCATCCATAAGCTTAACATGAATCCATCACCACTTTTGACCATGGAAATCTGCACATTAGCAGCCTTGGAGAGCTTTGTAATCATAGCTATATGTATTGTTAGTAGCAGTAGGACTGTGAAAATACAATTTAATTTGAGGATTGTAGCTGGACATAGAGAACTGTGGTGGACTGGTGTGTGAGATCTCTTCAGTGCACTGCTGCACAACCCCTCCTCTCTGGGTAACTACTGTAGTATTCAAGCAGAAGGCTGGCTATATACTGGGGGTGGGGGGCAGGGGCTGGCTGTCTATAAACTAGGGGCTTTTTGGTGAGGAAATGTCCTGGATATATACTGGGGGGCACTGGTCGGCTATATACTAGGTGGCAATTGCTGGCTGGCTAGATATTTTGGAGCAGGAGACTGGCTATATACTTGCTTTGCCTTGGGCTGGCACCAATGCATTTCCCACCCTAGGCTTATAATTGAGTCAATAGGTTTTCCTGTTTTTTGTAGTAAAATTAGGTACATTGGCTTATAATCCGGTCATCTTTTACTCGAGTATATATGGTAACTATTAAATAGCTGACTTTTAAGGGTGCAGTTACTTGTTTAGGTTTTTGCATACACATTTTGAACCCAAGACATGGAAAGTAAAAACAAATTCAGCGGATTTAAATTATGTAAACAATAAATTGAAAAAATGATTTGGAAATAAAACCGATGAAGCAAGGTGTATTCTCAGGAGCCAAATGCTATCGGCCATTAGATCTAGAGGCATCTGTGTGTCGTTTTTATAACATTCATTTTGTCCAGAATTTATTATTTATCTCAGTGCAGTTTATTTTATGGTTTAATACATAATAAAGTCTTTACCTCATACACAGTGTTTTAATTAACACATTTTACAAGAAAGCAGGACAGAGGTTAAATATACTCAATTCCTGGAGAAAACATAATGCAAATTATGTCTTTATAGATAATGCTGCTTTTCAAGTCTTGCTTTGCATTAATCATAAATTTACAATGTTAAAATGGCAAGAGGTACATCTATGAGATATAAATAACATATGCCATAAATATTTGGTCAGTATGAATCCATCCTATAGCTAAGACAAACAAGAGGACCAAACAGATAAGGTGGCACCACTTGAATTTTGACCAACTGATCTAATATGTATGGGGTTGTTCATACATTTTGGATTGAAGTCTGATGCCCTATGCCTTTGTTCTGAAGGAGCAATACATTTGTAGCAACTTAAAGGGGTTGTCCAAGAGTTAGAAAAAATAGTGAGCCCCCAATGAAATGTGCGCAGCAGTGCTCCCCACCCCATAAAATGTCCCCAGCAGTGCTCCCACCAATAATGAAATGCTCCTCCCCAATGCCCCAGCAGTGCTCCTCCCCAAATAAATTGTCCATATCAGAGGCCCCCTAAAATGTGGACTGCAGAGCACCCCCCTCATGCAATGTCGCCAGCTGATGTCCCCAATGCAATGCCCCCAGTAGTGCTCCCCACATTAATGAAATGCCCCAGCAGTGCTCCCCACCCCATAAAATGTCCCCAGCTCTGCTCTCAACCCCATAAAATCTCCATTAGCAGTGCTCGTTCCATTAATGAAATGGCCCCAGCAGTGCTCCCCCCAATAAAATGCCCCCAGTAGTGCTCTACTCCCAATAAAATGTCCATTTCAGGGGCCCCCCTAAAATTTCCCCAGCAGTGCTCCCCCCATTAATGATATGCCCCCAGCAGTGGTGACAGGTTCCCTTTAAGCAAGAAATTCAGAGTGCCAGGCCATTAGAGGCCATCATCCCAGATGAAATCCTAGCTACGTAATCATTGGTGAAGCGTCATCAGGGCTGACTACCAGTGCTTATATATTGGCAGTAGACCATGTCGGCCTTCAGCTTCATTCATTCCTGGTATAGTCACCAATTTGTGTTTCATTTGTTGCTAGGCAATAGACTGAACATACTCAGGGACTGCCTCAAATACAGCACAAAAATATTCTTTAGGGAACCTGGACTTGAATCATGAATAATTTCAATGGTCAATTATATTCTGAATAAGGTGAATAAATGTAAATAAGCTGAATAAATATAAACCATGTAAATGTATGGTACTCAAGTGACCTGGGATATGACAATAAGAAGCATATGGGATGATTGCCTTCTCTATGTAGGATACTACAGATATCACGGAAAATAACATACAAAAAAAAATCTAAGAATCTGCTAATGTTTTGCATATTACTTATAGTGCTGTGATCATGCATCTTATATATATGCACTTTTTAAACTATAGCAGGGGTGGTTTGATTTTGAAGCCCTCAGTTGTGCATTTTGATCAATAATTCACCAGGATAAATTATTCAGCTGGTTATTGATTCAAGGTTTGATAGTTCTTGCTGTTCCCAATTGTTTATCTCTCATGACTCCATACATGAGAAAGCAGAATGGACATCTTTTCAGGGATCCAAGCCTGTAATCCAGCAGAGCAGTCTTAAAATACAATAATCATTGAAGAGCAATACAAGCAATACAGGGGTTTTATAATTTACATTGGCCCTGTATAATCATATTAGCCATCACAAATTGTGAAAATAATTGCCAAGAAATTATCAGTAGAGCCAGATAATAACAATAACAAAATAAGTGTAGTTGACTATGATAAGTAGATAGGAAGATATATAGATAGATATTCGGATTAGGTATATGGAAATAAGGTAGGCAGGGAGATGGATGGATGGATGGATGGATGGATGGATGGATGGATGGATGGATAGATAAGCGAGTTAGATGATAGATGGTGGTCGATAAATAGATAGATATTAGGTATGTAGGGAGGTAAATAGATTATATAAAAGCCTGATATACACATAGGTATATGGAAATAAGGGGGGGAGGGAGATATATAGATAGATAATACATAGATAGATAGATAGTTATAGATAAATACCGTATATACTCAAGTATAAGCCGACCCGAGTATAAGCCAAGACCCCTAATTTTACCATCAAAAACTGGGAAAACCTATTGACTCGGGTATAAGCCGAGGGTGGGAAATGCATTAGTCACAGACCCCCCCAAGGATGTATACAGCCTTCCCCCAGTAGTATACAGCAGCCCCCAGGTATAGCCTGCCCCCAGAGATACAGCAGCCCCCAGTAGCAAGGCCTTTGCCCCCAAGTATATAGCCGATCCCCATATATACGCACTGCCCCCAGTAGTAACAGCCACTGCCCCAGTAAGTATACAGCCTTTCCCAGTAGTATACTAAAGCATCTCCCCAGCTAGTATGCAGCCAGTCCCCAGTAGTCATCAGCCTGCCCCCAGTAGTATTACAGCTTGCACCATAGTGATTAACAGCGTGCCCCCCAGTATATACACCGTCCCCAGTAGTAATAGCACGGCAGCTGTCAAATCCCACAGTAGTAACACTACTCCCCAATGAGTATACAGCACTGGCCCCCAGTATTATACACCTGCCCCGTATATCCCTGCCAGTACTATACAGCCAGCCCAGCATTAAAGAAAATAATAAAACTTATATCTCACCCCTCGGTTGCCCCGCCTGCAGACTGCTCCCCATGTCCGCGGGGGCAGGTCCTCTGTCTGGCTTCGGCGCCCGGGTCTTCTGTCTGCATAACTTTGCGGCACAAAGTTATGTGAAGACAGAAGAGGCGCGAAGCACAGGAAGAGGACCCGCGGCGGACATCGGGGGAGCAGTCTGCGTGCAGTTGGGGCCTACGCTGGAGGGTGGTATCTAGTTATTTTATTTTTTAAAATTTTTTTATGACTGTAATGACTCGTGTATAAGCCGAGGGGACGTTTTTCAGACACATTTTGTGCGAAACACTCGGCTATACCAAGTATATACGTAGATAGATAGATAGATAATAGATAGATACATAGATACTTAGATAGATAGATAGATAGATAGATAGACAAAGGTACAAAAAAACTGGTAGAAAGATGGTAGATAGGTAGGTGAACGGAAATAAGGATGAAGATTCAGAATACGAAATGAGATTTTTCTGTTTTACCATACATTCTTGTAACTGTAATATTATTGTGGCATAACACTAGAATATAATTTATGACTAGTCCTCTTCACATAAGCAGAGGGCTTCCAAATTTTGTGAACTTGCAATGGAAAATCTGGTCATTTATGATGTAATGGCTTGGGTGTTGGCCATCCCAAAAGTAGGTCAGCATCTAAAGTAAACAACAGGTTCTGGCAATACGTCCTGACAGTCTTAATGGCTTCTGAAAAATAGATGCTGCAGGAAGACAAACGCTGGATGAAGTGATGTAGACATTGCTATCAATATCATTACCCAACACTTATAAGGAAGACTGAGGCAAGACTAAAAAATACATCACGAGACCGAAACGTTACATTACACTGATAATAATTTATACATTGATTTACCAAGGGACCAACTGTAGAATGATTTTTCCAGGTCATTAAGTCTTCTCTAAGTGATACTCCGGCCCCAGGGCTGTAATAACAGGGGGGAGTATAATGTCCTGTGTAATTCAATACCACCCAAGGGAAGGTCCAGTCCCAAAACAGTGCCACCAGCTATTAAGACAAGACTCATGTTTTATATAACAATCCATCCACGTACATTTTCATTTTATATATTTATACTATCTATCTGTCTATCTATCTATCTATCTATCTATCTATCTATCTATCTATCTATCTATCTATCTATCTATCTATCTGTCTATCTATCTCCATACCACCTTCTGTCTCCTTCTGAATCTCTCACTGTTGATCTTTGCCATTATACATAAAATGACAAATGACTCTTACATTATGCAGTTAATGCTATGGACAACCTGTTTTTCAGTGGAAGTAACCAGTCTACAATTTATCCCCACATTTCCCGGTGTTATAACAAAGAAATGATAGACACACAGGGGCTCATTTACTAAGGATCTGAACGCCACACTTTTGTCAATTTGCGACGAATTGCCCCAGGATTTTGGCACACGCAATCAATCCGATTGGCGCCGGCTTTCATGCAACAGAAATCGGGGGCATGGCCGTCGGACAATCCGACGGATTTGGAAAAAACGCAGAATTTAAAAAAGAAATTGTGTCGCACTTACATGCACCGGGACGAAGAAGGTGAACTCCGGTGGACCTCGGCGCAGCAGCGACACCTGCTGGATATTGGGCGCATGGACCTTAGTGAATCTCGGCAGACCCGAATCAGCGTTGGACAATGCGTCGTGGGATCGCGACTGGACCAAGTAAGTAAATGTGCCCCAGAGAGGGGAATTTATGAAGACTGGTGTATTGAACGCCCTTCTTAATTTTTACCCTTCCATTCTACTGAGCACTGGATTTACTAAGAGGTTCAGGCCTCTTAATAAATCCCAAACTGTGCTCGGCCACTGGAAAGAGACTCCAGCTTTCGCCTCCACTGAAACTATATTACGATTAATATGCCACCCATCCCCTCGTTACCCAACCCATCCACTTTCAGAAAAAATGGCGTGTGGATGGAAAACTAACAAGAAAGTCAGAAATTGGGCTTTTTATGTGCCTTATTTGCCAGACAACTGATGAACGAGCCATTGTAAATGTCACCAAGAGAGTTTTATATATTATATGGAAATTTCTGGGGGGGGGTGTCTTTTTTTTACAAAGCTGTGCCATGCTAGGTCACCTGCCAATACGGTATTTCATACCGTACATAGTGTTCTTATGAGTTATCTGACAGGTTCCCTTAAAGGGGTTGTCTACTTTCAGAGATATTATTTGTGAAATGAAAAGTTTTCCACATACAGTTTTCCAATATACTTTCTGTATCAATTCCTCATGGTTTTCTAGATCTCTGCTTGCGGTCCTGCAATAGAAGGCTTTGATGCTTACTTCCAGTGGATAGAAATCTGTCCCTGGTCCTGTGATGTCCCACATGTGCACAAGTCATTATTATCACAGAGAATAATCAGAGCTGTGTGATAATAACAACTCATGCACCTGTATGTCCATCACAAGACCATTGACACATTTCTATCCACTGGAAGTAAACATAGAAGCTTTCTATAGAAGGACAGCAAGCAGAGATCTAGAAAACTGTGCGGAATTGATCCAGAAAATATATTGGAAAATTGTATAACTTTTCAGTACATAAACAATAACAATTATATACTGAAAGTGGACAACCCCTTTAAGTTATGCTGCATATTCTTTTGTCAGAGGCAAGTAAATAATTACCAATAATTGTGCATGAAAAAATGTCTTCAAATACATCTGGAAAGAGGTAGCAAAGTGGTCATGATGGCAGACAAACAGGCAGCAACCCCATGGCCGGTCACATCCCAGATATAAATGGCTGATAACAGGAAATAATAACATGGATTCATCTGCACAATAGCACTGTAGTACATGCCAAAGGTTTAGCGTATTTCATCAAGTTTTATTTCCTGGCTTAGGAAATGTATATATATTATCTATATGTCTCCATGCTGTCCGGTTTTCCCGAAGTCATGTGTTGATCATCATAAGGGGATTTTTAAATAAAGTGGAAATTCTGTTTGTATGGTGCTCTGAGTATAAAAATATAAGCACTTAATATTAAAGGTCAGGGCAATAACGTGACCAAAGGGGGTTAAAGGAGCAGTGTGAGCAGAGGCAGATTATGGGTTAAGTCTGCCTGGTGCATTGTGGAGTGGGTGTCAGAGAGAGGCAGGGCTCCTCCCTGGTTTGCTTTCAGAGAGCAGCTGCCTTGTGCTGGCTCTTCTGTACGATTGTATCACAGCACCTCTCTCTCTTATTATTTTACTTTTGTTTTTTCGCTAACTCCTTCTCTAAAGACGCTTTGTGTTATCTTCAGCATCTCCAGCAGTGAGTGACACTTCTCCGGATCCCTGCCACAGAATGGTATGTTGTAAAATGGCTCTTTCCGCTGTACAATTGTAGCCATAGATTGATGACTTGTACCTTGTAATTGTATCTTAAAGTCGCCCTATCCTAGACCTTTACGTCTTTCATGCTGCCCGTCTATAGAATTAGAGCGTTAATGTATTGGTAATCTGAGATTAGCTGCCGTCTGCATATAAGAAGCCTTGCGCTAAAAACAGATTAATTGTAGCTCTCTCCCTTGCTCATGCGAATGTTATGTCTGGCCGTTTTCATCCAGCTGGAAACTACCATGGAAATTCCATACAATCCAGCCTTAGAAGGAAGAAGTGTGCTCATTCTAATTTCCCTGACACCAGCCACAAATCCCTTCTCTGCCTTCTTCATCATTAGTATTCGCACAACATGGGGAGAGCAGGGTATCCGAGCCTTCCTCTAGCATCCTTCAGGTGATGCTATGTCCAGGCTGACATAAAGATGGATGAAACTTGCCAGATACTGGAATTTAGAGGACAGAATGTCAGAAGGGCATTGGGTCCGGATTGTTGTAATTTTGCTCCTCCCTTGCCACTCCTGTCCCATAAGGACCTCACAAGGCTGGCATCTTACATGTACGGACACTTGCTGATAAAAAGTGATAAGGATGTTTGGGAAGATCCATCAGGCATCGTGTTTCATGATTTCTCCCTAGGGTATGGATATTTTCCATCTTCACGTCGCCCTGTTGAAATGACTAATATGTCAGAATTGAATACACACAGGCTGGCTGGGTTTCAGTAATTTGCATTTTTGACTCATTATATGTAGGGGGTTCTATGTGATTGTTACTATTTATATGTTTTGTGGCCGCAAAGTATTAAAAGGCCTGTCAGGCCTGGTCTAGAAAATTCCATGTCATGCTTACACTCAGGCCTCTCACATAAGGAACTCGGAGAGATATCATTGCAATTGAAGGTTTTGTCTCCATGACGACTGTTTCCTCTTGGTACCTGAAGCGTTCCCGGACTGGTCCTAAGTCTATCTCTAGGGCTTTAACTCTTCCTCCACCACCGTGTCATAAGCAATGTACACTGTGGCTAATATTTAGTTTAGTTATTTGTAATGACAACTATTATGCTTTATCACTGGCTAATGTACAGTCATTATTAGGAATGCTTTATGGTTCTCGGCTATGGAGCCTGGAGAAAATGGGCCAGTCATAGGATTATTCTTGTTATATTGTCGATATACATACATGTAATGTTTTCATATGTATTTATTTCCACCATATAGAAACACATCTATTTACTCGGTCTAAAACTTTTATCATACATGTAATAACTATAGATATATCTCTATTCTATCAGTAATAGGCTTTTACAACGCTGTCTTTTCAAAATGGCTTCCACATTAAATCATAAGGCCTACATCTACCACAGGCATGGTATTTAGTTTCAGTCAGCTAGAGCCAGTCACATCCATCGTGGTGACATTTCTTCTTTCCAGGAGTCATTTATAGGTGCAAACAACTTGATAAACGATTATTAAATCATGTCAGAGATGCAATTTACCAGCAGTCGTGATACTGATCGTTGGCTGAAAGCATTCATAGGGGAATTACTGTAAACCAGAGTTTGTTACAATGATTTTTTTATATATTTTTTTTAAAATACTAGTCTATGCTTTTATATGAACATCTGGTTGTTTAATGCTAAATGTTTTGGGTTTTCTGTTTGCATTATGCAACAGGGTTCATATAGCAATCATTCTTTTAGATAGATAATTTATTAAATATATAAGAGATGGATGAATATATATATATATATATATATATATATATATATATATATATATATCGAGAGAGAGATAGATAGATAGATGGATAGATGGATAGATAGATAGGAGATGGATAGATGGATAGATAGATAGGAGATGGATAGATAGATAGATAGATAGATAGATGAATAGATAGATATGAGATAGATAGGTAGTTAGATAGATAGATAGATAGATAGATAGATAGATGTATATTAGATAGATAAGGGATAGATGGTATATATTGTATTTACAAACAATACATCATAGATGAACTGATACATATATATTATGAAAGTTATGTATATTGTATGTGATCTGTCTATGTTTTTTCAGATTATCTATTTATCTCTAGCTTTATGTCTCCTATCTATCTAATGTGCATCTATCTATAAAATGTACATCTATCTCCCTTTGTTTCTTTCTTCATGTTATCCATTTATCCGCTATCTATATGTCTCCTATCAATCCATTATCTCTCTGTATGTTTTAGATATGTATCTATCTAAAATCTATTTAATCTATATCTATCTCTCTTTAGTTATTTCTATATATGTTATTTATCATCCATCCTGTCACCTATCTTATCTATTAATCAATTAATATACATATTATTATCTATTTATCTATCTATCACATGTCTATTTATCATTGTATCCATCAATCTCTCATATCTATTAATGATTTCATATGTTGGTTTATTATTCCATCCCATATGTACCTACTTCATCATATCCATATATTTTTGCATTTTGTTTGCTTATTTTGTGTATAGTTTTATTCTTCCCTTATACCTGTAAATCTAAAATGAAGCTTTCACAGTGAATCCAAAGGAAGTACAAAGTGTCACATTACAAGTCCCTTTTTCATACTTTCTTACTATAGTAAGGAAGGAGAGAGGTTTATCCAGTGAAATGTAGATTTCCAGCACACAGAGGAGGATGCATCAGCAAAACCTCTATTTAGAGGAGGAGGTGGGGGAGGGAAGAATGAAGCTTCCCAGTGTCAGTAGCTGTAATGAAATGACCACAGACCAGATTCTGAGAAAGAATTGACATTGGGTGTCTGATAGGATAGTTGTATAGCCCCCATTCATCACAGAGAGATATTGTTGGTTTGGGAGGGGCTGGTCGTGACACACATACACACGCACTCACACTGCGGCAAAGGCTGCAGCTGATTCCTACAAGCTGTCTGCTGCAGAGCAAGCCATTTTCTCTTTAATAAGATATCTCTTTCCACTGTTCAGACGTATCAGGTGCTTAGCCTAATGGAAAACACCTTTTCTGTTGGGCTTGCAGGAAATATAGGATATTGGACTATGTGTCCTGTAATATGTTCTCTATAAGATACACTTGTCAGCAAGTCACTATGAATATATTATATTACTCAGAAATTTTTCAGTATATTAAACTGATTCCATAAACAACATTAATAATAACATCCCAATGCCGTGTGTTTGTGTATTTTGATATTGACCTGGACAATGTCCACATTTTTGGGGCCTAGTGCCGAAGCCATAACTGGGCCTTTCACCAAACTAATGGCTTTATATGTGTTATGTGTATATATATCTATATACTATATATATATATATATATATATATATATATATATATATATATATATATAACACAGTGGGTCAAAAGTTCCAGGAAACCCTTTTATTTTAGAAACAAGTAACACATCTGAATACCCCAGCAAGTAAGAAGTGAGAACACCAACTTGAAAGCGGCCATATTGGATCAAGGACAAGTTTTTTCCAATGGAAAGGTGGTCATATAGCATATCGCAGAAGACCACTATTGTCTCAGAAATCGATTACCACAAAATTATACAGAGGAACAGGACACCAACCATACTGTGTTGGTGAAGTACACATTGGATGTGATGTGTAAACATTGGACCTTCCTCTTTTACTTTCTTGTATTTTGGCATACAGTGTATCTCTGTCTCATGGTTTACGCCAGCAGTAATCCTTTTCTGCTTGGATTTACTCCTTGTATTTTCAATTTATTACTTAGATGTATTTAGGTTTCCTTGTGACATGGTGATCCTTTGTGCTTAATACCATCAGGTACCTACTATTTTGGTATTTTCCTGTATACCATGTATCTTTCGTTCCCTGTGCTGTAATTCTTACCCTCGTCCTGGCATTTAATGTACATCTATGTTATAATGGTGGCAGGGGTGTATTAAGTGAGGTCAGAAGACAGACCATCTCTATAAATGGTAGGTGCCAGCGATGTTATACAGCTGACACCTACATCCAACTTCCCAATTCTCAATCATTGGAGTTTAATTGCTCAGATTCTGAATCACTGATCATTTTTGCTTCCCCTAATTTTCCTCTCATGAAACACAATTGCTGGATGTAGAGGGGTTTTCATGGCCTGGTAAATGTTCCCAGGCCCCTCATGTAAGTTGACCATTTTACCCTGCCAAAAAATGTCATGAGGAGATGACATTGGAATAATATGTAATACAGAGGTGTTCTTAGCCATGTTTCTCTAAGAACTAAAAAAGTACAAAACAGGTTTTTAACAATATAAAAAAATACAAATATTAAAAGTTCTGAATACTTTCTATTCTATTTCTATTTCCTATAAAACATATAAAATATCTAAAAAAAAGCATAATTGGTTCAATTGAATGAATGTCAATTTTACCCCATTGTGGTTCCATAAACAATGGCAAAATTGTAATTCTATCCTATTTCAATCCACAATTATTCTTTACAGTTTCTTTAAGGGATTTTCATGGAATCTTGATAAAACCTCTGAGGGCTTAAACAGAGAGTTACAAAAAATATATCATAGTTGCCTGCTCCCGACTCCCTTTTCAAGTGTTGCAGCATTGGTTTGCTGATTGTCAGCAATCTCAAGAATAGGATTGGCTCACTATTGATTACGTTTGGTTTTTTTTTGTTATTCTTGTCTTGGCATTTAAAGGACAACCTAATATGCAGGACAGATATGACAGTGTGGACTAAAAAACTTAAAAGATATATGTCTTAGAATGGAGGAATTAAAGAATGAAAAAACTAAAGTTGCTGCAGGAAGGTGGTTGATAAGAAAAATTAGGAAAAATAATTGTTGTATAATTTGGTCAATAACCTTGAATCTAGGTATGCCAGTAGAAAATGGCCCACATTTATCAAAAATAGTGCGCACTTCACTTTCTGCAGTTTGCCGGTGTATAGTGCAGAGGGCACTAGATGCATCATTTCTGGCGCTCCTTCTTCATGAATGTGGCGCTCCCTGCACTGTTCCATCAGAGTGCAACAACTTTTTTTGATGCATCTCTAACGTAGGGTTTGCGACACAAATATGCGGCGCACGGTCCGACTGCGCAACACCCATTTCAGTGCAGAATAGTGGATCAGAAATCTTGCGCGCGGCTTTAGTAAATCTGGGCCTATGATAGGGATTTATGTATTTTGGTTATTCTTTCCAGAGGATATTCTTTCTTTGAGGCTTTTTAATGCTACTGCATAATTGCATAATTCCTATGTATATTTTGGATTGTAATTGTCCTCACTATTATTCCCTAAACAACCATGAAATGTTATTTTTGACTGTGAACTATTGCTTTAAAAACATAGAAAAATGTAATTTGTTATTGTAGTACTCCTGCTCTGCTTGTACTAAACCACAGATACCCCATATTAAAGCAATGCCAGAAATGTGGTTCCCAAAAGGAACAAATGAAAACCATAACAGAATATTTTATAGGTAACTCACTTTTCTGTGCATTATATCCATGCATTACTTATTAGAGGAAATCTACTGGATTAGGATTAAAGTTTTTTTCCCAAAGCAGGAAGTGGCAAAGTTATTGTTGCAAAGTTATTATTTACTATGTTTTTTCAAGTTTGGCTTGGTGCAACTAGTACAGTCTTTATTACTGTTGTTACACAGAACATGCCCAAAAAGTGACATTTTGGTCATGTTGTGACTACAACACTGAGCTAGTTATGGCTATGATTGGCCATGGGGTCAACTTAAAGTATACATTACATTTTTCGATAACTTTGCGGCATACACATGTATGTATACATGATAGATATAAGAATATCTGACCATTATATGACATGTTTTTCCCTCTGCTGGCTATTTTTTCAGTTCTGAGCTTTCATTGAGCTGGGGGATATAGACCAGCTTCTATGGGGTTCTAATAGACAGTACATGGAGAAATAAAGGATATTCAGCTCACCTGTCTCTCTAACAGGCACATTTAAAAATACTAACCAAATACCTCTGGGAATACAGAAGCTGTAAAACACTGTCAGTTCTTGTGGGATGACTGTTCTTGTCTCTGCTCCTTTCTCCCTTGGCTCATCCTCTTTTTTCCTCTTCTTTCCATTGTCTTCTATGGTGATTTGTAATATGATACTTCAGTGAACTGCAATCTGTCTAGGTAGAGCAAGATGGATTGAGCAAAGATTTCAGCATGAAAATCAGTTTGGTGAAAAGGCAAATGATAAACAGTTTATACAATTCTATGAAGTCTATGAAATTGCTGAATTTTCCATTTTGGAGACTACAGTGAAATGGAGGGTCATTATTGAATTTATAGTTTGTCGATTTTCTTGTGGAAGGGATATGTGGATATAACCTATCTCTATGGACATGTACTACACCCACACATATGTACTATATGTTCAGTTAACAAACATTACCCTACATTTTTTCCACAAACATACTTTGTTAGAATTTGTAATCCAAAACCAGGATTTGGTTTAAAAGGGAAAAGGTCCAAATTTTGACATGATACTATTTCTGTGATTAGTTTGACTACCGACTCTTTGGCTTACAAATACTGATGCAAATCATTGACCAATATACTGCAATGTTTATGTGACCAAAATAGATGAGCAATACATAACCATTACTTTCTACACTGTAACGCTGGATGGACAGATCCTAGGATTCAGGTAGCCAGTTGGCTTATGAATTAGCTGTAGGTGGCTACAGGTGTATGTGAAGGTTACCATTTAGCAAAGAATTAGGTTAAAAATGTAGAAAGCTATTACATATAAATGCACATAACTCCTGTTTGTTGCGTTGTCCAATGCAGGTGCTGGACATTGGTGTTTTGTACAATAGGTTTGTGTAGAAGCTTGCAATGGTCTTATTGAGTGTCGTAGTTGAGTGCTTTTATCTCTATGCAAAGTAAAGAGTTGAAGCGAGAAGGATTTATTCTCCGCTAGTATTTGCATGTCTGCACATTCACAGTGGCTAAGCTTATTTCCAAGTGAATGAAGTTCGCTACGAACATAATGCATGACATCATCCAGTGTACACAATCAGCTCTGTATTACTGATCCTGCTCTAGATTCCTAAGTGTGCACTCTTACAAGGGTTACTATGGGGGGGGGGGGGGGCATTATTAAATGTCCTCTGAAAATAATTAACTGGGCCTCTTTCAGAGCTGTCAGACTGGACAGTTTCCTTGCATGCACCACTTCTCATTTTAAATATGAGTCTGAAAAACTTGTACGAAAACAAATAAAATGTTAAAGCCAAATTAATAAAAAATTTACATTAATTGCATAGAAAATAACAATACTAAAACAATACAGTGGGAACTGTAGTTGTTACCACTCAGAATTACCTTTTGTATGCTGCCAAAATGGGATATTTATCTTGTGCAATATTTTTGGAGTAAAATGTGCCAGAAATAAAGCACAAATACATTAATAAATGTGGGCCATGGAGTTTATATGTACCAATAGTTTATTAACTCCATACAGTTATTGTTACTGCACACCACACTATATAAAAACTGTACCCAGTAGAAAAAATTTAAATCTATAGTTTCTGAATTTTTCCAAAGAATCGCATGGAATATTAAAGTGTTCGCTTAGTAAGTGGAAGTCGCCTTGCAAAATGCAACTCTTCATATGGCTCAGCAAATGTAAAATAAAAACATTATGGAGGGAGTATATTCATGGTTTTGCACCAGTTTTTATGTTGGCCAATCCCATGGATTTTTATTTTGCACCTGTTCCAACAGATTTACAGAGTGTTGACGGCACAAAAACCTCAGTTTTCTGACACTCATGCCTTTTTTTGTTTCTTAATTTGGGCAAATCTTTTGTTTTGATCCATTTCCTGCCCTTCTAGTTTTCCATTTTAGGGCAATATTTGGCGCACATTTAGACCAACAAACAGCAAGTTTACCAACTTTCAAACCACTGCCTGAATGTGGACTGTAATTTCTGATGCCCACCCATCAAGGGAAAAAGACCATGTGCCACTAATAAATACATTTTCTTAGAAGGCAGAAAGTATAAAAAGGCAAAAATAGAAAGGGCTGTGGATGGAAGAAAGTTAAAAAGATTGTAGAAGATTTACTACATAAATACCTACTTATATGTCTTTTAGGCACTTTGGGGGCAATTTATGCACTGTGCATGTTGCACCAGATCTTGAAGTTCCCCCACTACACCTCACAATGGACATGCTAAGGGGCTCTGTAGAATTGTGCTATAGCCCGCTGCAGGAATTGGCCCGGCCTATGGCTAATGTGCAAGCATTAGATGTCCCAGACTGACCCACAGTGACAGCCCTCATATCACCCCTCCCCTGCCACTTGGCATGGAGGAGGTGTTAGGGGGTAGAAGCCACAATTCCTGTTTGTTCGCTAGCAATTGTAACTTTTTATAATTCCCCTGTTTATTCAGGTTTATCCAGAAATGGAATTTGTTTATGGGACAATAGCACAGCATTAGATGTGTCAAGGTGTCCCCACATTTAGTTTGTCCGCACATTTAGTTTGTTGCAAACTAAGACATTTAATTGGTGAACCAATATGAGCCACTTTAATACATTTGCCATAACCACATTTTCCTCATTGCCTAAGATTGGTTTTTTGGAGGCTTTGTCTTGAGTTGAAGCATTCTAGTGAATAGAGTTGAACTATACTACCAGCCACAGTTCATGAGTTTCTGGAAGAGAGAAGACCCACATCAGACAAACCTTTGATAGGGGCTTCTATTTATTCTTTGTCATATTCCTTATAGCAAATCCACCTAATATCCAGGAGAATTGTATAGATCCAGCAACAAGACATTTACAATTCAGTCCAAGAATCATCCTTGGTAAACAATAGAGATCTTCAGGGAAATCAGACATAAACAACATCTTTCCCCAAGGCGATCAGTAGGAATTCCCTGGTCAGCTGATGCACCATGCTTGAAAAGAGGCTTCTGACTAACATCTTCACAATGCTGAGATAACCAGGTTGTTTTTACCGGAAGGCATTTAAGAAAAAAATCGACTCTGTCCTAAGGCAACGACTGCCTCTCCCTATTCTATAGTATGCAATGTATATTCATAACTATTGATGTGTGTGAACTTATAGCAGTCTGCTAGGTCTCATCTATGTCCTCATGTTACAGCTATTTGGGATGATTACAGTCTACATTCAATATGTAGATCATACCTTTAGGTGTCTCTTTTAACAAATTTTCCAACACCGCAGACCTACTTGCACTCATTTTAGCAGTGAATGTTTTACATTTCGCAGCCCTGAAGCATTAACCTGTTTTGCATTAAAATCCAGCGGCACACAAGATTTTCTCAAATAATGGTGGCTGGAAAACAGCACATTGTGATCTGAATATTAATTTTCATATGCTTTGTTTTCACATAAGATCTCAAAGGGGAATAAGTTGGATAACAAACCCAAATAACACATGTCTTGCCTCATTGGACCTAACTTTGCAGCAGTTGTCAGCACAAAAGGCTCCTGGGCAAATTTAATGCATTTTTCTCCTATGATTAGACGGCTAAAAAGGGTTCTGCTCTTGGTTCTTATTTAGCAACTACTTCAATGAAACATGACCAAATGAAGTAGATGAAGAAAGCCATCCGAGCAGCTGGTGTAGGATGAAGGTTAGGGCTTAATGTATATACAGCTGGAGGTATTCCCTGGAGGCAGAAGGGTCTGTAGCTTAGCTACTGTACTAGGAGAATAGGAAGAAAAAGTCATGTAATTATATCACTGGAGATTTCAGAAGTCAGGATGGTGTAATATTCAGAAACTAAGTGCATTCTGGAGCAAGTTTTCCAGAATTTCTGCTGCATTCTCTTGAGTCAGTTGATGAAGCAAATTGCAATGATTTCTTATTTCAAGGAGCATGAAAATATAAAAGGGTAAAGAGAATTTACACAGTGGGGGGCATTCATTATTTTTGTTTCTAGTTTTCTGTTATGTTTTTTGGCGCCCGATTTTTGCAGTGATGTGCACTGTGATGTTATATTGTGGAGCACGACGTTAATGCATTTGGTGCACTGCAAGAAGAACAAATGATGGTCAGAAATGACAAACCACATTCATGAAGGGGTTTAGAAGTTGGTGGATTTGCTTTTTGTTGGTCTGATTTGGCACAAAAAAAAATTCCCCCCAAAAGTGTTGGGAAACTAGAAGTGCAGGAAAAATGTCGGGATTGAAGATCTGCACCCAAATTGAGCAACATAAAAAAAGATGTGAGTGTTGGTGAAGAAGCTAAATTGGGGCTCCAAAAGATAATTAATATGGCGCATAATGGGCAGCAACTGCCAGAAAACGCCGCTGCCAAAAAACTGTTTCAAAGTGAATGAAAAAGGACTCCCTTTGTATAAATAGATGGGGGGAAACATCCTTGTAGATACATCACTTTTCTTTCTTCAAAATGGCTCAAAATTGTTGGATCTGCTGATGTATGCCAAATTTTTGCAAATTGTAGCTAAATTGCAAAACCAGTGCAAAAAGACTATGGCAGTGGGTTCTAAAACTGCATTATAATGATGAGCAGATATTGCGTACCAAGCGCTGGGGTTGGAAAATGGCAAAGAATTTGTAGCACATAACTATTTTCATGGTTATTAAGCTTTTTGGAATGTTTTTTATATTATTAAAATGTTGTAGGAGTAGGAGGGTTATACAGTAAACTAGGATATTTATAGCACATCCATAGTCATACAAGTCTGTCTATGCCTAGGTAAAACACTGGACTCCTAAAATCAGATTGAGCAGAGCCAGTGGTGTAACTTGAAGCTGATGGGCCCCAGCCCAAAGTCTGTGCCAGGCCCCTGACTATAATGTATGGTCTATAGTACTGGTCTTCTTATATGGGAAAGTGATACCTTATGGGCCCCTAAGTCTCTTGGGCCCGGTTGCGACCACACCCTCTGCACCCCCTCAAGTTACACCCCTGAGCAGAGCTATAAATAAAAAATTCCCATAAAGCATATCAATCTTCTTAGCTTATCTTGCTCTTTAAAATGCCACCTGAAGATAGAGCAATCTGGTTACTACTCTTACTCTATCACATTTTTCCTGCTGATAGGGCACTATATAAAATCTCCTCAGCTTTACCTGTTCCATAACATGCTGCCTGAAGAAAGGACACTGTAGAATGTGCTCAGCTCCTCCTGCTCTATAACATGCTGTCTAAAGATTACACTTTCAATGTAACAGGTTTTAGTTATTTATCAGAT
The DNA here is from genome assembly GCA_019512145.1 of Engystomops pustulosus. Taxonomy (NCBI): domain Eukaryota; kingdom Metazoa; phylum Chordata; class Amphibia; order Anura; family Leptodactylidae; genus Engystomops; species Engystomops pustulosus. Next base: position 49,014,798 of record CM033644.1, on the reverse strand, counting down.
TGACAGAGGGCGCCAAATAATAGAATACTGGCGCATGGTATTAATTAATCTTTCCTGCACTGCTTGGGATGTGTGCAGCATTAACATACAGCATGCAATACAATTCTGCTGAAGCACAGTAATAAATGTGGTGCGTGGTCCGATTCAGCACTAGAACACCCCTTTAGGTGCAGGATTTTGCGATGCTGCGGACACAGTGCAGCTGCGACACAATACTGGCACAAACACTTCACAAATACTGAGCAAGAAGTTTGCACATTCTTTTTAGTGCAAAGTCAGAGAGAAAACTGGGGCAAACACTTGAATAAATTTGGGCCATAGAATGGTATTGAGTAGAAGGATGTTTTGGAAAGGACATAATCTTTGGTCAATGATAAAGGTCACATGTCATGAGCAGCTTTCATTACTTTAATAATAATAAATAAATAAATAGCTGCATATTATATTCACTGCTGGATTAGGGTTTTTTATTTGATACGCAAATAATGTGTTAAAGTCGCTACCAGGCCTACTATTAACATGCAAATGAATCGCTATGGAAGTAGGAGGTAGCAGATGCCAGATCCCTCTAGTGCTGCCCATCCAGAGTGGAAGTAATTGGACTCAGGAATTGTCTAGGTAAATTGATGGACATTAATTAAAATAGCCATGAACTTTCAGATTATACAGTAAGGACTCATGGGGGTCATTTATCTTATCTCTGTTTGTCTTGGCTTGTTTTTGCTGCTGTTTGTCTTTTTTCCCGTCTGCTACTTTAGTAATTTGTATATTTCACTTTTTACTTGTGTTAAGTGGGATTTTTTTTCAGATCTTTTTCAACATTTGTTACAAATGTCTAAAAAATGTCACACAAATGTCTCAAGTCACTTCTTTCCATTTTCTAAGTTTTCCTTAAAGGGAACCTGTCACCACATTTGCACAGCACATATACAGCCAGTGACAGGTAGATATAGTTAGAGGTAGATAGAGCTCTATAAACTGACTGACAAATTTTTAGCTAAAATTTGTTTCACTTCCATCCCCATAAATCACCTTTTATACTATATTCCCTGGCATCAGAGGGGGCGTGTCCTGCTTTACCGGCCCCTCCCATTTAATTCTTCCCATGCCTTATGCCTCCTTACTGGTTACAGTTCATGGTACTCTTAATAATAGCAAACTGTACCCCATGTATGTATATGAGCACATAAAGTCACCAGAGCCTGGATGAACTTTTACTCCTCTCCATCCTCCATGGAGGCTGCTGTGATTTCATGTAATCACATAAACAGTGTACAGTTTGCTATTCTTAGAAGGTTAAAGGACCTGTGATTATGTCACTGGTCACATGTCATGAATGTAACACAAGGCACCGTGTAAAAAAAATTACACAATATTTCCCATCTGTAAGTAGAGCTTTGTTTGAAGAGACACACAGCTGTCAATCAGAATAATGGTGCGTGGTCCACTGCCAGTCTGAAACAGAAAAGAGTCACAGAGACCATCCATGAGTCACAAAAGCTAATTTGCATATCTGAAAAACGTCTGTAATTAAGGTTCAGTGCAGCTAATTTTAGGTGATATGGGAAGGACTTGTAACCCTTTATCAGCAGGCATTGGAAGAAAAATAAAGATCACTATGTTGTCATAATGTCACATGTTCGTGTTATTTGACATTTTAATCTCCAAACAAAAAAAGGACTAAAAATGTGATATTTAATTTTGTAAAATTTATAATAATTTATATAATATTTTGCGTGATGGTTTAAGGTAATGCTAAGAGGCCTGAATATAAAGAAAGACAGATATTAGGTATAACTAATTGGGTCAGTCATCTGCTGTAGGAAGAGTGGTGGTGTTACAGATTGAATAACTGAGCGTTCCATCAAAGTGATTTATTTCAGCTATTACATATCTATAATAAGTTTTTTATTGTGGACGGATGTGTAGATTTAAGCTATAACCTGAATAGGTAATAGTAGATTTGGCACAGCCCAGCCGGAGCCCTCTACTCTTAGCAAAAGTGGTGTGCAGCCTAAAAAACCCTCTTAAAGGAATAGTGATATTTTTTTTAGAAATACTTGCATACAGGGCAAGACAAATCTGCCCTATCGTGTTTACTTCTTATTTTGGGTGATTGCATAAATTATAGTTTTTGTTTGTTTTATTCTTAATGAAATTACCTGTTCTATTGTGCGTAAAAAATGGTATATGGGGGGAAATGATGGATTGCTTCATTGCTGAAAGTTATTTCTATCTGGTGTGAGTCTGAGATTTATAAGCCATAGCCAATTACACAAATAAAGAATATGACTAATACTAATATATATATTCTATCATTGTAATTGTAATTTTGAGAATACTGTAGATCCATCTACAGACTGTGAAGCAGAGGTACAAGATGCATTATTAGGATGCGGAGGGATAGGATCACTTAATTATAGCCAAGGTCAGCAGTGACATTTACAATCAAATCAAAACATCTGATAAAGGATACAGGATGCGGATTGTTTCTGCAATGTCAGCCATGGACTGCTTCAGGACATATAATCTGGCCAAGAAAAGAGTCCCCCTACCATCAGAATCAGTGGAGACTCTCGTAGCATCTGTCACCTCCAGATGTCTTTATTGTACTTAACATTCTCACTGCATAAAGAAGCCAATGTCCTAGTCCATGGCACTAGCCACATGTATAGTACATGCGGTGGGTGAACAGAACTTTTATGATACCCTTAACATTTATTGCTGAATTGGCTTGTTAAATTCCCTGCTGGCTAATGTACTCTATAAATAGATTTGTAGGTCGCTGACCCTATCTGTATGTAAGGTCTGACATTAAGTTCACAAGCTTATAGCTGTAATAAAAGTAAAATGCATAGGTATTTAAGACCATGTTCTGAATAGGGTTATTAACTTGTATTATTAATTATTTTTATTATTATTAATTATTAATAGGCTTATTATTATTTTTATAGGCTTATATGCTTCAATTGAGCTAAAAGGAAAGAATATTCATGTCCACTGTGGTGAAAAAGTATTCATATATTCATTTCAACAATAGGAAATAGCAGGACAATGAGGGGCATTTATTATGGGCTTTCAAACTGAAACTTTGCACCAGAATTTATGAAGTTTTGATGCCATAATATTGGTGTTTTGTGGCAAAAAATAACCCAGATAAAAGCTGATCTAGGGAGTTCTAAACCTTTCAACCCAATTCATTAATCCCATGCGCCACAAACTTGCATCCCACTGAAAAATATAGCACAGTTCTGACCACACCCTGCACCAAAAATAATAAATGCCCCTCAATATTACCCTGTCTGGAAAAAGTTGTGGAAATATTCCCACCCAGAATGTAATAGTAATTAGTATTAGTTTTTACTTTCTGACCAATAGAACCTTTTACAATCCATACAATTTTGTAAATAAACTCTTTTAGAATGTAAGCAATTTAAACACTTTGTGCCTTCGGTGACCAGAATACCGGTATGTTTTTTACATTTTTGACATCTACAAATAGAACCTTAAATTATAACTCAAATAATCATACACAGACCCATGGAACCATGTATTTTCTGAAAGCAGGCACCTAACTTATAGTCAAAATGCAACTCAACAGTTTATAAACATAGGCACTATTATGCAAATGTAACTGAAAGTGTCAGAATTTATATCGATACCAAATAGTGTGCCACATGGAGAATATAATAATGATCTGTGCAGAAGTCATAAGTATCTTATAGGCCTATATCCACATGAAATCATACATTTGTTAAAATCAGGAATAATTAAATCAGCAAAATCTGTTTTTTACATATAGATATTTTAAAATATAAATAAATATTGTTATTACACACTTTAAAAGGTGTGTGCACCCTAAAAACTATGGAAGACATTTATCAGTGCATCTACACCAGGTTTCTGGTGTGGAAGAACTGAAAAAAATCGGAAATACTTGCACAAAGCTAGAGATTATGATTATTATTGCGACTTTGCCACTCCAAAGTGGACCTATACAATTTCTAAAAACGTGCAAATATACACCGCTTAATGCTCCCAGGTTTTGACTCAAGACTAAGCCAGCAGTCAACTTGACAATTGCATTTGATTTGATAAACTGCCTGCACTTCATGCATCTTGGGGAACAGAAACAAACAAATAATTTGTAAAAAAGAAATGCAAATGTATGAAAACATGTCTGCATAAAACTCTGATCTGAGGTTTACACCTAAAAGCTTTGTAAAAAAAATCAAGATGAACAAATTTATATACATCACAAGAATTTACATTATTTTTACATTATGTTTCAGTAGATGTATAAATCCTAACAAGATGAACATTTTTGGGGAAGACATAGCCTACCATGTATGAAAATACAGCTTTATAATACATACAAACAACTACCTTCATGCAAGTTTGTAAACAATAATTAGCTGGCAAAAATATATGAAAATTCTAACTGTAATAAATGATAACAGAATGTACTTTCCAAAAAACTGACACATGGAATGCGCGCAAAACAATTTCTGCCGAAAACTGATATACCAATGCCATATACTGTATAATTGGTATCATTTTATGCCCCCTATATAAATATAAACCTAATAAATAATTATATAAATCTCTATATCAAACTGATGAGATAACTGTGGGCACTAAGATGCTTGTAACATGTAATATGAGTCCTTGTAGAATGAGCACAATACATATACATGAAACCTGGAGATAGAGGGCCCTAACTGTGGTTCTGTTAAACTGTAGTAGGTCTGGATGTGGAATATGAGTGCAAAAAAGCAGTTTATTACAACTGTCTGAAAGTCACCAATTGATGGTATATGTATGTAATATAAATAGGAGAGGGACAGTGTTTAGGTAAATTTTATTAATAGATGTGTGTATGCTATGTGCTGTTTACCTCTCAATACCTGACAATCAGAGATCCAGTTTGAAAAGAGAAAGTTAATGTTATATTTTCCCTTTGCAAACTATTAACTTCCCTTTCTCTGCAGTCCTCTCCTCCTTTTTGCTGCTCAGCTGTGTACCACAGTCATGGAGATATCCACAGTTAAAGGGACAACTGGAGTAGAAGCTGTATATAAAATCACATTCTCCTGGGTAACTTTAACAGTATTTAATCCATAAAAGGAAAAAGAAGATTCTCCACTTTCAGATGACACCAGAACTGTTATGGATCTTAGCATGTATATGACTTGTCCGTGGCTACTGAAGAGCCTCCCTGTTAGGACTTATGACTTTGGTAGGGAAGGAGTTAAATGGGTTGCCCAGTGAAAAAAGTGTAAATGACATCTTACTACCAAATAAAAAACAATTCTCCTAAATCACAGAGGGTTGTTTCCTGCCTGTAACTGGGGCTCTTGTAGATGCCCCAGTTACAGGGGAAAACTGGAAATTTAAAAATTGTGAAAAGGTCTTTTATAACCTCATGGGGGACACATAAAGTAAAAACACACATACACAAAAAATATTAATAAATATTCATAAAAATACATTCACATTTCTTTATATAATAAAAAAAAAATCTGATGCTACACTACAAAAAACTTCGCTATAGTAGCCCCGTTTTCCCCAGACTATACATATATTGTAAACCAAACGGGCAAAAGTAAATAGGGAATTCATTAATAATGTTCATTTTGAGTTAATTTTAAAATTTAAAAAAAATATGTACTATAAATTACCAAAAAAGCCTTTTTTCCACTTCTAACCCCAAATAAAACTAAAAATAAAATAAACTTTAAATTTTTTTTTACGTTTTTTTTTTACGTTTTAACTATGTGTCCCCTCAAAAATATTAATGTAGCACGCACAAAAAAAGAATTTATGGCCCTTAAACCACCCCGAACGAAAATTTGCTTAAAATGCCCTGGTCACTAGAGTCTTTTTAGGCCACGTCACTAAAGGCTTAATAAACAACTGTTGACATCTGACATGAGTTTTTCAGCCTTTTTTGTTGACCAATTTATCTAAGGAAATGCTCCCTACACCCTTCCTATATAAATATTAAATAATTTGATTGGATGGGATTTCATTATAGGACCCTTACTATCAGAGGCAACAACAAAGTAATGGAGCTCACTAGTGTCAGAGCTTTACAAAAGTCTACCAAAGCTCTGAGGATCAGAAAGATTGCCTACAAGAGCTTAAAAGGACAGCAACTTTTTAACAAACTTTGCATACATTAGTAGTAAAAGCAACTACAAGCAACTATGTTATGTATCTCATCAGAGCAAAATGCTTCCTTCTTCACTTACCCTGGTTCCTACATACCTAGTCTGATTGTCTGATTATTATATAATGCAGAACTGTGGATTGCACTGCACTGTGGACGCTCACTTGTGGTGTTTGGATTGTGTGTCGACTGTTCACTGATTCTTGCAGAAACTGGCGCAATATTCTAAGAGTGAAATAACACGTGTGGTTTCTCTGGCAGTTTAAAAAAAAAAAAATGTTGTAGTAGATTACAAACATTTTACAAAAAAGTTTAAATTAAAGAAACACTTTGGATCCACTTCAATGTTTGGTTATAAGAAAACTTACAACAAGGGCAACAATCTGACATGTCTGGAGATATTTTGCAAACTTTATTCACATTTCTTTCCATTCAAAAATGTGTTTTTATTTTGTTCTCAAAGAGGCCATGAGCTGGAATGGATTTGTTATATAATTTATGCAAATATATATATATATATATTGGTAAACTTATTGGGTGATCCAGCAGATTTACCCTGATTTCCACCAATGGGAGAGAGTATGTCTCTCCCATTGAATCACATTTGTTGAACGGAATGTGTAAAAAAGAGTGCGTGTGTGTGTGTGTGTGTGGGGGGGGGGGGGTCACACACCGTCCCACATTTATCAGGACTGCACTACTGCACTATGTGCAGTTTTCCTCACCAATACCTTTTTTTGCCTGTTTGTAAGTCTATTGTTCTATTGTTTGCACTTCTTTTGCCTTTGTCGTGTCGGCTCTTTGCCAAATCCATTTATTTTTGCGCCTTATTAGGTGCAAATTTTAAAAAGTGCAATTTGTTGTGCAAATCATACCATTGCCTTTCCAAAGCATGGTCAGGACTGGCGTGTTATTGCTCAATTATTTGCAACCATATAGGCTCAATAGTATAATAAATCGAGCGCAACATCTGTAAAGAGGCTTAATGTTATGACAAATAGGACGCAACAACACCCACCGAGTTGATGCGTAACATTTCAAAGTGCAAAATAGGCGCAAAACAGCCGTACGCAGCAAAAAGCCACAAAAACACCTACAAAAGGAAAAGATAAATGACCCCCAGAGTGCATCATATTATTGAAAACTGGTGCATGATCTTCATTAATCTGGCGCACCCTGCACTGCTTGGGAAGTGTGCAGCAACTATTTTTGTCACAGTAATAATGTGGCGCATGGCACCGGAACGCCCATTTAGGTGCGGACACAGTGCAGCCGTCACACAAAAATGGCGCAAACACTTTATTAATACATGTACAAGCAGTTTGCACGTTCTTTTCACTGCAGAGTCAGACAGAACTCTGGCGCACACACCTTAATAAATGTGGCCCATTGTTGTGTGAAGGCTGTATGCTAAAATACTTTTTTTTAATGTCAGAAGACTGTTGCAATCCCCCTTCCTAGTGAAGACAATTTTTTTCTGAAAAGCACTTACAGCTGTGAAGATAATATCTTACATGAACTGAATACAAGTGTTGTGTGGGAGGAAAATTACAATTTGATTTGGGAGTAAAATGAATAAAAATGCCTTTGGTGCTTTTATTTCAATGACTGTTTTCCTCAAGACAACATTAAACAAATGTGCAAAGTTCTATAGGGAGGTTAAATGAATGAATGCAAGCGGATTATCATTAGGACAAATGTACTGGGGATTCATTTACTGGTTTTGTGCTATTTTAAATGTAATAGCCATTGAGTCCAGGGCTCAGCGAAAATGATCTTGAATGCCATGCTCAGGAAGGAAACGACTGAAACTATTTAGTTTTTTTTTAAAAATGTAATACGTTTTTTTTTCTTTCCATAGGCCAAAGAACTTTGCAGCATCAAAGTGATGTGCTAGAGACAGTGGTCTTGGTGAACCCCAATGCAGACAGCATTGTTTATGAGGTAAAGTTTGCAGATTACATGAATGGGAATATCCACTTAAAATACAATACAAGTCTATAAAGGGAGTCTGTCATTAGAAGAACTTGTCATTTGCATTTACACCTACAGGCCATCACCACCTTGTTATCCAGGACCATGACACAATGATCTCCTTCTATATTATGGATCATTCAGAACTACACAAGTAGTAAAAATAACTTTGACTATACAATGACCTTTATGGAGACCTGAGCACGGATTTACTTCTTAAAAGGACAACCACCCAGACTAGTGGTGATGTACAGTACCTGGACTATTGGACATCAATCTAACTATACAACATTCAAAGTTCTTTTTTCTACGTAATGCTGCATCTCCCAGGGGAAAAAAGGGGCCCTTAGTCGTGTATTGCCCTTGAGGATTGAAAACATGTTAGTGTGTGTTCAGACAAAAAACCTGGTGGAGTTGTGCTTCTGGGCAAAACTTTACATGTTGCCTATCCCTCTTCTGCCACGTCCTATGCCCAATCCTATTCCACAGGTGGTAAGGGCAGTGATTATAAAAAACAAATGCAGGTAATAGAAGATCCTTCAAGGTGCTAGCATAATCCCTGGAGTTTTTTTCAAAAATAGATGATTCCACTTTTAAAACTTCTCATAAAAGAAGATGCATGTAAATATATAATTAAAATCAACTGGAACACCGCATTTTGTGTTCGAACGGTTCTCTTTTTCTGGTGAAAGAAGCACTGATGAAGCACTGAACTTGAGTGCGAAACACATTGTTCCAGTATGGTCATGCACTTGGCAAATGAGGTTTAATGTGGATAAATGTAAGGTTATGCACCTGGGGGCTAATAATCCAAAGGCAAAATATGTCCTTGGGGGAGTAAATCTGGGAGAGTCCCTTGTTGAGAAGGACCTGGGGAAACTAGTAGATCATAAATTGAATAACAGCATGCAATGTCAATCAGCTGCCTCTAAAGCCAGTAGGATCTTGTCATGTATCAAAAGTGGTATGGACTCTCGTGATAAGGATGTAATATTACCACTGTACAAGGCATTGGTTTGGCCTCACCTGGAATATGCTGTCCAGTTCTGGGCACCGGTCCATAAAAAGGATGCCCTGGAGCTGGAGAGGGTTCAACATGAAAATGATAAGGGGTATGAAGGGTCTTAGTTATGAGGAAAGATTAAAATAACTAGATTTATTTAGTCTGGAAAAGAGACGGTTATGAGAGGACATGATTAATCTATTTAAATATATGAATGGTCAATACTAAAAATATGGTGGTAAGTTGTTTCAGATTAAATCAAATCAAAAGATGAAGGGGCTCTGTGTCCGTCTGGAGAAAACAAGATTTAATCACCAGAGGCGACAGGGTTTTTTTAATATGAGAACTGTCAATCTGTGGAATAGCCTGCCTCAGGCGCTGGTCACAGCAGGGACAGCAGAGAGCTTCAAGAAGGGTCTAGATGCCTTTTTACACCTAAATAACATTAATGGTTATGTTATATAGAATTGTTTCCCCTAAATCCCTTCCTCATCGAATCCCTTCCCTTCCTTGGTTGAAATTGATGGACAAGTGTCTTTTTTCAACCGTATAAACTATGACTATGTATTTGCATGCATTGACTTTTATGAGAATTTTTAAATTAAAGTGGAATCATCTATTTTTGAAAAATCCTCTGAGAATTATTCAAGTGCCTTGAAGGACTGTCCATTACTTCCATTTGTTCTCCAGGATCATTGTGATACTGTAATTGTTCTGAAAAACAGGTTGGTAGGGGTCAGTGAGTTTTACTGATGCCTCAACAATTCATGTCCATTGCATTTCCATTGCATTGCCTAGCTAATGGAATGCTTGCATGGATCACTTGTTAATAGAAAAACTTTAAGCAGTAGATACAATACTCATTCCCCATCCAAAAGGTAGATGACAAGGTTCTGATCTCTCAGTGTCGGTCCAATGAGCTCCCGTCACCCATAATACCTGGGTTCCCTGAGTAACTATCAACTGACCCATTTACTGTTGAATGGTTCAACACCATTGGGACTCTCATGACTGCTCATTGTGCCATAGCTTGGACCCCCAGCCATAAGAAAATTACCTCCTATCCAATGCATATTGATATTTCTGCAAAACATTGTTTACTGATGTTAATGTGCTCAAGAGAACATCAGGCCTTCAGGCTTAAGCTTTCGTTGTAAAAAGAGCTTGGTGTGGAGATCGCCATATATATTATATAGGTGCCAACAGCTTTTCCCCTTACCCATGTGCACATGTTCTTAATAGAGAGAAGGGAATAAGCCACCTCTGGTGGTAAGCTATATCTTTTGAGAAAATGTTGAAATCCAACCTTTCCCCTCCATTTCCTTTATATCACCTTATGCAGGGGGAAAGCCAAAAATTAGATTGACAGCAGGTGTTGATCTAATCATAAGGTTCAATTGACATTTAGCCTGTATATAATAGCGCCTAATTTATTTTCCATTGAAAATTTCCATTAATAATATTAAATAGGATTAATTATATTTTAGTAAATGTGTATCTTAAAATTTTAATATATGCTTAAAAAGATGTATAACTTTACTACTAGGTACGCTCCCTGATCACAGATCCTTCAGCCTACAAGCTTCTTATTTTAAGTGGCCAGTGCTCTGACCAGGAGGGAGACCTTATTCTGCAAAGTGGTACTTTTCCATTACAACGCCTTGGGGAGGTGTTCAGCGACCCAGAGGTATGTGTAAATTTTTCTTTATCGATGTTGGTTTACTTCTAATAACCCCTTTCTGACAAGGCAAAAGGAGACTTTACTGGAGCATTTCTAACAAATTTTCATACTTATAGGTTTAAGGGCCATTACTTCCTTTTTTATGCAATAGCATAAACATTTTTGCTGCACTTTTTCTTGGGGCGTAGGGATAGTAAGAAATAAAAAAGTTGAGTGACCTTTTTTCAGTTTTAGCCTTCTGGGGGTTAAAGTTACAAAAACTGGAGAAAAATATTTTTTTTTGTAAAGTACAGTATAGTATATATTTTTCTAGCTTTCAAATTAATTCAAAATGGTCTAATGTGTGATGTTCGTTTTCATATATACCATATATACTCAAGTATAGACCAACCCGAGTATAAGCCGAGGTCCCTAATTTTACTACAAAAACTGGGAAAATGTTTTGACTCGAGTATAAGCCTAGGGTGGGAAACACAGCAACTAATCTCTAATAAAATCTCCAGTAGTCTCCCCTCATGAATGAGATGTCCACAGCCGACCCTCTAATTAATAAAATGTCCAGCAGAGTGCCCCCATTTAGAATGTGTCTAGCAGTGTGACCTTGTTAAAAATGTGTCTAGCAGTGTGCCCCTGGCGTCCTCGTTCTCCCCGCAGCACGTCCTCGGGTTCCTGGGCCTGCTAGCAGATGCACATCTATGCGATCTGCTGGCACAAGAACTATGATGTCAGCAGGCAGCGACACTGCTACGTCATAGTTCTGTAATGGCAGATTGCATGGACATGCAGACATTGTTGCAGACGCGGGACGCGCACTCACTGATGTCTTTCGCAAGTGGGTGGTCGGAGATGAGTTACAGGGAGCCTATCATCAGGAAGGTCAGTTTTGCATGGTGACAGGTTGAAATAGCCACCGGTATGTTGATTTCAAATATGCCCTCAATGTCTACTTCCCTCGCCCTTACTCATTGCTCCCCACCTCCCTCAGCCACATTCTATCCCCACTTACATCAGCTCACCGCCACAAGCAATTCTTGTTTGAACGGCCATCTTACCCCTTCCCCCTCTACGGGTATCACCGCACAATGCTGGCAGGGAGGGATTGTTAAAGAAACTATTTAAAAGCACTGTATTTATTCAGATGCATGACAAAGGCATTTTTTAAATCAAGAGAGACTATAGGAATCTGTCATCGTGTAAAAATGACCTTCCTGGAAATCCTGTTAAATAGCTGGAAAGAAATGCATCCATAATAAACAGTTAGTGTATTTTGTACATTTTTGTTTTATGAAAACAGAAAACTCAAGCAGTATGTTCAAGGAAATCTACCACTAAAATTAAATAAAATTAAACTAAATATATTCACCTCTCATCCTCTTCCCTAGGATGCCGGCACTTGTCTTCTTTAAGCTTGACACATTGGGATCACCTGAAAAAAAAGAGTAATAAAAAAAGGAACCTGGAGTGTGGGAACGTGATGTCCGGTGCTCTGGGTTGCTAATTATTCATGCCTCTCACATGATGTCACCTCCCACTCCAGCATGGGAGAAAGGCGGCGAGAGGTGTGCATAAATATCAGTCCCGAGTGCTGGACATCACGTGCTGACACCATGGGCCTCTTTTTATAACTCATTTTTTCAGGTGACCTCAGCATCTCAAGATTAAAGAAGACAAGTGCCGGGATCCTGGGCAAGAGGATGATAGATGAGTGAGTGTAGTTTCATTTTTGTTTATTTTAGTGGTGGATTTCCTATAAAGACTTCACCACTATGATCAATTATAGCCTTCAACATTGACTTCTACTTACATGGCACATCACCAGTCGGCCAGTGATTGTCCTACTGATTTGCTTTACCTCTTTCAAATTTGAGTGTGACAAGCCCTTTAATAAAATTAACTTGAGTACTTTGTATTTTATTCACAAATGCAATATGTTTGATACATTTCAATGTTATTTGGCTAATTACTTTTCTTGTATATTATCACTGCAGGTTTGCCAGCTCTTCAGTAACACCGATCCAGAGATTAAGGCTTCTTTAACGGTTTCCTGCTTGGAAGAGGGAGATTGGTGCAACCTTGGACATTCCAGTTTCCAGGATATCATAAATTGGAAACTAAATCCTGAGCTAGTCTTACCTGCCATGGATGGGGTGTCAGAATTTGCAGACTATGTCTCAGAGACAGTTGATGTTCCATCTCCTTTTGATCTCTTGGAACCACCAAATTCTGGTGGATTTTTAAAGTTGTCAAAGCCATGTTGTTACATATTTCCTGGAGGAAGAGGAGACTCTGCCCTTTTTGCTGTCAACGGATTTAATATCCTGGTAGATGGTGGCTCAGAGAGAAAGTCTTGTTTTTGGAAGTTGGTTCGGCATTTGGATAGAATTGATTCCATATTGCTCACACATATTGGAGCAGATAATCTGCCTGGAATAAATGGACTTCTTCAGAGAAAGATAGCTGAGCAGGATGAAGAACAATCTCAGGGCTCCACTGCTTATAGTGACTGGATGAAGAACTTAATATCCCCAGAACTAGGGGTAGTGTTTTTTAATGTTCCAGATAAACTCAAAATGCCTGAGTCTAGTATGAAGGTTAAGAGAAGCATCGAAGAAGCTTGTCTGACACTACAGTACTTAAATAAATTAGGAATTAAATCTGAACCTTTATACAGGGTAGTTAGTAACACAATAGAGCCCATAACACTGTTTCACAAAATGGGTGTTGGCAGGTTGGATATGTATGTCCTGAACCCAGTAAAAGACAGCAAAGAAATGCAGTTTTTGATGCAGAAATGGGCAGGCAACAGCAAAGCAAAAACTGGTATTATTTTAGCAAATGGGAAAGAAGGCGAAATTTCAGTACCATATCTCACATCTATCACTGCCCTTGTTGTATGGCTTCCTGCGAGCCCAACAGAAAAAATTGTACGAGTTTTGTTTCCTGGCAATGCTCCACAAAATAAGATTTTAGAAGGTCTAGAAAAGCTGAAACATCTAGATTTCCTGCGATATCCAGTAGCAACACAAAAAGATATATCCACTGGGGGCCCTTCATCTACGGGTAAGAACACAAAAATAAAACAAAGGGCTGACAGCAAAGAAAGTCTGAAGTCTTCTACAAGACCTAGCGCAGGTAAGCCAATCAAAAGAGAAGAGATTTCAGAAGAACAGGCTAAAGATGTTAAAATAGAATTGACAAAAGAGACAAAAATAGAGAAAAAAATCAAAGACGCAACAGACAAAAATATTGAGAAACATTTAAAAACTGAAAAGCTAAAAACCGATGGAATTGATTCTGCAAAATTAGAAAAGAGAAAACTTTTGAAAGAAAAGACAGGGAAAAAATTCATCAAGGATAAGATTTCAAAGCTTGATGAAAAGAAAGATAAAGAAAAGAAAGAAATAAAGAAAGAAAAATTTGACATAAAGAAAGAAAATATCAAGAAGGAAGAAAAGAAAGATGTAAAGAAGGAAGAGAAGAAAAAGGATGTTAAACCTGAAACTAAGAAGTTACTTAAACCTGATTTACGGCCTTTTACACCTGAAGTGAGAAAAACATTGCACAAAGCAAAAGTTCCTGGAAAAATCAGAACTGAAAAAGTTAAAAGTAAACCTGAAAAAGATGTCACACCTGAACAAAAAATAAGCAATGTGCAGCAAGTACAGATGGAAAAGTTACCACAAATTGCTGATATGGCAGAACAGAGATCAGTTATGTCATCCCCTGAGGATCTAACCAAAGATTTCGAGGAGTTGAAGCATGAAGACAATTTAATCCAATCCAATAAAAAGGAAGATGATATCCTTTTTTCAGAACAAGGGGCTTTGGAAAATAGACCAACCGATATGTTAACAGTTCAAAACCAGTTCAAGGATGAAATCATGTTAGATGAAACAACATCAGATAAGAAAAGTCTTCTTGAATCCCCAGATGAGGGTATCACAACCACTGATGTTGAGGGGGATTCACAACATGAAGAGAAACCAATGTACCAAGCAGATGAGACAGCTGAAATGATTGATGAGGGTGCAGCAATGGAAGAACCTGTGGAGATGGTGGAATTTGAGGAAGAGATAAACACAGAAGAAGAAACCACCCCAGATGTTGACAAAGAACAAATATCTAGCAGAAACAAATTTGAATCAATGCCAACCTTAGACATCCAAGACTTAGAGATCGATGAAGATAAAGAAAATGAATTGGATGAAAAGGGAATATTCGATAGAAAACAAAAAGAAGAAATACTTGCAGGTGACGATGACGAAGCCTGTCAAAAAACTGAAAATGACAAAGAAGCAGAAAAAAATATAGATGTGGTAGAAAAAGCAGATGTTGAAGAAATGGAAGAATATTCTGAAGAACCAAAAGATGATTTGAAGTATAAGGTCAATGATTACAAAGAGAAATTTACTGAACACAAAGAAAAAATGACTTCTGGTTTTACGATGTCATTGCAGAAAGAGACTGATTTAAAAATGAACATTTGTGACAGGGATATAACAAAAGAACATCCCTCATACCTAACTGGTGTCCCTATGTCATCGGGAACCACTGCAGAACACATATCGTACATCCAAGATGAAACTATGCCAGGTTATTCTGAGACAGAACAAACTATTTCTGATGAGGAAATACATGACGAACAGGAAGAAAGAATTCCCCATTTACAGTATGATGTAGGCAGTTATGATATTTCTGTCCCTGACCAACCTGGATCATTTGAGGCAATACATGGTATCAAAGCAGTTTCATCTTCTGAAGTGTCTACAAAAGGCTATATCATGCAAGAATCTGAAATACCGGGTTATTCTACAAACATTGTTGCTGCTCCTCTAGCAGAAGAGGAACACATTTCATCAGCAACATCTATAACTGAGTGTGACAAACTATCTTCTTTTGCTACATCTGTTGCAGAAGATCAGTCTGTGGCTTCTATCACTGCACCAAAAACTGAAGAGACTGGAAAAAGTTCATTACTGCTTGACACTGCAAACAGTATTCCATCTTCTCACACTGAGGCCACCCAGGGGATTGAATATTTGCCATCTGCTGGTACTATATCACCAACATCCTCTTTAGAAGAAGATAAATGTTTCAAATCCCCTCCACCTGAAGATTTCCAGTCTCTAATGGCTAGTGGAAAAGACCATCTGAGTTGCACCACACAGGATGATGAAATTGAAGATGAGACAGGAAATCTTGAGACTCTTGACAGAAAACATTACAGTCCTCTTCTATTTTCTGAACATGGAGGAAGTGATATGCAATATGCTTACAGTACAGATATGAAGATATCACCAAATATTTCTGGTGGTGAGGTAGACAAAATTGATTCAAGCTTTGGAGAAGCCGAGGAAAGGTGCTTAAGTCCTGATGACAGCACAGTAAAAATGGCATCTCCAACTCAGTCAGGCCCCACTAGCACAGGACACACACCTTCTCACCAGTCTCCTATAGAAGACAGATCAGAAACCACACAGGCTGAACTGTTTGAAGCAGCAGATATACTTAATGAAAGAAAAGATGAAGAACAATTTGAATCTTCTGCAGAAAGAAGAGATCAATTTGATAAACCAATCACACAAGAAGAAGTGCCTTTAGGAACTTCAATGCAGGGTCCTGATGTGGAAAGCTTTGATAATACTTTGTCATCATATAAGTGCGACCTAGACAATGAAAATGTTGTTGAAGGAATACCAGCTGTAGGGGGAATATTTCCTGATGAATATATTGGCAAGAATGAAAGTTATATGGACAATGAAAAGTGTGATTTATCTAAGGATGCTTTGTTTTCAATGAGTTCAGAACCATATATGCAATTTGAAAATTTAGTTTCATCTAAGAAAGTCTCACATGAAGATTTATTATCTAGCCATAAAGAAACAGATGATGAGCCACTACAGACAGCATCACTCAAACAGATGTCAGCAACATATTATGATTATTCCGAAGTCGTAGAACAGAGTCCAGAAAAAGATCATACACCAACTGAGAGCTCTAGACAAGACTTTTTCCTAGGAGATGCAAAGTCACTTTCTTTTACAGAGCAAGGAAAAGAAGATGACACATCCTTGCAGATGTCTTTGATTGAACAAAGTCCAATTGTAAACGAAACATATCAAGGGAGCCCAACAAAGGAAACATATTTAGATGATGAAAGCCCCTTTCAGTTGAAAGTTGATAAGACTGAAAAAGAAGAAAATAAATGTTCATCTGATGAAATATCAGCAGAATGTGTGGATCCTTCGCTATCCATGAAGGAAAACTTTGGTGGGGATCAAAAACATCTGGAAGCAGTGGATGCACATTTCCAAGATAATACCCAGTCCTTCTTGACACCTGAAATGAAAGATGATAAACAAACATTTTCAGAAGTTCATTCAGAAGAGTCAACAGCAGCAAAATCACATTCGCATCATTCTGATAGCCAGGTCCACCAAAAAGAAGAAAAATCCTTTTTGATTTCCTCCTCAAGCCCTGATGACTCAGAGTCATTTTCATTTGCAGATCAAAGCCCCCTCAAAAGTGAACCAATTGAGAAACAGGAATCTTGTCTTTCACAGGAACCTTACAAGGATTTAAAACATACTGGGTTCTCTCTTGGATATGAAGAATCAGTAGAAAATATAGAAAAGACAGAAACCTCAGATGAATTCAAAAAAGATACATCTAATGATAATTACATTGATAATGAGAGGTCCTCTGAAAGTGAAAACATTTATATGAAACAGATGACCTGTGAAAAGAGAGTGTGGTTCACAGAAGAACGCTTTGGAGAAGAACCAAAGGAAACATCACAGTACTTACCAAAAGAAAACAATAAACTGCGGTATACTGAAGAAGGAGAGAGCACATTTCTTGATGAAGACTGGGAAGAACAGTCTAAAGATCAATCTTCTTTGAATGTAAATGTTGTAAACCAAGAAATATCTACCAAATCAGAGAATCAGAATAGAGATATATTAGATGCAGAATATGCCCATTTTCAAGAGGAAAAGCATGCACAAGAGTCACTAGAGTTAAGTAAAGATGCATTTAAAGAGTTTGTTTCAGAAACAGATACTACATATCATCCTCATGATGCAAATGTTTTAGACAGATTCCCCTATGTATCAACATCCTCATCTGATATTCTTCAAGGAAGCACAAAGAATACAGGATCTATTCAAGTGATATATAAGACTGCAGAGACATATTTTGAAGAGGGTGAATCAGAAGAAGAAGATGAATGTCCATACTCACAGATTGCCCAATACCTTCCAGATTTTTCTTATCCAAGTGATGCCTTAGACAACAAATGTGATCTTCAACTTGGGAAAGAAACGATCAATGTCTTTGAAAAACGTGAAGAATCTGAAGTAATAGAAAAAACAGAGTATAGCTTGCAGGAGGATGAACATCAAGAAAAATCACCAAAAGAACCATCTACAGATATCTATAATTATCAGGAAGAAGCCAGGCAGGAATACAAAGCTTATGACTCTAAAGAGGATAAAGAGCATGAGTATGTGGAAACATCATACAATAAGATTGAAATTTCTAAAGAAAGTATGGACTTTAGTTTTGGAGAATGCAGGGATGACCCCAAGGAAGATATTTTCTCTAAACGAGATAAAAAAGTTTCTCCAAGTCTTTTAGATACTGGCTTTAAGTCATCTTGCCCATTTGATTCATATTCCCAAGAAAAGGAAAACTATGATGGAACAAAAAAAGGAACAGTAGAAGAAAGAGAGCCAACTCCTTATCCAAATGATAAATCTTTCCAATATGCTGACATCTATGAGAAGATTGCTACTTCTGGAGTCGGACATATCATAGAAGAAGCAGAGCCAAGTAGTGCTAGTTATCTAGAGAAAGAGAAAGTAGAGATACCAACTGTAAGCACGGAAACATCAAGACATGAATTATATAGTCAAATATCTTCAAAAGAAGAGGAATCTCATTTGTATACATCAACAGAGAAGGAACTCTCTTCACCAGCCTCCCCCAAGGAAAAAAGTGACAGTGGCATGTTTGAATATACAGAAAGGCAGGAGCACTTCGTAGCCATTTCAGATAATGGTAAAAAGACAACTAGTTTACCTGTGGAGGAAATCGATACATCACACGTGGAAGAACCCTATCATAAAACACCAACGGAAACTGAGTGTAACGTCTTCTCCCATGATGCAGATCTCTCATCAAAAACAGATACAACGGAACATGAATATCATGAAAAATCTGCCTACCTTCATGCACATCACGATGATGATGATGATTATGATGACGAAGATGATGAAGATGATGAAGACAACATTAGCTCAGCTAGTCAGAATGTCACCCAAGCTGAACCACAACAACTTGACATGAAAGCCTCATATTATGAGAAAACAGAAGTACTCGAAGAAACTGCAAGCGATTCTGAACTAGAAAAAGGAGCGAATGAAAAATCTGAAAAGGAAACGAAATGTCCTACAGATTGCTTACAAGAGACCTATACATATGGTCAAGAGAAGGAGAACAATCTGTCTAATTTTGCTGCTCAATCAGAAGTAAAAGAAGTAGACAATAAACACTATAATGTCCACAGTGAAATGGAAGCTTCGGGGCTAAGTGCCAACCAAGTTTTTGACTCCTTTGCAAGAACAGAATATAGCCTTCAAGAAGATAATTATGGAAAAGAGGATACTGACTACACCTATTCTCCCTTTCTGTCAAAAATTGAGTCCAAAAAAGATACACATGAAACTTGTTTTGAGGCAGAATATCATCAGCCACAAACCAGTAGTGAATGTCATTATGTAAGTCAGGAATTAGAAAGTACCCTCAGTGAAAAGGAAAAACAAACCTACACTGGGTTGGCAGAACAAGAGAGTAAAGTATCAGCATCAGGATATTCTTCTGAGGCATTTTCAATCATAGGAAAGGAAATTGGAAAATCTTCAGATTCATACAAGGTTAACCAAGAATCATTGTCCTTTGTAGACTCTAAAGAATTAGGTAAAGATTCCTTTAGTTTATCACATTCAGGAAAGGGACAGGATGAGTACTTAGAGGTCTCAGAAAGAGCTTCTGAAGTAAATTCATCGTTAACAAGATTTTCACCATTAAGTCCTCAGGAAGATCCCGTAAGTTCCATTATTTCTTCTCAACTGTGTACTGAGGCAAGCTACCAAAAACATGACTCTCAGAGTCAGTCAGAAACCTCATCTGAAGCTAGTACCCCAGTTAAAAAGGATACTGCTGAAGGTTTCTACTCCCAAATGATCAGTGGCTATGCAGCAGAAGCAGAACCAACTGTAAGGAATTTGTGGGATGTATCGCCTCTTGTTCCTGCTGATGTTACTAAACCTTCAGATGAAAAAGATGCTGCTGATGATCATGAATCTACAGGTTCATATGATATGGATGACTGCACATTACCATGTAGAGTTGAATGTAAAAAGACCTCTTGTACATCAAAGACTGATTTAGAGAAAGAAACCATCACTGTGCGTCAGGATAATACACAGATTGACTGCACAGAAGCAGTGTATTCACCACCTAATGTTCTTACAACATTTCCACCCCATCAGCAAGAAGAATCATCAACAGCAAATGGTCCTACAGAAATAAACAATATGCCAGAATTATTCCAACACTCACAGTATGCTGACAAAGAGTTTTACTCTTCTGAGACAAAAGATGAAAAGTCCTCTCCAGATTCTGATAGAGAATCATATCCATGCTCTGAGGAAGATACAGAAAAACCCAACCGGCCTTCTTCTCTCATGTCTCCTGAGCACACATTTCAGCCTTATTTCCCTGATGCGCAAAGAGGTAGAGGGTCTGAAGATCATGGAGATGCTTCCCATGAAATTGAGACATGTATGGGCACATCTTCTGAGTATGAGCACAAATTATCTTCATCAGAATATATGCACAGGAAGGGGGAACTTTCTCCATCTTTCATCAATCCTAGTCCCCTTGACCTTTCAGATGACAGTGATGTATCACAAGATGAGGGTCACCCTTCAGTTAAGGGAAGGACCCATCATGTAAAAAGCCGTTATGTTGAGGGTGGCACAGTTGAAGAAACACCTCCAACATCTGTTAGTGATTCAGGATCATCTCAGTCAGACTCAGATGTTCCACCTGAAACAGAAGAATGCCCATCAATTACAGCTGATGCAGCAATGGACTCTGATGAAGATGGAGATTTTCTTCCTGTAGATAAGGCCATGGGAAACTCTCATCACAGTAGTTCAAGGCAAGGCCATGATCCACACCCAGCACCAATGATGGATCCCTATCCCCATCCTCCTCATCCAGATGTCTGCATGGTAGATCCTGAAATGCTGGTCAATGAACTAAATCCTATAAAAGGTGACAAGGTACTTAAAAAAGATCTCAAGGACAAAACAAAAGGTGTAAGGAAGCCGTTAGGTAAACCAAAATCAACCTCTCCTGCTAGGAAACTAGAACCTAAGCGCTCTCCAACGTTATCAAAACAGACATCACGGGAGGCTACAGAAAAATCTCTAAAAAACACAGCAGTGAAGAAGGAAACAACAGAAAAATCTTTAAAGACAAGGAGCACATTGCATTCTTCAAGAGAAGATAAAGAAGATACATCTAAAGGTGGTAAACTGGTGAATGGTGTAAAATCAACAGGTAAACACATTTTAATAGAATTTTGTGAAAATGTTAGATATCTAGAAGTAAAACAGTAAAACTGTAGCCATATAAAGCAATTATGAAAAAAGAGCAAGTAGACAATTTACTTATACAATTCCCCTTTCTATTACCCATTTGGTAATTCATCTCCAATATAGATTGAGCCCTCCGCCAACATGCGCCAATCCATGCAGAGCTGCTCCTAGGTAGTAAACCAAGAAGGAACATTGAGGAATATTTATTAATTTTGGCGCAGGTACTCTGGTACCATGCTATAAATTTCAGTGGGATGTAAGTTTGTGGCAGAAGGGATTAATGAATTGACACAGGGACTAAAAGGTTAAGACCTCCCTAGACCAGCTTTTAGCTGATCTCTTTTTGTGCCATTAATTACAGAAAAGTAGAAGCTGCAGAAAACTATTGGATTCAAAAGCGATGCCAAAATGTTGCCCCCAAAAACAGAACAAGTTGAGCGTGTCAGAAAACACCAGTATTGTGGCGCCAGCACTTCATGAATTAAGGCGCAGAAAGGGGGGAAAAACACCATCAGTTTTCCATTTGAAAGGTCACAATAAATTACCTCTTGTTTTTATGTTGGAGTTCCTTTATGTATAAAGTTATGTATAAAATTTATAGAAAATTTATTTTCTATATAAGTGCTATTTGAAGAGGAGCTTCATCCTGCACTGCATCAGTTCTGCACTCTGAGCTACTTCACGGCCCTCCCCTCTCTCTACTCTGTATGACTGCTGTAGCAAGCTTCTGGTTGGGTACTACAGCTGTCATTCACAGCAGAGAAGTAGCCAGCAGTGAAGCACATATACCCTATCCTAATCCTATCTATCCTCTAGATTTAGCTAACAACTATTAGAGTGCAGTATAACTGCACATTGACACTAAACAAGAATCTGTTGATAATAGAAAATGTAGAAGATTTTTAATTAAGTGTTGCCTCTAATCTCAAACAGAGGTACTGTACACAGGGGTTTTCATACCATCAATGTCATCACGCTTAAAAAATATTATGGTAATTTTTCTTTCATTATATACATATTCCTTCAATATATATATTTATCCAATCTTTCCTTATTTAGTTATTGCTCTCTATCTCAAAATTATGGGAATCCTCTTTAAATTGGGTTATGTGATCTTACACCCAGGACAGCTGTCTTCCGCATCCCCATAGAAGTAAAGGGAGCAGACATTTTTATTTTGTAAACCTGAATAATTCCATAAAAATACCATGAAAATTCCATGAAAAAGATCATTTTTATATTTTAGATATCAATTTTCTTTAATCAAATCTCTGTGGATCATGGGTGATTTGGTTTTTAATGTGGCCCTTTTTCAGGTCACTTTTTGAACTACATATATGAATATATAAACAATAGAGATGAGCGAGCACTAAAATGCTCGAGTGCTCGTTATTCGAGACGAACTTTTCCAGATGCTCGAGTGCTCGTCTCGAATAACGAGCCCCATTGAAGTCAATGGGAGACTCGAGCATTTTTCAAAGGGACCATGGTTCGGGAATAAAATGTGTTAATTAATTGAAAAAGAATGTCTTCTGATAAGTTAGCAGATGTATGCAAACATCTGCAATCTATTCTTCACTGTTCCCCGCGCGTATATTATCCCTACCCCACAGTTAGCAGATGTAATAACAGTGAAGAATAGGATCATTTAAGTGAAAAACACACAGTGAAGAATAGATTGCAGATGTTCGGCACATCTGCTTACTTGTCGGGAGATACGCTGTCCTCCGTGCCCCGCTGTCTCCGTGCCCCTCTTTTTCCGTGCCGCTCTGTCTCCGTGCCCCTGTCTCCGTGCCCCGCTGTCTCCGTGCCCCGCTGTCTCCTGCCCCGATTGTTCCCCGTGCCCCCTTGTCTCCGTGCCCTCCGTGCCGCTCCCCGATGTCCTCTGTGCAACGATGTCTCCGTGCGGCTCCCCGCCGCTCCCCCCGATTCTCCGTGCCCCGCTCTGCGTCCCTCGTCTCTTGCCCCCGCTGTCTCGTGCCCGCTGTCCTCCTGCCCTCCGCGCCCCGCTGTCTCGTGCCCCTTCTCCCGTGCCCCGTGTCTCCGTGCCCCGTGTCTCCGTGCCCCGTGTCTCCGTGCCCGCTGTCTCCGTGCCCCATCTTCCTTCGCTCCTCCCCCCGCTGTCTTCCGTGCCCCGCTGTCTGATGTCTCCATCTGCCGCGCCCCCTTGTCTCCGTGCTCCGCTCCCATGTCTTCGTGCTGCCGTTGCCCCATGTCTCCGTGCTGCTCCCCGGTGTCTCTGTGCTGCTCCCCGGTGTCTCTGTGCTGCTCCTCGTTGTCTCTGTCCTGCTCACCGTGTTCTGCAATGTGTTCTTCACACATATAATGTTCTTCACATACTATTGTTCGCACCGTTCCGCGCGTATCTCCCGACAAGTAAGCAGAATGTGCCGACATCTGTAATCTATTCTTCACTGTGTTTTTTCACTGTGTTTTTCACTAAATGATCCTGTGTTCACTGTGTTCACTGTTTTTATTCTATTCTCTCATTGTTCTTCACTGTGTTTTTTTAATTAAATGCTCGATCTCGAGCAGGGGAAATACTCGTCCGAGCAACGAGCCGTTTCGAGTACCTTAATACTCGAACGAGCATCAAGCTCGGACGAGTATACTCGCTCATCTCTAATAAACAATAAAGGGCAACTCAAAGTCATTTAATTCCATTGTGGAATCCACAGTAAATCCTTTACAAAACTTTGCAACATTTTTTATAAGAGATGGACATGCTGTGATTAAAAAAAAGGCTAACTAATGTATAATGATGTTAACAATTGTTTAATTCCATGTTAGGTATTTCCTATTGTGTCAACCATTGCCTCGCATTTAATAACATTTATGTGTTCTTCATAGGAATAAGCAGCTCTAAAGCAAGCTCCACCATTCCTCCCGGCCCTCCAGTTTATGTGGATTTGGCATATATCCCTAATCATTGTAATGGGAAGAATACTGATATGGAATTTTTTAAGAGAGTTCGAGCTGGATATTACGTTGTTAGTGGAAATGACACACCCAACGGGGAGCCTAGCCGGGCTGTACTAGATGCACTTTTGGAAGGGAAGTCCCAGTGGGGAGAAAACTTACAAGTAAGTTTTGCTCTTATTGGAGTGTCATACAACCAGAAAAAGACATTTATCATTAATGCAATCAATAGGAGACGAATGCATGTGTGTTGTGGTTCCACAATGGGGACCTTAGAAATCTCTTTCAGGGCCAGTTTATACCTCAGTTATGGGTTTCAGTTATTGCTGTTCTGTTATAAAAAAAAAAACGGAAAGCAAAGCTGATAGTAGATGGAAGCCATTTACCAATACTTCCCATAGACTTCCATACACTTAGGGGCAGCAACCTGCTATATTTTTTCTGTGGTTTGGGAACTGATCATAAACAAAAAGACTTGTGTTAAGCATCCAGATTTTGTCTCAGAATTTTTGCATATTTGGTTTTTACTAAAACGATAATAATGGAAGCGTAATGGAAATGGTTTGCACAGACAATAATGAAAATCCTCAAAATTCCATTCAAAACAATGGACATTTATGGTTCAATAAACTTTATTGCAAACGAGCAGAAAGCCTACAGATCAGGGACATGTTCGGGTCGCAGCCCCATATTTAGTTATGTCATGACTTCATATGCATGTAGGTCTCAAGCTCAGCAAGGCAGACAGGAAAATAGCTATAGTTTAACTAAACAGCTAACTGGAAAAAAAAATGAAAAAGAAGGGGAGGATAGAGGGGGGGGGGGGGGAAGGACAGAGGTTCAATCACTACATCTCAAGGGTGGGGAAAGGCCAACTGTTGTTGGGTTAGTGAATCTGACTGTTAAGTCTCCTGGATCCAAGGGAGTAGGGCGGTTGAGTTCCTGAATGTCTCCCATTTGTACCAAGTTTTATGAAAATCGTATTGGTTGTTGTCTAATGCCCTCAGCTCCTCCATGCGTCTAAGTCGGTCCACTGCTTCCACCCATAGTAGTTTAGTAGGTGGAGAGGTGGATTTCCACAACCTGGGGATTACCAATCTCATAGCCACTATAAAGTGACGTAGAAGACCTTTTTTAACGTCTCTAAGCCTTCCTGGGAGCATATACAACAAGGCAATATCAGGGGATATGCTCCCTGTGGAGCCACATAGCTGCTTATAAAGATCACAGATGGCATTCCAAACTGCTGCCACCACTCCACAATCCCACCAGACATGGAGCATGGTGCCCATGGCATTTTGGCATCGCCAGCAGATAGGAGAGACTGAAGGGAACATGCTGTGCAAGCGAGTGGGGGTCCTGTACCACCTGGTAAGAATCTTAAAACTAGTCTCCTGGATTTTGCTAGACACCGACATCTTATGCGTTAGGAGGAGGGACTTTTCCCACTGTTCTTTAGTGAAAGTTTTGCCCAGCTCCTCTTCCCAGGCCCTCATGTAGGGCAGTGTCAGGTCATCCCCTTCGCACCCCGACAGCATCCTGTAGACTAGAGACACTCCATGAGGCGTCGGTTTGCCTGATCTGCAAATAGATTCAAATGCTGTAGGTGTGGTTGGAGTTCCCCCCGGAGTCAGAGCCTGGATAGCACTTCGTAGTTGTAAATAATGTAGCCCAAAACAATGGACATTTAAACAGATCCGTCAGAGTTCTGTTATCTTATATATATACAAGATTCATCAGAATCTAGAATTTATTTCAATTAGATTTGGTGCCTGCAAATCAGCAGATTCATACCGAATCAGTGAGGTGATAAATATATATTCTCTATCTGTATAGATAGGTCAATTATCCATGTATAAAATTTCCTTAGGGCTCATAATTGAAATAGGGAATGAGATTGGTATGATATTAATGTGACTGGTTACATTCTGAACTTTGGAATATCTATATGTCCTCAAATTTGATATGCATTTCACAAATTCAAATCACATGTGAACATGGTCTAGAAGTATAAATAAAGGAGCAGTGGGGGAGTTCTATCGGAAGTGTCTGAGGGCAGAACTGTTCTAGTTACCCATTGCAACCAATCAGAGCTCAGCTTTAACTTTACCACAGTTATTTAAAAACTGTAAGCTTCTGATTGGTTTCCATGGGCAACTAGAACAGTTTTAGCAAAGAGACTTCTGATAAATCTCCCCCAGTAATTCTATGCTGCTCTTTTTTTTCTAAAAAAAAAAGTAAAAACACTGTATCCTTTCTTTTTATTTCTTTTCCCAGGTGACATTGATCCCAACTCATGACACAGAGGTGACACGTGAATGGTACCAACAGACTCATGAGAAACAGCAAGAACTTAATATAATGGTGTTAGCTAGCAGCAGTACTGTAGTGATGCAAGATGAATCCTTTCCAGCATGCAAAATTGAGTTTTAAACATCATGCCAGTCACTATCATGTCCATACATACTTTGTGTTTAGATATCCGTCCAGTCACAGCCCAGTTCTCTTCTAAATATACCTTGTACATGTAATGTCAACCTTGCCAACCCATGTCAGCTTCATAGCCAGCTTCAGCCTAGCTGGTTGTTGGGGAAGGTAAATAAAAGCTGAACTTTTCTGGTGTTGAATACAAATGACAAGATACAAGTTTTTAATCATTTTAGGAAACTTTCTTAGAACAATTTGTCACTTTCACAATAACACATTACAGGATCTTTATGATACTTTTAATGTTTCCATGAAAATTAGCACCATGAGTAGAATACAGAGAAGATTGGATGTTTTAGGGTATAAATGTTCAAGAGGACTGGGTTAGGCTAGACACTTTCCAGCAGTAAGACACTCACTCAGATATATCAGTAGGCAATGTGTTTTAGGGCATATAAGACCACCATGCAGTATGCAGTTGCTGTAAATAGCATCTATATTATAAATTAATCCACAAATTAAAAATTTGGTTTAAAGATCACAACAAACTGAAAAAGTCGGATAATAAACAGATTACTGGCGCATGTAACATAACAACAAACCAAAGTATTTAAGAATGCTAGTGTGTCTACACAAGAGGAGGTATTAATGTGGAGCTTTGATTTAGTTTTGGAACCACTACTGCAGGACCAAAAGCTGAAATGTTCTAGACTAACATGGCATCTGTTTCCTAAACAGCACCACCAGTGCTCATATGCTATCAGGGGTATTGCAGCCCAATTTCACAGAATGGAGCTGAGCTGTAATATCATTTCGAGCCTATGGAGAAGGGTGACACAGTTTCTGGGAGAAAGTAGCCAAGTTTTTAATCTCTTGCAATACATATGTAACATAGATGTTGCCAACATTGGATAAACATTCACATCTAGGGTTGTTTCTAACCAAATTAATGTGTCCCCCCAGAATTGTGTACTGTGTAATGGTGAAGGCAATGTGGACTTGTTATAAAGAATAACAGATTTTAGTGGGAAGTTTATACTTACAGTATATAAAATAATAGCATACAACAAGATGAATTTCTGTAACATTGGCTCCATCTATATACTTTGGTGTAAAATTCCCATTCCTGGTCCTGCACTAGTAGAGCAGTCAGAGCAGTGAAGCAAAGCCTCTGCAGACGTGAGTGGTCAGACGTTTACAAGAACATACTCAGTAACATAGTCTTCTATTTTTTATGGATTTTACATCAAAATGTTCACACCCCCGATCTGATGGTGTTGAAGAGATTCTAAGTGAAAAACAACATCTTTTTCTATTGTCTCAAAGCCCAGTAAACTAAACTAATTAATCCATTGATTGATGGATTTCACCATTGTAAGAGTGGAGAAGAGCAGTGGAACTGAAATGGGAAGAATTGGAGAGATCTTCCAGTATGTTATGTTTGCACAATTATTGAAGTCAGCTTCCAGAATGTAAAGGATCAAACTGTTTACTGGTAACCTTCTAGGTTATTGCTTGGCAATGAAAACAAGCTAGCCTCGCTCATCTAACATAGAAGCCACTTTGCTTTATTATTGTACATAGCTTCACGCTCATCATTTGCGGATGCATGTCCTTTCATTGGCAGCTACTACCATGTCCAGGCACTGCCAATGTAGCCACCCGGCAATCGATCAAAGATAACGCCATCCACCCCCTATTATGTCAGTGTACACCACTCCTGCTTATGTATGGACTCACAGACACTCCATTACATCTCTTATTCAGCCAACTGTGGAAGCTGCTACACAAACACTCACAAAACTTTTGATTCGTCTTTTTGTTTACATTGTAGTTTTTGTTCGCTGCTGTAGGGAGCAACTTGCCTTACAAGGAAACACTTTCTGATTGCTGAACAAAACCATTACATATCAATGAGGAATTGTGCTGTCTAATTTATATATTTATTTTTTATTATGGAAGCTTAGCTATGTGTCATTAATTTATGGGTCTAACCATACGCATTGTTTGTATTTTATTCTGTAGATATTTAGTTACATTTTAATAACGTGCAATGGATTGAAACAGCGAATGGGCTTCAAGAAGAAGCCACTGGTCCGATGTGGAAATACTGTTATAGACTGATAGTAGCTCTTTACATAGAATATACTGAACTTAAAGGGAAATGTTGTAGAAATAGCATAATCGTTACAAAAATGATGTAGGAATAGATAGAGTTAAATTTTTATTCCAGATTTTGCACTAGTGTCCATAGTCAGATAAAAAACCCTTGCAGTTTTGCACATATAAAATAGTGTCCTTTGATGAGTTCCCTGGAGATAAATGTATTAATCTCAGATTCATGGTGATAACCAAGCCATCATGTAGAAAAAAGCCTATTTTATAGAATCAAGTATTTCTCCAATGTTCCTAGAAGTAAATCAGAAAGATGCAAATAAGGGGAAGGGGCCATATATGATAATCTAGTGCAACCTGCAAGCCAACAGGCTTGTATCATGGTGATAACCTCTTTATAAATAGACACAGGCCAAGAGATCAGTTACGGGTGCAGATATATAGTATTACATGACAGCCATTAAAGTAAATGGATGCACTAGGAAGGCCAGTGTGTATTCCACTTTTGCTTGATATGCACTAATGGGATATATAAATAGAGGTTACTCCCCATTAAGGTTTTAAATTAATACAAAGCCCCTGATTAGTTTCCATAAAGAACACTTCTTGCCGGCGGTAGATTCTATACCACACCCATTTGTATCAGTTTCTTCTAAATTCTGCTCATGTGTTTCTATGGGTGACAAGTACTCGTGAAGGGTTAGCTGTTGAGTGACTGGTTGTGGTGTAGTAATAGAAGTTGGTTATTAGATTGGTTCTGTGCTTTAGTAACTCAGCACTATGACAGAAATGGGAATGTTGTGTGATGGAACGGAAGTCAGTTAACCTATGTGATTGGTAATCTGTAAATGTGTTTGACCCAATGAGCCAAAAGCCCAAAATAAATTTTCAGACCCAAAGTAAAGTCAGAAACGAGACAATTTTTGAATGTATGGAGGATTTGTTTGCTTTACTGAAGAGCAGTCGCCTTCTGGAATATGAGTGTGTCCAGTCTTTATTTTAGCCCTGTCTTTGTCAGTGCTGTATCTGCACATTTTTTCTAGCACTACATTGTCTTGTTGTAGAGGAATGGCATGCATTATTTATTTGGATGAAGCAGAATCATGAAGGATGCATGTGCCGCACTGTCTCCCCTATGCCTGTGTATACGTTCCATTTTTATTGATGTAGATGTTTGACCTACAAGCCTACTTGCTGCAATGCTTGTAGCTGTTAGCCAGCTACATAGGTGCCTGGATGCCTAGCGCACTCAATTGATGACGACCCAAAAGGAACACGCTAGAGCACAGCCATTTCCTTTGTTCACATCCATAGGAGTGTCTAGGCAGGATAGAAATGCACTAAAAATTGAAATATGAATGTTACTATTACTCTCTATAACTTGAACTCTACCATGAAAATACTAAGAACAAGATGACTGTGTTACTCAGAAATCTGCCTTGCACATGACAATACTGAATGGAAAATTTTACACACTCTAAATGATCATTTAAAGAGGAATGTAACCATAATTCTCTCACCCTTATTTGTGCGCATTAAACAGTTGACCTTTTTGGTTTCCCTTTTAAGAAGCTTTTCAACATAATAAAATGACTACAGTTTACCAAATCGAATTCCTGTTTGCTGCTTTTTAATGCATTTTGGGAGCTTTTGTAGCGTAAAACAGAAGGCCACACATAGGCCCTTGAGGTCTACACTAAAGGAAGACACCCAAGACATCCAAGGACGAGTCAACGCTCAATGCCTCTGCCATCCACTAGGCCATAGGTCGGGATGGCTATCAGCAGGCAGAGCCTGTAACCTTGATGGGCTGTATTCACTAACATGCATCACAACGAATACAGATTACCTAGAAATCCATTACTATCCATTACAGCATAACATATAGGTGATATATAAAATAGAAACACGTAAAATCAGCTGTTGCTTGTTTCTGCATGTGGACTACAGGGAGGTATACTCCTGTATGTAATAGATAAAACTAAAATAACTATTTTACAACTATATAAAAAGTGATCCTGTCTTAATTGTATTGAAAATTGCAACCTGTATTCCTGATAGCTTCTTTCTACGTTGGATGTTGTATAAATAAACCCCTGACTTTTCATTCTGATCCCTTTATGTTCCGCAGCGTTACTTATAAACTGTTTCCCAGAAAAGATTTGTTTTGTTCATTAATTTCCCTATCTGTGTGCAATATTCTGTCCTTCTGTACATGGAAACGCCTGAAACTCTAACAATAAAATTACATAAATAGTTCAATTGTCTTTACTAGCCTTATTGTATATTTGATTTTATTTTTCTTAATATTTTCTTCTGTGTGATATTACATGTGTAATGTAAGAGCCTTGGGCTGTATGAAAATTGTAAGCCATTACAAGTCTAATTACTTCCTTTACTTCCTTCATATGGTACTAGAATTAAGCTACTCGGGAAAGGAGGAGGTCTCTTCTGTCCACTTTTAGTTCTGCAGTTTGACGACTTTTGGAGGCCCTTCAAAGTTCCTGGAAGAATTCTTGTATATACTTTATATGTATATATAAGTGTTGAGAAATTGAGGATTCCATGGCTGGAGGTCCTTCTCTTTATTACCTCTACAGGGCCCCAACCTCCTGGAGGGTCACATTGTGTTGTCTAGCAATGGATCCATTTAAAAAGTGCAGCACATGGATGACACCCTTGTGGCAGCCATATTTTTCACTTTCCCACAAACTTTTAAGGGAAGGTCTCAGCTTCAAACACCAACAGAATTAGGAACTGCGCAGATTTTTCTAGAACCTCAACATGAAGAACAATTTTGTACATGGGTACATTAGAAATTAATGTGTCTGTGACCGACGACTCAGGGCGATAAAAACCTTGCAGAATAATGCCAAGTTCTTACCTAAACACTGCACTATTTTTAGTCTGTGTGACTGCAGTTTACATAATAATTTATCAGCCTGAATTACAGTCTTTTACTTCTTTCAAATTTTTGCTACAATCTTAGGGCAGGACCTGCACAGTTCTGGCATTCCAAAATGCCATCTAACTCCTTCTTCTGAATCACAGATCTATTAGTTCTTAGATTCTTAGAATGCTTAGCATTGAGTGGGAGGACTTCAAAATAAAAATCATATTATGACATTATGTACTGATAGGAGGAAGACATTGCGCTTCAGCAAGACGTTACTGTGATTGATACAGTATGTGTAATTCCTATAATGTAATTCCTATAATGTAATTCCTGTAATGAAATACACGTCAATCCTTTAGTAGTTAAGGGTTTATTTATTTTCAAGCTGGTAGGGGAACCACCCTATACCTGAATCCACTTGCCACCTGAGATCATTTGATGAAAAAAATGGCTTTATTTACACTGTGGTTTATGAGCAATCCAATCTACAGTAATAAAGAGATTTTGGTCTGAAACTAGACCTCCTTCAGTCTCATACTGGAGCTGGTGTCAGTGGGAAACACCAGAAAGGAATATGGCCGGTTCCTATGCTCATGCGACATGCCATTCATCAGACGCGTTGATCCAGCCATATTTTCTGTTTTCTTTCTGCTACTTCTCTTTGACACCAACGACAATCCAAGACTGAAGACCAAAACTTGTTTATTACTGTAAATTGGTTTTCCCATAAACCACAGTGTAAATAAACAGAATTTTTTTCTTCAAATCATCTTTATGAGTGCCAAGTTTCTACTTTGAAATACATTGTTCAAAGTAGATCACTTAATAGATCTATGTTGTGCACCTCTCACAGGCAGTCCAAACCACAGCAAGTGTTCAGTGATAGCCTGGCAACCTCCAACCCATTATGGAAGGTCTGGGAAGATTCGGCTTAGGCCGCAAGCTTGTGGCTGTATGTACGTCCTCATAGACGGCTATAGGCACCCAGTAGGAGTACGGTGCCACACACGGGGCATATATGGATGGAAGAATGTGGTCTATAATAGACTTGCAGAACCTTGTAATACATACCTCAGCTACTGTAGAACTTCATAATTACACACCTCAGCTGCAGCAGAACATCATAATCACCCCTTCTGAAGAACCTCATAATGCACACCTAAGCTGCTGCAGAATGTCACAAAATACACTTCAGCTACTGCAGAACGTCATAACACACACCTCTGTTGCTGCAGGACATCATAAATACACACCTCAGCTGCCGCAGAGCATCATAATTACACACCTCAGCTGCTGCTGAACATCATAATCACCCCTCTGCTGTGAACACAACTCCTTGGCATGGATTGCATTCACAAACAGCATTTCAATTGTATATTGAAAAGCAATTTAAGTGTGGGAGGAGCTTGTCCCGATCACACATTCGTTTACAATAAAAAGCTTGTGATTCGGAACAAGGACCCCATGTTTTGCATTTAAACAATACAGAACATGTGGTCCTTGTTCATGATGACAAGCTCCTCCTGTCTTTGAACTGCTCTTCAAAAAAACGCATATAACTTTCAAAAACCCCTATAAAAATGAAATGGTCCTTAAAATAATTAAAAGTAAAATTTTCTTGAAAATTTGAGATGCTGTTCGATTTGCGATTTTTCTAGTGTCGTAATAAAACAAGTAACTCATTTTGGTAATAAGACTATCAGTTTGAAAAACAGAACATTTTGAATTTGAAAAATAGCTAACTTTTTCAAAATGTTTACCAAATTCACCTTTTTTCAATGAAAATATGCTAAATATATCAACCAAAATTTCCCACTTAGTTGAAATACAAAATGTCATGAAAAAAAACAAATTCAAAAACACTTGGGTAAGTCAAAGCCTTCTAAAGTTATAACTGGAAAAATAGGCCTTGGTCATCAAGGTGCAAATGAGCTTGGTCACTAAGGGTTTAAAGAAGTGCTCAACTACATAATGGTTTGGATTTATTAAAGTGTTTGCCCCATTCTTTGCACTGAAAAGAATGCGCAAACTGCTTGCTCAGTATTTGTGAAGTGTTTGCGCCAGTATTGTGTGGCAGCTGCACTGTGTCCGACAAGATAGAAAAAATATGCATCAGAGGGGGGTGGTAACTGCCTAGTCGGACAGTGCACCACAATTCTGTCCGATGCACCTTGAACACTTCACAGGTAAACTGCAGGATAAATGTGGGCTATTGAGTGCTTTCTGCGCAACCTATCTTACATTTACTACTTTTTTGAGTTTATAATGTTCTACCACGTTTATGTGTTCCTCTTCAAGAGGTTCAAATCAAGCCTGGATGGTAGTTTGAACCATTGGAATATTCATCTGTGGATACCAATACAAGATACTACACTTTAATTTATCCTGTAATGAGACATATTTTCCGCAATTAACGGGTTAATCCTTCAGATCCCTCCCTGTGTGTGACATCATAATGTATGACAAGTGCAGACAAGCCCTCAGTGGTCACAGAGGTTGTGCTGATGTCATAATTACTGAAGGTTCCATAATATCTGGCGCACTGCTGTGCCCGCTGCCATTTTGTGCCATTGGACCTTGAGCTTGACTACCTACAATATACCTACCTTGATGCAATTTGGAGGTTCTAGCAGGGACGCCCCATCAGCCCAGGACTCATCACCACAGCTCCGCCATCCTCTTCAAGGGGTTGTCTGCCTCAGACCTGGAGCTGCGAGGTAGGAAGGGACATCCACCACCAGATCAGCCAAATTATTCCTCTATAAATTGGGTGAGAGATATTTATTGGCAGTGACCCTCTAAGCCCAGAGGAAGGGTGATCCTTCAGCCATGGCTTCCCTAGATGTTTCCCCCACAGGGGGTTTTTCCTCTCCAGAATGCTGAGGGGTGACTCTTCGTGAGTCGGGGGTCTGCCATGGGGTGGGATTATAAATAAAGATTTGGCCATGTAATTCCCAATGAAGTGCGTTTTGTGTATTTATTGTGTCTTTTTTGGGTTGAGAATCAGGGTCCATACAGGGTCTGTACACATCACATATCACACAGTCATAAGGGAACACAGTCCAATAACTGCCCCTATGGATGCATCTGCCCCAGTGGTTGCCCCTTACCATGTGAAGAAGCCAAACTGCCAGTTATCACATGTACACACATCCCTGGGATAGTAAGGCCCAATACATGCAATAACTGTCCTGGTTACCCATAGTAACCAATCATAGCACAGCTTTCATATCTGATAGTTGTCTCATAAAATTAAAGCTGCTCTGTGATTACTGTTTTAGATCAACAAAAGTATAAAAACATAAAAGCCCAAATTACATTTTAAAAGCATAAAGTGATCATATTGCAGAAATTAGGACATAACTAGACATGTAGCTAGTATATGGAGAATACTTACAGTGGAAGACAAGTAGCTCTACACATCTGCATCCACCATGTGCCGCCACCAGAGTCACATCTCCAGGAGTCGCCTGACTACAAACAATTGCCAGAAAATAGGCAGAAGGACAGATAAAGACAAATGTAATGATATTCTTCTTAAAAATACATGAAATGATGTTTGTAGTTTATGACTTTAGGATAAATGGTTTCTAAAGTCTAATTGCTTCCTGTGTGAACACTGCTCTATTCCTACCTCTCCTTTCATTGGTTGGGGATTGTTTCAATAATGGTCACTGACATAATATCAACTGAACCAGCATGACAATCTCTACAGTGCATGGAAGCACCGGATACTGTACATTTGGGCAGATTTACCCAAAAAGTAGCCCCAACCCTTGGCATACTGCTATTAAAAGTAGCTAAAAAAACATCTTAAACTGTTAATTCTGCCATAAACAGATTGATAAATCTCCTTAATTCCATTCCCTAATTGAAGGAAAGAACTGGTGAATCTCCTAAAACTGCTGTAATCTTTGATCTCTGCATCAAAACTTCCTCCCAGCTTTTCTCCTCTGCTGTAATATCTAACCAGAAGCCAATAATGCTCTCTCTCTCAGAAGTTGTAAGTCTATAGAAATGGTTGCACAGTGGGTTAAAGTTTATTGGAGTGAGATACAAGGGAGTCATAGTTTATAGGTTATATCCAGTAATAGGTTCCATCCAGGATCGCTGCCACTATATTCGGTTCTTCCAGCTCCAATGTATCCCAATCACCCAATGGTCATCGTATTCAGAAGGGTCAAGAAAGGTCCATAATAGTATCCAGTAGTTGCTGTAGAGTACAGGTAAAAAACATATGCTAACAGAGACGGCAAGTATGGGCTCAGTAAATCATTCATGTAAATTTTGTACAACCCAAAAATCATCTATACATAAATGTCAAGACAATCTCAAAAAAGGATCTAAAAGGGGAAGTCACATAGTACGGAATAGAGGACAGAATAGAGTCATGTTCAATTTAGGGAAAGCATGTGTATAATCAGAAAAACACATTCAAGGGAAGGTCCCTATTGAGACCCTGGGGGTGAAGTGACCCCTGTGGTTTTCTCCACACCTACCACTTAGAATTAACACCGAAAAGTTCAATCTTCATCAAACATCAATGTAATATGAAAAAAATAATCAATATAGATAAATCAGATCACTTCTATTATTCATGCCTGAAGGATGCCGTGTTTGTAAGACTAATATCCAATAGGTTTCACGCATGCAAAGCTCCATTGCCCAGTCCCCACCCCTTTATGAGTGTTCAACTCTCTCTATCGGGATAACACGTAAACTGGATAAATTACCATTATATGTATTTCGAAAATATTTGGACAAACCTGAC
Organism: Engystomops pustulosus; assembly: GCA_019512145.1. Lineage (NCBI taxonomy): Eukaryota > Metazoa > Chordata > Amphibia > Anura > Leptodactylidae > Engystomops > Engystomops pustulosus. The sequence goes on along the minus strand of CM033644.1, from coordinate 48,978,170 downwards.
ATACTTTGACTGAAAGTAAGATCATGTTAAAAAAGTAACCCTTACTTCTATCCCATAAACTCACGGGTACCCTTCATGGAACAATTCCAGAACCTGTTGGAACATGACTTGTCCAAGTTACATAATGCATCCAATATCTCTGTTAATAAAGATCTATCACCTGCCGAATATAGAGCCATAAAAGAATTGAAAAGTCATTGTAATATCATCACTAGAGCATCAGACAAAGGGGTCTCTATAATTATTCTGGATAAAACCCTGTAGCACTGAGAAATTTTGAATATGTTACAGGGTGCCACCATGTATGGTTAAAGAAGGCTTGGATAAGATCATACTGGAAAGTATATCTTTAGGCATTTTCTCTGAAAACATAGCTGAACACCTTTTACCAGATTTTCCCAATACCCCCATTCTCTATGCTCTAGCAAAAAGCTGCACATATATTTTTCCGCCTCCATTCAGACCTACCTGTGGGTTCTCTACTCTTCTCCTGGTTGGATAGTGTACTTCCACCATTTGTGAAATGCACACATGGAAAGCACCCAGTTCTAAAAGTCATGTAAAAAACTGGACAGAAAATAATATATGGTTCACGTGTGACCAGGTGGGACTGTACACTTCCATACCACTTCATTTGGCGGTAATTTCTGTATGCCATCACCTGTCCAAATATAGAAATTTCATGGAGGAATTGATCAATTATATCTCAGATGTATTACTGTTCTTACTGTTTAACGATTTTAACTGTTTAACAATTTTTATTTTCAGAAACAAAGATGTCCAATGGGTTCCACATTTTTGCCCACTTTAGCCAACCTTTATATGTTCTGGTACAAGGAGAATGTAGTGTACAGTAGTGATAACGAATATTTCACTCATATAAAATGGCTAGGACATTATATCGATGGCTACCTATTTATATGGGCAGGTTCACTTACAGGCATTCCAAAGTTTGTCAACTGTTTAAACAGTAATACTTACAATCTGAGTTTTACATACAACACAGCACAACATACCATTCCATTTCTGAATCTAACATTAACCACTAATACCCTTTCTAATAAAGTACACACTGACTTATTTCATAAATATAAATCAGGAAACATATTGCTGTATGCAATCAGTAATCACCCCCCACATAATAATAACTAATCTGCCAAAAGGTGAATTAATAAGAGCAAAACAAATATGCTCTTCCAATGAACTTTTCTCTTCCAATTTCTCTGATGAAAGATTAATAATATAATAATAATACCCGAAGAACTGTAAATACATTAAAATCACAAGTCTCCAATCACCTTTAGTACAGTGTATTATGACAAATATAAAGACATCATACAGATTGTTAAACTCCACATCTCTATACTCTTACAAGATGATACATTGACAGAGATTTTGAAAAATGGTGTCAGATTTGTATCAAAAAATGCTACGACTAAGGACTGCAATGGTCGGAAAAATGTCAGACCTTTGTGACGCCATGCACATTTTGTATTTTCTAATAAAGAATGGACTTTTAACTTATCATTTGGTCTGGATACTGTAGTTTTCCCCTTGGAATTTGTGTCCAAAGCCATCTAACCAGAGTTATGGCTTTATCCAATGACATCATAGAGAGTATCACAAGGATCTCCGGAGAGAGACAAATTCTTTTTCATGGAACGTGGATGAATCTTTGTTTTTCTCTTGTTGTCCTACAAATAATGAGGCTTTTCAAAGACATCACTGTTCTGCCTGGCCCCTTGTTTGGGCTCAGTCACAAATAGCTGACTGTGTGGTATGGCATCTACACAGCAAAACAAATCAACAGCCTAACAAACGAGAGACGTTCACAGCCAGCTCCATGAAGAAAATTATAATGAGCCCTCTTGCATCTGTTGGCACAAAGACAATTCTTCTGTTTTACAAGCCTGTAACGGCCATATAAGGGGTATAGAACAGATTCTGCATGTGCTCATGTACTAGACAAGTTTTGCTCATTTTTTTTTGTAATTCTAATTATATAATTTAATTTTAAAAGAACTCGATTCCCCAGTTGCAGACACAGACAATGGGGCAGGGGCTGTGCCTTGTTGGCTCCTTGTTATTCCATATTTTAACATAGAGAGCTATCCCTATGTTCCTCTAACAACTGATTTGTGGAAAGGATTCCTCCTTGATATGACCGGCACCAAGCACTCGTTGGTGTAAAAGGATTCTTCTGATAACTAATTCGCTTAAAAAATAGTTGGAAGCAGCTGTAGGGTAACAGTATCTGTTTATACGGCACTACTGGTCTCACCATCATAAACTTGGCTATTGACATAATGGGCTACATTTATCATGTGGTTTGCGCCAGAATTCTGGCATAGACTGCACATAACTACATGTACAAACTGGTTGTACATGTATTTATGAAGTATTTGCGCTAGTATTGTGTCGTGGCTGCACTATGCGTGGCGCAGCACAATACTCTACAGAGAAAGGGGAGGGTTCCTGTGCACATCCGCAACGGCCGCCACATTTATGTCTGAAGTCCCCCATAAATGTGTCATACACCCCTTAAACTGAGTGCACCAGTAAAAGCTTTTTGGGCACCCACAGGGTGCGCCAGATTCATGAAGACCGTGCTCTGGCGCAGTATGTGCCAGTAAATCTGACCCAATAGATTTAATAATACCATGCATAACATGCATCTCCTTACCAGCAATCATATTAACTATAAAAGCAAGAATAATAGTGTACAATAATATAACAAGACTTACATTTGTCTACCCCTTTAGTGTTTGGTAGTAACCCATTACACAGACACTCTTCTAAAGCAGTAGTTTTAGTTGTAGGAAACATTTTGGCCTTTAAGCATAAGCAGGCAGATTACTATAAGGTAGGGTTCACATCACGTTTTGTGCCATGCATTGTTAGGACACGGAATCCACTTACAACGCATGGAACAGACGTATCCCAATGCATGCAAATACTGTGAGATACATCGCCCAGGGAGAGGAGAGAACAATGGCAACAGGCGGTGATTGGCTGCTGCTAATGTATGGAATGTGTCGGACAGTGACATCACCCAGTCCGGGATACAATAAATTGCCCATGGGCTTCTATTGCCTCCTCTGAACGTATATGTCACTCAGCTGAAGGGAGCAGGATGGAAAGATGTAGCTTGAGTTGTCTTTCCATCCTACCTTTTTCACCGGATGCAACGCATGCTGGTCAGACGGAGGCAACAACTATGTCTCTGCATGCCAGTAAGTGTCAATGGACACACTCAGCATATACACTAGGAGCTTTCCCGACACATACACTGAGCATATACCAAAGACATAATGTGAAGCCAACCTAAACAGCACTGTAAATACAACTTTGATTGGTGAATGGAGCTTCTGAGCCAAATCAGGCATCATGCATCTCTGGTGCTGATCCACTTCACTGCCAGCCGCCATGGCATCACTTGACGGCATCTTTAGTTAAATTCAGTGAAGGGAAAGTATATTTTTGTTTCGTAGCTGTGTGCTGTATGTAAATAGATGAGATGTTTCAAATTGTGGTCATTTTTCCATAATTCCTTTTATCAATTTATTTAATACAAATAGTTCTGATGAGGTTTCTGTGTCTTGTGTTTATACAGATGCATTTTTATATAGATGTATTTAGGTTTTTGCATGCAGATGTTGCAGCCAATAAAGTAGAATAAAAAATAAGTTATCATCTTCTCCAGGTAAACTAGTAAAGGCTCCATAACGACACTCAGAACTGAAAAACTGATTTTGTAGCAATAATTTCTGCAATGGACCCATTTAAATTGTTAAACCTGCAGAAATCTGCAGATTTGCCTATTCAGATGTATGAAAAGAGCTTTAAATCACAATAGATATCTTCAACAAAATTGAGCATGTGTGTATACACTACTGTTATAATAACACATACTTTTACGTTTTTTTAATTAAAGGGGTGTTTCTGGTTCAGCAAATAAATATTATTGTTTGTATAATAAAAAGTTATAATTTTTTTCCAATATCAACTCCTCACAGTTTTCTAGATATTTTCTGGCTGTCATTCTACAGGAAGCTTCTATGTTTACTTCTTGTGGTCCCTGGTCATGTGATGTCACACGGGTACACAGCTCATTATAACACAGAGTAATCAGAGCTGTGTGATGAATGAGCCGTGCACCTGTGTGACATCACATGACCAGCAAAGTATTTCTGTCCACTGGAAGCAAACATAGAAACTTTCTATAGAATAGAGATGTAGAAATCTGTAAGGAAAATAACATTAATTGCTGAAATGGGAACAGCCCTTTAAGTGCTACATACATGTGAGCAATTTCAAGATCAAAATTCTGGTTTATGGTGCCTGTATGATGTATGATGTATCGCTTACAATGTACAACTAAAGTACCAACATGTATGATGCCCAAGTGGATTATCATCATACACCTCAAAAAGAAGCAGTACAAGTATTTATGACCAATTCTGCAACATAAACTACATCCCCATTCCAAGGTAGGATAATTGTTGTTGGATTTCATTAATGGCCAGTCCTTCTATTCTGAAGTGAGGTAAGCCACCACCACTCCACTATCATTCACAAGCCACATTCATAATACATTTGCGATCCGGAAGAGTATACGTTGGGCAACAGCTATCAAATTGCAGCATGTGGCCAGCTTTAATTCTTTCTTTATGTGTTCTAGGAGTATATATTATACCTTTATATTTACTGGATTACTGGATTATCCAGAGCTCCAAATATTTTTATGTTCTTTATATTTCCAGTTCCAGACACTACTTCATATGTACCTTCAAACATATCTTTTTAATGTGCTAGCACCATTTTCTATCCCCATTCTGTGCATGTGGCTACTCACAACGCTAGAGACTCTCTAATGTAACTGCACCAGAATCGGACAGGACATCTTTGATTCAAAATTGAAATTCAACAACGTACGAAGACGATCGCCACTGAACACGATGGGAGGCAGAATACATTAATTATCCCAGCCGAATCTGACATAGAAAACATTATTGAATCCACTAGAAGCCATGTGAACATAAACCCCTAAGACAGTGTTGACGAATCTTGCAGAGACCAAGTGCCAAACTACAACCAAAACCCACTTACCGTATATACTCGAGTATAAGCCGACCTGAGTATAAGCCGAGACCCCTAATATTACCATCAAAAACTGGGAAAACTATTGACTCGATATAAGCCCGAGGGGTGGGAAATGCATTGGGTCCCAGACCCCCTCCGCGACATCACCTCCGCCCCCAGGAGTTCATACACCTGCCCAAGGAGTTTTACAGCTTTGCCCCCAGTTAGTTTCACAGCTTGCCCCCAGTATAATACACTTGCCCCATAGATTATCAGCCCCCCAGTAGTAGACAGCTCTGCCCAGTCATTAAGTACCCTCCACCAGTAGTTTTACAACACTTGCCCCTGGTAGTATACACGCTTGCCCTTAGTATACAGCCCCCCAGTAGTAATACAGCTTGCCCCAGGAGTATACAGCCTGCCCCCATTAGTTTCACAGCTTGCCCCTGTAGTATACTCTGCCCAGTTATATCAGCCTGCCCCAGTTAGGTAACGCTGCCCCGTAGTTTACAGGCTTGCCCCCATAGATACAGCTTGCCCCACAGTATACACTTCCAGTGCATATAAGCCTGTGCCCCAGTAGTAAATACCAGTTGCCCCCAGTTATAAATACCGCCAACAAATAACAGCCTGCCCCCCAGTAATATAACAAGCCTGCCCCCAGTATAATACGCAGCCCCATATAATACATGCCCAATAACAGACCTGCCACCCAGTATATACAGCCACCCAGCCATTAAAAAAATAATTAAACTTATATACTCACCCTCCGGTGGCCTGATGGGTAGCGCTGCTTCCCCCGATTCTCCGCGGGTCCTCCTCAGGCTTTCGTCCGCTGCCCGTCTTCTTCATTTATTGTACATTGTAAGCGATATCATCATACCTCATGACAGGCAGCCATAAACCCGAATTTTTGAGTCTTGAAATTGCTTCACAGTGTTCTGTAGTCCATTAAAGGGCTTTCCCATTTCAGCATTAATTTATTTTCCTACAGATTTCTACATCTAGCTCTCTATTCGAGAAAGTTTTCTATTTTGCTTCCAGTGTGACGAAATACTTTGCTGTCATGGTTGATGTCACACGGCGTCACGGCTCATTCATCACCAGCTCTGATTATCTGGTTATAATGAGCGTGCTACCCGTGTGACTCACATGACAGGACCAGTAGTATACACTTTGGCCCCATATATACAGCCTGCCCCCAGTAGTTTTACCGCTGCCCCCTGTAGTCTACAGCGTGCCCCATTAGTATACAGCTGCCCCAGTAGTATACAGCTGCCCCATAGTAATACAGTCCGGCCCCCATTTACCAGCTTGCCCCCTGTAGTATACGCTGCCCCAAAGTGATATACACGCCTGGCCCCAGTGATAACAGCTGTTGCCCAAGTATAACAGCTTGCCCCCAGTAGTATACACCTTGCCCCAGTTTATACAGCCTGCCCCCGTAATATACGATAACAATGCCGCCCCAGTAATATCACGCCGCCCCAGTAGTAATACAGCTTGCCCCAGTTTAATATACAAAGCCTGCCCCCAGTAGTGTACGCAGCCCAGGCATTAAAAAAAAAAAAAAAACTTATATACTCACCCTCCGGTGGCCCTGATCGAGTAGCGCTGCCGGCTCCCCCGATGTCACGCGCGGGTCCTCCTCAGCTTCCGCGCCCCATCTTCTTCTTCTGGGAGAAAAACAATGGTGGCGCCCAGCAGAAGAAGAGGACGGTGCGAAGCCTGAAGAGGACCCCGCGGACATCGGTGGAGCAGCGCTGCACGTCGGGCCACGGAGGGTGCGTATATACGTTTATTATTTTTTTAAATATTTTTTAAGTATGCATGTTTTATTCTGACTCGTGTATAAGCCGAGGGGACTTTTTTCAGCACATTTTTTGTGCTGAAAAACTCGGCTTACACGGGTATATACGGTTTGTTCACAAAGTGCAACACAGTGTTTAAGCCGTGTTTGATTGCTCCATGTCCCGTTACAGCTTTCAATCGTACGGTATCCTGAGGACCCATACAGTAGAAAGAAGAATAAATTCAGATTATTACAGTAGCTTCCCTACAGTGACCTGAATAGGTAAATTGGAAGCCCCAAAGCAGGACATTGTTAATCTAATAATAATAATTCCTTTATTATTCCTCTATTAGCACACACAGAATTATGCAGCCCTACACAGAGCTTGTCCAAATCAGTCCCTGTCCCCATGGGGCTCACAATCTAATAAACCTCCAGTATATTTTGAGCGGGGGAGGACACCGGAGGACCTGAGGTAAACCCACACAACATGAGAGACATACAAACTCTTTGCAAGATGTTAGACCAGAATGGGGTCTGGGATCAATTTGCTCCAAACTTGCACCTAATGGAAGTCGCAAATCACAAATTCAGTCATATTGGGAAGCTAGTCTAATGCAAATAATGAATTTAGTCCAATCATGTCAAGTGACTTTGCACTGGCCTATTGTGCAATGGAGAGTTGCAAAACAGCATTTGTACCACAACTGCTCCAAACCAACCCAAACATGACAAGAAAGACAATAGAGCACATATATCAACTTTTGGTTTGCCTTTCGTTTTTTCGGAGACTTTTTTCATGGTTGCTCATTTACAACTTATTTGCGCCTAAGACTGCTTCACTTCAAAGTTCGCCATTGTTTAGTTTCTGCAATGCTCCCTGAGTTATCCCTGAATACAGATGTTTAAGTAACATCATTTTAAAAAGTCTCAAATTTTTGGTGCAAAGTTCAACCCGGTGTTTGAAATTACTTTAGAATAGAATACCTTGTGACTTTTGCAACTTTTGTTTTAAGTCTCAAATTCACTAAGCCACGTATCAATAAGAAAAAACTGCCAAGATACATCCGACCAGCAGAAAAGCCAAGAAAAGTCCCCAAAAGCAGAAGACAAGCCGAAAGATGATACATGTGACCCCAATTACATTTACCCTATTTGAGTCCTGACTGTAAACTTTCATGCCGGTATGATGCCCTGGTGCCACAGAGGGTTTTCTAAATACCTCCTCTGCAGCCCACGCCATAGGTTCTACACTACTGCCCTGAGACCCCTATAAGGACTCCACAGCCGAGCCTCATATAAGGTAGCTTGTAACTTATGTAATGCACATATAAATCATGAGAATACTTAGCCTCTCTTTAAGTTTTCCTGTACATGCAGGCCAGAAGTGGATCCAAAAGCATTGGGAGATATAAGGGAAGGACTAGATTCTCTGCAGCAGTGTGTATTAGAGGGACTTGCTGCAGGGGGTAGAGGATTTGCTGGGAGCTGGATGGGGCTTCCATGATCTTCATTAACATCATCATTTTTGGGAGCTGCTATGAGTTAAACCTTTCGTGGCTCGTCCTGTGACAGGAAGTAATTAAAATAAATATAGTACCTCAAATTACAAAACCATCATTACTTCCCATTTTCACACGCTTCAGACTCTCCCATTATTTAGTTTTGCGTTATAATGAGCTGTGTACCCGTGTGACATCACATGACCAGGGACCAGTAGTATACAGCTTGCCCCAGTAGTATACAGCCTGCCCCCAGTAGTTTACAGCTTGCCCCCTGTAGTATACAGCTTGCCCCAGTAGTATACAGCCTGCCCCAGTAGTATACAGCTTGCCCCAGTAGTATACAGCTTGCCCCAGTAGTATACAGCTTGCCCCCAGTTATATACAGCCTGCCCCCAGTAATATACAGCCTGCCCCCAGTAATATACAGCCTGCCCCAGTAGTATACAGCTTGCCCCAGTTATAAACAGCCTGCCCCCAGTAATATACAGCCAGCCCAGCATTAAAAAAAAATAATAAACTTATATACTCACCCTCCGGTGGCCCTGATGTGTAGCGCTGCTCCCCCGATGTCCGCGCGGGTCCTCCTCAGGCTTCCGCGCCCGTCTTCTTTCACTTTAGTTGTACATTGTAAGCGATACATCATACATCATACAGGCACCATAAACCCGAATTTTGATCTTGAAATTGCTCACATGTATGTAGCACTTAAAGGGCTGTTCCCATTTCAGCAATTAATGTTATTTTCCTTACAGATTTCTACATCTCTATTCTATAGAAAGTTTCTATGTTTGCTTCCAGTGGACAGAAATACTTTGCTGGTCATGTGATGTCACACAGGTGCACGGCTCATTCATCACACAGCTCTGATTACTCTGTGTTATAATGAGCTGTGTACCCGTGTGACATCACATGACCAGGGACCATGACGACTCTTGCCGAGACCAATTGCCAACTACAACCAAACCCACTTACCCTGTAATATCACCCTATAGCCGACCTGAATAAACCGAACCCCTAAATTACCATCAAAACTGGGAAAACCTATTGACTCGAATATAAGCCGAGGGGGGAAATGCATTGGTTCACAGACCCCCCACCGAACATAGCCCCTGCCCCCATAGTATACAGCCTCCCCAAGTAGTTTTACAGGCTTTGCCCCCATTAGTTTACAGCTTGCCCCCAGTTATACGCTTCCCCAGTGTACGCCCTTCCCGTAGTATCAGCTTTGCCCCAGTAGTATACACTGCCCCCCATAGTGTTACACTTGCCCCTGTATACAAGCTTGCCCCATATATATACAGCCTGCCCCAGTAGTATACAGCTTGCCCCAGTGTATACAGCCGCCCCCCATTAGTTTACAGCTTGCCGCCCCCGTAGTATACAGCCTTTGCCCCAGTAGTAGAGGTGCCAGTTTCAGGCCCCCATTAGTAGACCAGCTTGCCCCAGAGTATACACCGCGTGCCCCCCCAGTAGTAACAGCTCACAGAACGCGCCCCCGTAGTTAACAGCTTGCCCCGTATATCCACGTACCCCCATAATAAAACAGCCTGCCCCCCAGAATAACAACGCCTAATAGCAGCGCCCCAGTATAACAGCTGCTCGCCTTATAAAACACCTGCCCCCAGTATATACAGCCAGCCCAGCATAAAAAAAATAATAAACTTATATACTCACCCTCCGGTGGCCCTAATTGTAGCGCTGCTCCCCCGATTCCGCGCGGTTCCCCTCAGGCTTCCGCACCCGTCTTCTTTCACTTTAGTTGTACATTTAAGCGATACCATCATCCCATCACAGGCACCATAAACCCGAATTTTGATCTTGAATTGCCACATGTATGTATCACTTAAAGGGGGCTGTTCCCATTTCAGCATTAATGTTATTTTCCTTACAGATTTCTACATCTCTTATCTATACGAAAGTTTCTATGTTTGCTTCCAGTGGACAGAAATACTTTGCTGGTCATGGGATGTCACCAGGTGCACGGCTCATTCATCACACAGCTCTGATTACTCTGTGTTTATAATGAGCTGTGTACCCGTGTGACTCACATACCAGGACCAGTAGTACACTTGCCGTAGTATACAGCCGCCCCCCAGTAGTTTTACACAGCTGCCCCCGGTTAGTTACAGCTTGCCCCAGTAGTATACAGCCTGCCCCAGTAGTAACAGCTGCCCCATAGATACAGTCTGCCCCCAGTAGTTTACAGCTTGCCCCTGTAGTATACCTAGCCCGGATATATTGCCCCAGTAGTATCAGCTTGCCCCGTACACGCTTGCCCCAAGTACACAGCTTGCCCCCATATATACGCCATCCCCGTAAACGCCTGCCCCCAGTAATATACAGCCTGCCCCAGTAGTATACAAGCTTGCCCATTTATATATACAGCCTGCCCCCAGTAGTGTACACCAGCCCAGCATTAAAAAAAAAAAAAACTTATAATACTCACCCTCCGGTGGCCCTGATGCGTAGCGCTGCTCCCCCATGTCCGCGCGTCCCTCCTCAGCTTCCGCGCCCCTCTTCTTCTCTTCTGGGAGAAAAACAATGGTGGCGCCCAGCAGAAGAAAGAAGACGGGTGCGGAAGCCTGAAGAGGACCCGCGCGGACATCGGTGGAGCAGCGCTGCACGTCGGGGCCACCGGAGGGTGCGTATATACGTTTATTATTTTTTAAATATTTTTTAAGTATGCATGTTATGTACTGACTCGTGTATAAGCCGAGGGGACGTTTTTCAGCACATTTTTTGTGCTGAAAAACTCGGCTTATACACGGGTATATACGGTATTTTTCACAAAGTGCCAACACAGTGATTTAAGCCGTGGTTGATTGCTCCATGTCCGTTACAGCTTTCAATCGTATCGGTATCCTGAGGACACCAATACAGTAGAAAGAAGAATAAATTCAGATTATTACAGTAGCTTCCCTACAGGGTACCTGAATAGGTAAAATTGGGAAGCCCAAAGCAGGAACATTGTTAATCTAATAATAATAATTCCTTTATTATTCCTCTATTAAGCACACACAGATTATGCAGCACTACACAGAGCTTGTCAAATCAGTCCCTGTCCCCATGGGGCTCACAATCTAATAAACCTTCCAGTATATTTTGGAGCGGGGGAGGACACCGGAGGACCTGAGGTAAACCCACACAAACATGGAGAGAACATACAAACTCTTTGCAGATGTTAGACCAGAATGGGGTCTGGGATCAATTTGCTCCAAAACTTGCACCTAGATGGAAAGTCGCAAATCACAAATTCAGTCATATTGGGAAAGCTAGTCTATGCAAATAATGAATTTAGTCCAAGCATGTCAAAGTGACTTTGCACTGGCCTATGTGCAATGGAGAGTTGCAAAACAGCATTTGTACCACAACTGCTCCAAACCAACGCCAAACATGGACAAGAAAGACAATAGAGCACATGTATCAAACTTTTGGTTTGCCTTTCGTTTTTCGGAGACTTTTTCATGGTTGTGCTCATTTACAACTTATTTTGCGCCTAAGACTGCTTCACTTCAAAGTTTGCCATTGTTTAGTTTTCTGCAATGCTCCCTGAGTTATCACCTGAATACAGATGTTTAAGTAACATCATTTTAAAAAGTCTCAAATTTTGGTGCAAAGTTCAACCCAGGTGTTGAAATTAGCTTTAGAATAGAATACCTTGTGACTTTTTGCAACTTTTGTTTTAAAAAGTCTCAAATTCACTAAAAGCCACATGTATCAATAAGAAAAAACCGCCAAGATACATCTGACCAGCAGAAAAGCCAAGAAAAGTCCCCAAAAGCAGAGAGACAAAGCCGGAAAGATGATACATGTGACCCAATGATACATTACCCTCATTGAGTCCTGACTGGTAAACTTCATGCCGGGATGATGCCCTGGGTGCCACAGAGGGGTTTCTAAATACCTCCTCTGCAGCCCACGCCATAGGTTCTACACTAATGCCCTGAGACCCCTATAAGGACTCCACAGCCGATCCTCATATAAAGGTAGCTTGGTAACTTATGTAATGCACATATAAATCATGAGAACAGCATTAGCTTCTTTTTAAGTTCCTGTAACAGTGGCAGAGCCAGAAGTGGATCCAAAAGCATTGGGAGATATAAGGGAAGGACTAGATTCTCTGCAGCAGTGTGTATTAGAGGGACTTGCTGCAGGGGGTAGAGGGATGATTGCTGGGAGCTGGATGGGGGCTTCCATGGATCTTCATTAACATCATCAGTTTGGGAGCTGCTATGATTAAACCTTTCATGGCTCGTCCTGTGACAGGAAGTAATTAAAAAATAATATATAGTACCTCAAATTACAAAACCATGCATTACTTCCCAGCTGCACGCTTCAGACTCCCATTATATTGAGGTATTTTCATGCTCTTCAAAACAATTACAGTAAAAGTGACTGAATGTAAGAAAAGAGAGAGTTTCCATGGGGATAATGCTGACGCCAATAGGTGAGTCATGCTTAACCTTAACCACGCTGGACACAGGAAGAGAGGGGGCGCTGCGGAGGAGGGAAGACGTCTCCTACTGCAGTACTGACCGTCAGTATACACAAACATAAAAGGTGTGACATCATGTACCGATCACCATCTATGAGCATGACTGCATTATAAGAATGTATTATGTTAAGAGGAAACCCTTGAGACATACTTGGTTGAACACACCTGCAATAAAGTAGAAACATATACAACCTATTAAATAGTTTCCATTGCTCATAGCAACCACTCAGAGTTAAAGGGGTTGTACTAGTGGGCTGGGGCAGTCTATGCAAAATAAAGAAACTTACACTTACTTCCTCCGGTACTCCCAAGTGTCCCGGACCACCGTCCGTCACTGTTGTGCCCCTGTTTGTTTACAGGAGCACAACAGCTCCACTCCAACAACTCTTGGCGGCCTGGCACTCGCACCCATCTCCTGTACCAGCACCTGCTACAGTGCTGGCAAGTAAGGACAAGGGGCTCTTGTGGTCCTTGTCTTGTTTGTAGACTGTCTGCTTGTCCTCTGAGCAGCAACACTACTCGAAAGTACAGCTACACCGTTGCGTCATCACCTCGTATGGTTCTACAAAGAGTGAAGGCCAAAAGCGTGCAGTTTAAACTTTCTCACACAATTGGGACAACTTAAAGTACACCTGTCTCAGGTCCTGTGTCACTTGTCCTGTCACACTACCTGTTGGCACTCAAAGGATCCCATCACCAGCCTTTATCTAGTTATTCATACATTATTCATTGTAACATCATCTTTTCTTTATTATGTAAATGAGGCTGGTCACATGGTCATAGGGCCAGTGATGTCACTCTCCTGTTACCCCTCCCCCTCTCCTCCCCCCTGCTATTCTGTGTGTAATTATATAAAGCTGGCTAGTGTTTGTGCTTCATTGCTGCCATCTGCATCCTCCTAATATCATGTGAAGACACGACATTAATATACAGGTGAGAGACACAGAAATAGCTACACATGAATCTGACATGTTCTGCTGTAACATGGGTGCCTGGAGCTGTTGTATCTCTCCTATACCACACAACACATGCACCACCACAGGTGCAGGGGGTATAGCCGCCAGCACCAGGAAGCACATCATTATACAGCCTCACATCATTATACAGGCTGTCAGTCATGCACTGGGGGAGTGGCGTGCCTCCCACTCATGAATAGAGTGGACAGCTTGAATATGATAATGATCATTGGACATTTCACAGGTCTTTGCGATACAGCTTTAGGACCTCATTGCTTAGGGTTACAGGCATGTAGAGGGACAATAAAGGGATAGAGGCAATCTCTCTAATGGCAGTTTATGAAAATATATTTAGTTTAGGGGGGGTATTTTGCATGACGGGTTCTCTTAACTTTGTAATCGTGGAGCATCGACAACCACAACATTAAGATGCCAGTGCCTTAACAACCCTGCTTAAAGTCTATGCCAAAAAATGTACCATCCACTGTTTTGCTTTGAAAGGTGACCCTAATACATGTAAAAGCAAACCCCTCTATATGATTTAGGCACCATTCCTAGGCAGTGTAAGTCTTTTCAAGACGCCAAATGTTTCTTCAAATTATATAAAGTGTCGTTAGTAGGAAACCCCTTTAAGCCCATTTTCCCAGAGAGTACATTAATCTCTCAGTTAAGCTCAATAGAGATGAATTGGCAGGGATTAATACCCAGTAAGCTCTATGAATGCTGCATATTAAAGAAACTTGTACAATTCTAATGAAGCTCTTCTAGTTAAAGAGAGTGCGTTGAAGCCGTTTCATGAATAAAGTGTAGCCGATTTTCTACCTATGCGTGTATGTAATTTGAGCAATTGACAATTAATTTTTACTAGTAGCGTAAGAAAAGAGAGAGTGTCACTCACAGCTATGGTCACTATTCTGTATACAGTCCAAAAATAGGCAGCACCCAGATCAAGTGAAAAAATCAAAGGGTGAAGCTTTATTCCATTGCCATGTTTCGGTGGTGGCACACCTTTTCAGTGCACCGAAATGCCATGGAAATAATAAAGCTTCACCCTTTGTTTTTTCACGTAATTTGCAAGTGTGCCTATTTGTGGACTTAAGCCCCTCCACATGGGTTTTTCACGCGCGAGTTCGCGCGTGCATTGACGCGCAGAATGCATTGCCACTCTGTCCCATGGTATTCAATGGGTCTTTCTTCATTAGCGTTGGTTTTCACGCGCGTGCTTGCGTTCGTTTTCACCGCGCGTCAAAATCGCAAGCATGCTCTACTTTGCGTGTCACGCGCGTTTTTCACGCCCCATTCAAGTCTATGGAGATGCATCAAGAACGCATTGCCACCGCAATCATTGCAAGTGCAATGCGAGTGCATGCGTTTTACATAAGGTGCTAGGTGACCAAGAATAACAGTATTTCCCCTGCTGCGATCGAGCATTTAATTAAAAAAAACACAATGAAGAACAGTGAAGATAGAATAAAAACATTAAACAAGTAACAGATTTTTTAAAGAAACATGTAAGATATGTACCTTATATACTCGAGTATAAGCCTAGTTTTTCAGCACAAAAAAAATGTGCTGAAAACCAAACTCGGTCTGTTAGACACGAGAAAAAATAGGACAGGACACGGTTTGGGAAAATGGTAGGGCGTGAGTATACTTGGGTCGGCTTTAACTCAAAGTATTATACGGTAGTATGTTGTGTTATGTTTATATTTCTGTGTTGTTTCGCTTTGATTTATATACACATTTCATACACATGGATTCATACACTCACATATGTATGCACTTTTAAAACTCTTATTATATACACTATAAACAATCATACACCACATGTACACCAACTTCGATACAGTTATAACAGCAGGTACGACTGCTATATAACCACGCACGCACACACACCACATGCTATATACACACACACTGCATATACACGCACGCAACACACACTGCTATATATACACACACACGCACATGCCTATATACACGCACGCACACACACACACTGCTATATACACACACCTCAGCACACACATTGCCTCATATAATATATATATATGTACATACACACACACATGTACACACTGCCTATATATACACACACACACATGCTATACCACACAACAGCACCAAATATACAAACACAATGCAACACACTGCTATATATACACACACACATGCAAACAATGCTATATATACACACACACATGCACACACATGTATATAACACACACATGCACACACTGCTATATACACACACATGCACACACTGCTATATACACACACATGCACACACTGATATATACACACACACACACACACATGCACACACTGCTATATACACACACATGCACACCGCCATATAACTCATGCACACACTGCCTATAATACACACAAAGACACATTTCTACACCCTGCGCAATTTGATACACTGACTTGTCTTGTAAGCTCTGTCCAGCTTCTTCTTATTGCAGCTCTTTCTTAATGTGCATCTTCTCTCCCATGAGAAAAATGCCACATAAATAAGAATACAGCAGAGTAGCAGCTAGGCTCTCCCATGAGGCAGGCAGAGGAAGCTGGTCTGCTGAGCTGCCGTCCTCTGCCCGCCCCTCCCTCGCATCCCTGCACTCAGCGGAGCTCAGTCACACTGCTAAGAAAGGTTGAGGGGCCCAGGCAGGCTCTGACTTCTCATTAATATTAAGAGAATGGAGGTTGGCTGTGCGGTATCACATACTATGCGAAACAGCACCATCTTTCATTCTTTTGATGTGTGTGGAACCTTGGGTGCCCTCAGCCTGATCGGGACCATGGAGCCACCGGGCCCCGTAGCAGCTGCTATGGCTGCTACGGTGGTAGTTACGCCACTGGCTGGATGTAGATGTGTACTGCTACTATTTTTCTCCTTACACTGGTTACATGAAAAACAACATCCTTTTTCATTAATGTGTTGATTTCATGATTTTTATAATGTGATTAATGAACTGTTTTTATTTTTATACAGTATGCTTTGCTTGTTATGGAACCTACTTTTGTAGTCATCTAAAAATAGAAAATATCTGTTTTGGCCATTGCAACCATTCACAGAGCAGCTTTAATTTTAAGAGACAACTATCAGAAGTGAAAGCTGTGATGTGATTGGTTGGTATGAGTAACCAGGACAGTAATTGCATGTATTGTGCCAGGGATGTGTGTACATGTGATAACTGGACAGTTTAGCTTCTTCACATGGTAAGGGGCAACCACTGGGAAGGGGCAAAGAGAAGGAAGGCGTGGAGAGGAAGGAGGTATGATGTGATAGTGATGTGAGGGTACAGACCCGTATGGACCCTGATTCTCAAAAAAGAAGACACAATAAATACACAAAACGCACTACATTGGGGAATTACATGGCCAAATCTTATTTATAATCAACCCTGCAGAACCCCGACTCACGAAAGAGTCACCCCTCAGACACAGGAGAGGGAAAAACCCCTGTGGAGGAAACCTTAGGGAAGCCATGGCTGAAGGAGCGCCCTTCCTCTGGGCTTAGAGGGTCACTGCCAAAAAGATCTCTCCCCCAATACGTGAAACCATCCTACGCAATGACGGTGCGTGGATGTCCTCTGCGGTCCCTCTTGAATCATAGCTGAGGAAAGTGCAGAAAGGGAGGAGGAACGAACCCTGAGAGGACTGGAGGCGTGTGGTGATGAGTCCTGGGCTGATGGGGCGGTCCTGCTAGAACTCCAAATTGCATCAAGGTAGGTATATTGTAGGTTGTCAAGATCAAGGTCAATGGCACAAAAAAGTGGAAGCGGGCACAGCAGTGCGCCAGATATTATGGAACCTTCAGTAATTATGACATCAGCACAACATCTGTGACCACTGAGGGCGTGTCTACACATTATAGATTATATTATAGATAATATCTACAGGGTGTCCCACTTCTGTTTAATCAATTTTATTTGAATCATAATAATTCCTTTATATAGCGCACACAGATTATGCAGCACTGCACAGAGCTTGCCAAATCCTGTCCCAATAGGGTTCACAATTAGAGATGAGCGAACACTAAAATGCTCGGGTACTCGTTATTCGAGACGAACTTTTCCCGATGCTCGAGTGCTCGTCTCGAATAACGAACCCCATTGAAGTCAATGGAGACTCGAGCATTTTCAAGGGGACAAGGCTCTGCCACAGGGGAAGCTTGGCCAAACACCTGGGAACCTCAGAAAAGGATGGAAAACCACACGGAAATGGACAGGAAACAGCAGGGGCAGCATGCATGGATGCCTTGAGGCTGCCTAATCGCACCATTATGCCAAAATTATGGGCAAACAGCATGGGCCATGACAAGAGTGACAGAATGAAGCTAGATAGCATCTAAAACATCCAATAATTGACCATGACATATAGGGGACGGCATGCAGAGGCAGCGGCCGCAGCGGCAGGCTAGAGAGTGGCATGGCGACATACCCTAAATGGACTCCAGGCTTCAAACCAAGGGGGGCAAGAGAGGAACAAAGGAGGTGAGCAAGAAGCAGCTCAAATAATATCGCTACATGATAAAAGTTTGCCAGTATATTTTGTGGAGTACACAGCAGGGTGGCGACAAAGTTAACATGGAAGCCATTGAAAACAACCCGAAATTCTGCCTGACACAGCTCGTTGATAAGGGGACATGTATGCTTACAGTTCATGCCAGTCGCTGCCTTGCTGCCAGTCTCCTTCGAATAGTTTAAAATAATAATAACCCTCATCCATAAAGCTCTGTATAATGCTGCACCCCTACCTCTCCTTCTTATCTCAGTCTATCGCCCAACCCGTGCTCTTAGATCCGCCAGTGATCTTAGATTAACCTCTACCCTAGTGCGGACCTCCCACTCGCGTCTCCAAGAATTTCTCTAGAGCTGCACCAATTCTATGGAATGCTCTGCCCTGGACTATAGACTAATACCACCTCCAAAGTTTCAAACGTGCTCTTAAAACCCATTTCTTAGGCAAGCTATAACACTCATTAACTGCATGAAGTTTTAACTCTTCTATAACCCGTCCTGTGTCGTCCTCCCATGTGTATCCAGCAACCAACCAGGCACCAGACTCTCTGCAGTCCCATTCACCCTGGACCTGGATATAAGATACGGCGGAGTGTTTCAGCGGACAGCACATTCCATTTATATATTTTTCTATTCCCTAAGAAGAATGGCTGACCATTAAATATTCTTTTACCTCGTGTACCCCATCATCTTCATAAAACGAGCTCGGCGAGCAGGGACCTCACTCCTGTTGTTCCAACAAATGTTGTGCTCTGTTACATTACATTTGTATTGTTTCCTATGATTTGTAAAGCGCTGCAGAATATGATGACGCTATATAAATAAAGATTATTATTATTATGGAGGCAGTGAACTAGTTAGTAGATTAAAGGTGCGCAAATATGTTAGTTGGATCTTGATGATGGGCTGGCGCTCTGCAGCCAGGCGAGCGTTCGCCAATCAAAGCCCCTGTTTCTAGGATACTCCCCAAACAGCCTTCTAAGAACCTTTTGATAAGATCAAGTGTAGTAGCGTTCTTATAAGTTTAGGATATGCCGGGTGAGGGGAATGTTAAACAGATGCGCAAAAGAAGCGCTGAAATAATATCCCTAAATGGTAAAAGTTTGCCAGTATATTTTGGTGGATTACACAGCAGGTGGCGACCAAAGTTAACAACTTTGATGTGGAATGCCCTGTAATAGCTCTTGGGCGGTGTGCCTTTTATCGCCTAGGCATTCGCAGTTTCAGCACCGCCTGCTGTCGCTTAGCGACGGCACTGCTGCTGTGCCTAGAGCACCGACTGATGGGCCATGCCCACGGATGGTAATTCGGAGGAGGAGGAGGTGGAGGAGGGGTGGGAGGAGGGTATAGTAGGCTTTGAGACCGGACGAGGTAGGCCCCGCAATTCTCTGCGTCGCAGTATTGAGCAGCCCCAGGTCAGACTCGGTCCCAGCTGCACACAAGTTAAGGTAGTAGCGTTCTATAAGTTTGGGATATGGCGGGTGAGGGAATGTAAACAGATGCGCAAGAAGAGCATGATGCGCATGGATGGGCGCTCAGCTGCCAGGGCGAGCTTTCGCCAATCCAAGCCCCTGTCTCTAGGCTACTCCCCAAACAGCACTTATAAGAACCTTTTGTATAAGATCAAGTGTAGTGCGTTTTAGAAGTAGGATATGCCGGGTGAGGGGAATGTAAACAGATGCGCAAGAAAGCGCGGAAATAATATCCCTAAATGGTAAAAGTTTGCCAGTATATTTGTGGGATAACCACAGCAGGGTGGCGACAAAGTTAACAACTTTGATGTGGAATCCATGAAAACACAAAATTTCTGCCTGACACACCTCGTTGATAAAGGACGATGTATGGAGGCAGCTATAGACGACTTTTGGAGGTAGCAATGGAGACAACGTGTGGAGGCTGATCTGGAGACAATTTAATTTGGATAGTGCCTGTATGTGGCAGTCCCAAACATTTTCAAACAGAGGAGCAAGGTAGGTGCCCTCAGTAAAATGGAATAGATTGATTGCCTGTATGTGGCAGTCCCAAAAATGTTTCAAACCAGAGGAGCAGGTAGGTGGCCCTCCAGTTAAAATGGAATAGATTGAGTGCCTGTATGTGCAGTCCCAAAAATTCTTCAAACCAGAGGAGCAGGTAGGTGGCCCTCAGTAAAATGGAATAGATGAGTGCCTGTATGTGGCAGTCCCAAAAATTCTTCAAACCGGAGGAGCAGGTAGGTGGCCCTGCAGTAAAATGGAATAGATTGAGTGCCTGTATGTGGCAGTCCCAAAAATTCAAACCAGAGGAGCAGGTAGGTGGCCCTCCAGTAAAGGAATAGATTGAGTGCCTGTATGTGGCAGAGCCCAAAAAATTTTTAAAACAGAGGACGGGTAGGTGGCCCTAAGAAAAATGGAATAGATTGAGTGCCTGTATGTGGCACTCACAAAATTGTTTCAAACAGAGGACCGGGTAGGTGGCCTCCAGAAAATTAATGCCATGAAAAGCTACTAAGCAAGAGCCAGTGGGCCCTGTCAAAAAATAGCCATTTTCCTCTGCTTTACTGTACAAGAGGAGGAGAAGGAGGAAATGAGGAGGAGGAGGAGGAGTGGATCAATTATTAGGTGAGCTTCCTTCACCTGGTGGAGATTGGAAATCTGAGAAATCCAGCCTTTATCATTTAATAAGCGTCAGCCTGTCAGCGCTGTCAGTCGACAGGCGTGTACGCTTATCGGTGATGATGCCACCAGCTGCACTGAAAAACCCGCTGGACAAAAACGCATGCTGGCAAGTAAGGACAAGGGGCTCTTGTGGTCCTTGTCTTGTTTGTGGCTGTCTGCTTGTCCTCTGAGCAGCAACACTACTCGAAAGTAGCAGCTACACCGGTTGCGTCATCACCTCGGTATGTCTACAAAGAGTGAAGGCCAAATAGCGATGCAGTTATAACTTTCTCACACTTTGTAACGTGGAGCACTCGACAACCACAACATTAGATGCCAGTGCCTTTACACCCTGCTTAAGTCTCTCCAAAAAATGTTACCAGCCACTGTTGTTACTTTGAAAGGTGCCCTAATACACTGTACAAGCAAACCCCTCTGATTTAGGCACCATTCCTAGGCAGTGTAAGTCTTTTCAAGACGCCCCAAATGTTTCTTCAAATTATATAAAGTGTCGTTAGTAGGAAAACCCCTTTAAGCCCATTTTCCCAGAGAGTACATTAATCTCTCAAGTTTAAGCTCAATAGAGATGAATTGGCAGGGATTAATACCCCAGTAAGCTCTATGAATGCTGCATATTATAAGAAACTTGTACAATTCTAATGAAGCTTCTTCTAGGTTAAAAGAGAGTTGCGTTGAAGCCGTTTCATGAATAAATGTGTAGCCGATGTTTCTACCTATGCTGTTATTGTAATTTGAGCAATTGACAATTAATTTTTACTAGTAGCGTAAGAGAAAGAGAGAGTGTCACTCACAGCTATGGTCACTATTCTGTAATACAGTCCAAAAATAGGCAGCACTTGCAGATCAAGTGAAAAAATCAAAGGGTGAAGCTTTATTCCATTGCCATGTTTCGGTGGTGGCACCCACCTTTTTCAAGTGCACCGAAATGTCGCAATGGAATAAAGCTTCACCCTTTGATTTTTTTCACTTAATCTGCAAGTGCTGCCTATTTGTGGACTTAAGCCCCTTCCACACTGGCGTTTTTCACGCGCGAGTTCTGCGCGTGCATTTGACGCGCAGAACTTGCATTGCACTCTGTCCCATGGTATTCAATGGGTCTTTCTTCATTAGCGTTGGTTTTCACGCGCGTGCTTGCGTTCGTTTTCACGCGCGTCAAAATCGCAGCATGCTCTACTTTTGCGTGTCACGCGCGTTTTTCACGCCCCATTCAAGTCTATGGAGATGCATCAAGAACGCATTGCACTCGCAATCATTGCAAGTGCAATGCGAGTGCAATGCGTTTTAAACATAAGGGTTGCTAGGTGACCAGAATAACAGTATTTCCCCTGCTCGCGATCGAGCATTTAATTAAAAAAACACAATGAAGAACAGTGAAGAATAGAATAAAAACATTAAACAAGTAAGCAGATTTTTTAAAGAAACATGTAAGATATGTACCTTATATACTCGAGTATAAGCCTAGTTTTTCAGCACAAAAAAAATGTGCTGAAAACCCAAACTCGGCTTATACTCGAGTAAAAATATATAGGTTTTACCAGGTTTTTGTGGTAAAATTAGGGGCCTCAGCTTATACTTGGGTCGGCTTATACTCAAGTATATACGGTATATGTTGTGTTATGTTTATATTTCTGTGTTGTTTCGCTTTGATTTATATACACATTTCATACACATGTATTCATACACTCACATATGTATGCACTTTTATACATACTCTTATTTATATACACATATAAACAATCATACACACATGTACACACTTCTATACAGTATACACACGCAGGTACAGACTGCTATATATACACACGCACGCACACACACACTGCTATATACACACACACTGCTATATACACGCACGCACACACACACTGCTATATATACACACACACGCACACTGCTATATACACGCACGCACACACACACACTGCTATATACACACACTCACGCACACACATTGCTCTATATATATATATATATATGTACATACACACACACATGTACACACTGCTATATATACACACACACGCACACACTGCTATATATACACACACACATGCACACACTGCTATATACGATGCAAATTAAAATAAAAAAAGTAGAACGTTATTGTAGCCCTAAGAAGGGCTGTTGGGTTCTTTGAGAATCACTCCTGCCTAACAGTAAGCTAATAGAACACCCTAACGCTTTCCCTGACCAGCAGCAGCTCTCTCCCTAGCGGCATCCAGAGACAGAATGATCCGAGCAGCGCGGCCAGCGGCTAGTCTATCCCAGGGTCACCTGATCTGGCCAGCCAACCACTGCTATCGACGTGTAAGGGTACCAGGTCATGCTGGGTGGAGTGCAGAGTCTCCTGGCTTGTGATTGGCTCTGTTTCTGGCCGCCAAAAAGCAAAACGGCGGGAGCTGCCATTTTCTCGAGCGGGCGAAGTATTCGTCCGAGTAACGAGCAGTTTCGAGTACCCTAATGCTCGACCGAGCATCAAGCTCGGACGAGCATGTTCGCTCATCTCTATTCACAATCTAATCATCCTACCAGTATGTTTCTGGAGTGTGGGAGGAAACTGGAGGACTCTGATGAAACCCACACAAGCACGATAAAAACATACAAACTCTTTGCAGATCTTGACCCTGGGACCTGAATTACTGCAAGACTGTAATGCTAACCACTAAGCTACCGTGCCGATTATATTTTGGGTATAAATTATAATATATCTGATCATTGAGTGGGGCTGTATATTTATTTGGGTACTTATAGGATCAGCAGTAATTTCTATGTTACAATTATGACTTATTTCATGACATTGTGGGGTTTGTGTTGTGGACATTTTTTGGTGTATATGCAACACCCCTGCCAACGCAGGGTCAACCTAGTGTTGTGATATCAACATCCATCTCCATTCAAAAGGATTTTCTCTAGAGCCTGATCAACTCAAGGGGGACCTCAAGTGTTTAGAAGTGGTAAGGCAGGTGATAAATATCTGCCTGGGAAGGAATAAGTAATTGTGTGACCATTGAGATGTACTGTTACTGTTACTACGCAAAGAGACTGCTGGTAGGATAATGACAAGAGCTGCGGTAGGGAGAATGAGCTTGGCCGCCTCACAGGGGAGTTTATAAAACCCCATTGGGCATGAAAGTTCCAGGACAGCCCAGGAGAGGAGGTCACTCAGTCCAGGAGACTTCTAGATAAAGAACTTCATGGAATCACATGTCTCTGTGCCACACTGCCTGGACACAATTGGACAGAGTGGAGACAAGGCCTAAGCAGACATCCACCTTCATGGCTCTGCCTTATCCTGCTAAAGCAGACAACTTTCCTCTGCAACCTGAAGCTACCTTTACCAGGCTGTGAGCATCTCCCGTGGAGCAATATCCATCCAGCCATTTGCACCCAGTTGATGTTACTGCTGTTATCGAGTTCCAACAAACAAACTGTAAACTGGTGAATGCTTTACAAACTTTGAGTGATCCCTGTGCCAGGCTGTTAACACCACGGGCACCCCATTCAACACAACCTGGTATCCCAATACATCGGACTTGACCCAGGGAGAATCCATCTATGTCTTCAGCCTCTCCCTCATTTCTTGTACTTCCACCTGTCAGAGACCTGCCAGGCTGTGGACAAGGCCATTGTTCCCTGGTATCCAGCACCATGACTGCAGATGAATACTAGGCCACTAGCCACCTAGGGCTCCGTCTGTGAGAGTTTTCTGGAGGACTGGAGAAATCATACGTTTGTGTGAATGCAGCCTTAGTTTTACATGTTTTACATGGATCCTGTGTGTTCTGTTCTTGCTGTTTCTGGGAAGTTCCATGAGGAGTGTGGGCACATGTAGTACAGGACGTTGCAGCTATTATAGATATCAGATGTAGATAGTTCAGCTAATTATCATCTCTTGTCATTACAGGGTGGAACTCCATGTGTCTGATAGAGAGATAAATATGATAGAGCCAGAGGAAGACTACTGCAATAAGCGCTACTGATCTGAAGAACTCAATTGTCCATGCATGTCAATCATGTGTGCATCTGTCATGAGGCTGGATGAAAATTCAGCCTCGAAGAAGCAGATTGCGGAGCCCTAAGGGAGTGGCTTCACAACCAGTAGGATTGCTACTAGAAAAATCAATTGCATTGGGGTCTTTAAGACACTGATACAATTGACAGGCAGAGTGGTGTGGCACAAAGCAGTGTGTCTGCCGGTCATGGCCAGGAGAAATCATGATGAAGTCCTCTACACAATGGAGCAGATCATTAGCTTTAAGGCAGTTCTGCCTGTGTCACTGACTGACCATACCTCCACCCCAATATACTGCTTGGCATGGACAAATTTGCCAGAGACCAGCACAAAATTTTGATACTTTGTCCCTTTAATGATTTTAAATTGTTGGTGAACATGCTACATCCTCTGCCTATCCCCTTTTATCATATAGAGACTTGAATTCTTGAAATATTCATATGACGTGTTACACGGCTGCCATTCATAGCCTCTAAATTTACTGAAAATTACAACCTATTATATGAGATTTAAGGAACAGGTAAAACCACCCGCTACAAATTCCCAGGAATACTGGCATCCGCAGGAACATTTGTCTAGACCCACAGCTAAAGTATTCTTTCCATAAACGACCATCTGATCTATATGTGAATTACGGCAGAAAGGTGCATGTGAGCAGCAGCACTGCCATAGTGGTGACCCATAGCAGAACTGATTTTCATGACGAATGAAATCCCGAGTTGTTACTGTGACCTTGAACCAGCTTGCATTGTCATACGTTGTTATTTCCCTATGACAGGAAAGTTTAATAATAACGTGTAAATTACATAACTCTACCAACACCCACTTCTCACCTAAGGTGCATAGGAAGAGAAAATGAATTCATACTTTCTAACAGAGCCATCAAAGATAGGTGTGAGCTCAGGGGAAGGAGACTGGCAGCATGAGATATAGGGAGCTGTACATGCACAGATCAATTAATGTAGGCAATGATTCTGCTGGAAAGTAGTTGCTTGAGGGGCTACATGAAATTCTTTGTATCAAAAACTTAATCCGCTCAGGCAGGGAGATGTTGTGGTTGCCTGCTGCTCTAAGCAGAAGTGTGATATGGAATTAAATGAGCTGGGGGATGCGGTGCAGACCAAGATAGTATGCCAAGATACTAACCTTCACTTCCTTCTATACAATGGGAATATTATGGGATACAGCAACACGGAGACCATGAAAATATATCAGATACTGACAAACTTTCATGTAGGATTCTCTCACGGGAAACAAAGAATTATATTTTCCATTTTCCGTTAACCCCTTTCTGTTTTGTCTGTATGAAATATGAATGTAAATCAATTAGACCACCCAGACATTGGTGTTATAGGACATCATAGTGTTAAAAACTGAAACTGTAGTTGTTGGCGAGCATGTGTGACTGGCGTTCTCTGTAGATTGTATGCGCAGTTTTAAAGTGTTTTGTGAGTATATTTTAATAAAGACACCTTTGGTTTTTAGAACGTACTACGCTATTTGTGCGAATATTTTCTTCTGCGGTCCGCTATGGTCAATGATGGATTCAGAGAATGAAAACCGCACTAAAGGGTTCTGAATGGTGGTCTATTCCTTTGAAATCGTTGGCTTATACAAATTGTTTGGAGAAATTACTTCTTTCTCTGGATTAAAAATTGGAGAAATATCCCAAAGAGAGGACTAAACATATTTTGGAGCTCCGGTCAGAGTTTAAAATTTTTTTTGTATTTTTTAACTCGTTCATCACAGTGCTTTTTGGGGACTATTTTTTTTTTCTGGATCGGTCCTGGGCCGTTGTTTGTAGCTCCTTTTTGAAGAGTGCTGTGCAACTGTTTAGAATCCTGGTTGGATAAAATGTTGGCGTTAATTTGTTAATCTTACCGAAAGGTGAACAGGGAGATAACTGAGCTAAATTTTCCGAAATGCACTGGAAAGATATTGGAAGGGATTCACAGGGTTATCATTGAGCTTTGGTCCCTGCAATCTCAGACATCAATATCATGAAAGCTGCGACAGAGTCGGGAAAATAAGTAGATCTCAGACTACAGACAGGCAGTCAGGGTACTGCTGTACTACATATCGATTAATGAAGGAGGTTGCTGCTGTGCTACATGTTAGTTAATTAATGAAGCATTAATGAGTGTTAAAGGAAACCTACCACTTGAATGGTAGGTGTAAGATGGATAATAACCGACACCAGCTCAGGGTGAGCTGGTGCCGGGCTTATTTTTGTTAGTGTCCTAGACCGCTTTATCGCGTTTAAAAAACCTTTTTAAACTTAATAGCCGAAGGAGCTTGCGCTAAAGTTTAAAAAGTGTTTTAAACCGTGATAGCGGTCTAGGACACTAATAAAAATAAGCTCCGGCACCAGCTCACACCTGACTGTGCTCGGAATTCCCATCTTACACCTACCATATCATGTGGTAGGTTTTCCTTAAGCTTTACATAAGTGTAAGGTTAAATTGCTGCATTGGCACTTCCCAATAGTTAAGTGGGGTTACAGTTTTGACACATGGTCTCTAAAAGGTTATAGATTACTTGAAATAACAGGATCCTCTGGGAGATAAGTCCTGGAATCCTCTTTAGGGATGGCGGGAATATGTAATTCAAGAGTATGTAGAATGACTTCCGCAATACCCAAAATAAATATAGACCCTATCAAACCCCAAATAACTACAAACCCCAGACTGGCTAAATAAGAACATAACATGAGTCCCTAAATACAAAATCCAGACTTATCAACCAAAGACCTCAAACTGTAACCCCCCACATATAGACGGCATACATGGTCTACTGAACAAATACAGTATGAAATGGATGCAGAAGACAATTATGAAGACTAAGATTTGTCTCTATAATCGGATACCATGAACCAAATATATGCACCAATTAAAGGGAGAAGGCACATTTTACCACTTCCCAGCTGAGCTCAACCCCATTAATGTCATTGCTATACTTGTTATCCAATAGTCAGATAATTGTGATCTGTAACTTTGGGTTAAACATTTTTATGCAAGACAAATCAAGGAGGTAGTCATGATCAAGTTACAGTCCATTGGAGGAGCTATTGAGAAAATGGATATTTTATTAAGGAATAACAAGCGTTCATAAAAAAAATATAGGCAAAATATATGATGTTATATAATTTTACAGAAAAACTAATTATTTGGAGATTTCTTGCTAAATGAATGTTTTCAGCTAGAGCACATGCAGTAAATGACTTGGATGAGATTGGTGAGGGGTTAATATATTTGTTTAGTATGAAAGGTCACACATATCTGTTCCTAAAATAGTTGTTATTCCCCTAGCTATGGGATTCAGCCCGTGCGTAGCCGCACCTACTAGACAAGCTTTAAATAAACCACATCCAATAACACATTATGGAACGTCTGTGGTTTCCTCCATTTCCATAATTATTATAAAACTGAGGCTACAGCATATTAGGACATAAAGCGAAAATGTGAAATGATTTAAGGATGTAGCCACTGCCGTTGGTGGATTTCCGTTAGGGACTATATACCTACAAGTAATTAGGGACCATTGCAGGACTATTTCAGTTGCCTCAATGTTTATCACCACCCACATGTTTAATATATATAAAATAAGCTATGTGAAGGAATCGTTTGGTCCCTGTGTTTTTTTATTTGCATAAATAACTAACCCTGCGTTCAGCAGTATCATTATCATTAGTTTCTTCAAGCTCTGGTGTAGATGGTTTACAATGGTTCTTTTTACCCCACTGTTAGTTAGCATTGGGCAGTAATTGCCAATCTGTGGGTCAAATTGGACCCGCCATAGATGCTTGCATCAATAATGCTGTGCTCTAGGTGCAGGTGGTTACCTGGTCCTGTGTTTATTGCCCCAGGAGGCGTCTATAGGGTTAAACATGTATCTGCAATCCCGCTGTTACTGCGGGTCCCGCCTTCTGCGTACTACCGGGATCCTTCTGAGACGGGCATCGCCATTTCTACATCAAGGTGAATGGAACTACCGACATCCTATGGCATAGAATTACATCAGGTACGGGAAGGGGTATAGTTTAGTTATATTACATTTTAGCAGCTCCATCCTGAAAACTCTGACAGGCACTTACATTGTGCACACAGAAGTGGAGCTAGTAAAACCATTAAGGGTGGTTCACACGTTCAGTTTTTTAGAGCAGTTTTCGATGTCCAAACCTGGAATGGAGTAAAGTAGGAGAAGGAGCAGCACTTTTTATTTTTGTCTCAACCCATTATCATCCACACTTGCTTTTGGCTTCAAAACTGACACATCTGAAAAACTGACCGTGTGAACCGCACCCTAAGAGTAGCAGAGGAAAAGACATTGGGCGAGATATATCAGAAGTGTCTGAGAGATAACCGATAGCAACCATATCAGAGTTCAGCATAAAAGTGACCTCTTAAAGAGAATATCCTCTCTCACATGAATCTATAGATTTGGTCCCTTAAGCCATCTACCACCAGTGATGAGATTGTAACCAAGCACACTGACATAAGCTTATAAAATTGTGCAAATTACCTGAGGGGCTCCAGGCACCATTGCTTTTAATGGAGCCTGAGCCCCTCAGTCTCATTTGCATAATTTGTAAAGCCTTTTTTTCTAAAAAAAAATAAGGACTAAGAACCTTATAGAAAGAGGACCCCTGCTAAATAGGCACACAATAGTAGGTATGCGCCTTGTTACAATCCTGATCCTGGTGGTAGATGTCCTTCAATGCTCATTGGTAAGTCATGTTATTCTATATTAGTCTGTCCTAACAGATCTATGTAAATATAAGGTTGATGAGTAATGATTTTATATTGACAGTGCGACAGGCAACAAAGATCATTAGTGGAGATGAATGGGTTTCTGCATTTTCCTTGTTATTGATGACTCTCTTCACATTACCCAAATCAATGTTCTATCTGCATTAAGACAAGCGCACAGCGAGAGAAATGATCATGTGCTTGTTTTACTACCTCATTAGATCGGGTACTCTGCAAGAGCTTATCAGCATCGCTTATCTACTATTAAATAAAGCCATGGTCATCTACAACCTGCACAGTACGCCAATGGCAATGATGTAGCAACAAATTTAACGGTCATCTCACAAGAGATTTTATATTACAAATTAAACTGGAAGCACATCTGTGAACCATGACCCGGCCGTTTCACAGACTGAACCACAGTGCAGAGATGGGACTCCAAGTACAGGCAGTCCCCGATCGTACAAGATAGGTTCCATAGGTGTGTCTTAAGTTGAATTTGTATGTAGGTCAAACTGTATATGTTTAGTGTAGCTCATATAAATTTATTTTTTGCCCCAGTGACAATTGGAGTTTCCCCACATTTTTTGCTGTTGGGACCAAGGATTATCATAAAGCTTCATTACAGACATCTTACAGCTGATCATTGCAGCCTGGGACTATGTGAAGCTTTCTGGATGTTACTAAAAGGTCATGGGGCAAAGGTCCGGCTGTAACTAGGGGTCGTCCTTAAGTAGGTGGACCCGCCTGTATAAGACTTTATATGATGCAAGGAGTCCCTTCTCCCCCATGGAACAGAATGTTGAACTGTAATCTAGGAATAACATCCCCTCCAAACCTCACGCTGGATATACTAAGAGACACTGTGCTCATGGATTAACTCTAAGGTAGATCCTGCTTTACAGAACTACACAATAATTGGAATTGGTCTGGCTAATTAATGTGCCAGCAGAGGGCAACCGCGTCCCAGCCCGGCCCATCTGCATCCTGTCCTCTTGGTTGTGAGGTGGAGTAAGTGGTAAAGCAGTCTCTGTGCGCAGGAATTCGCCCCTTTTCAGGGAATGTACACAGTACAAATGACCCCATGACCCCTCGTAGTCCATTTTAATTACTATTGGTTTGTATAGCATTGTGGACCTAGGAGACTCCTTTTTAAATGCAACTAAGAATGGGCAGATTTCACTCATGTGCCTATAGAACATTTTAAGGCTTCATAGTAATGGCCGTGTCGAGCCAAACATTTTTGGCCGATGGACATTGCAGAAGGGACACACTGCTCTGCTCACTGATGTCTGTTTGTGAAATGGCCACTAACACAAATGGACCTGCTCTATATTTTGTAGCGTGGCTGCGGGCACAGTCATGGTCTGGTGAGACACCAGGCCTGAACACAAACGACTCTACGGGGCATAACATTAGCTTTAAAGGGAATTTCAGAATCGCATAGTCATATACAAATAGCTAAATAGCTCCTTAAATAAAGCAAATATGGAACTAGTTGTATTTAAAATTTTTCACCCCTATACAGAGGGGCATACACTAAAAGAGAATTAAATGCTACTGGCCCTTTAATCGATTCTATTGATTTTCTCTGTGTGAGAGACCAGGACAGAAGATGGCCGCTGGTCCATGTCCACATCACATGTCCTGCACCTGCCTGGGCTTCATGTGACACCATTTTTTTTTTGGCTGTAGGTGGTTTGTTGCAGTGCATCCAGTACGGCCGGTGTTGTGGTGAGACAATCTCAGTGAGGTGATGTGCAGGGATGGCAGTTAACATCATTACTATGTGACAAGCAGGACACCTGTTACATCATCACTGGACAGGGCATAAGAGGTAGGTGGAGTTACAGAAAACTAAAGGATCACAGGACTTGTAGTTTCCAGTGGCGGCCACCTTGGTGATAACTCCACATACTTAGAGGGCCATAAAAATTTGTGAACATAAAATTAAACTATTTAAGCTCATTTCGTGACTAATTGTTATAATCATCTATTTATAGCATTATGGGTTTTAGTATCAGACGTTTCATATTTCTGGAATAACCCTTAAAAAGAAATCTACATTGGCAATACTGGTTACACCGACTAATGAGTTGAAAATGAATATCAAATATCTGATTAATCACACATCGCAATATTGATCCATAAAATAAATACAGTTTGTGTTCCTAGTGTATAAAGATTGCTGAAAACCCAAACTTTAGCTTGAAATTAAATCTCTGTAAATGATGGGAATCTCCTATTTTGTTTATTATATCCCCCCTCAGTGCCCGCATCTGCAATCTTCCCCAGTCTTTGCATTTCACCAGAATCCCCAGTGGCCATATTTATGCTTCTGTGCATAGTGAGGGCAATAAGGCGTGTGGCAGCACACACAGTCTGCCCTTCGCTTTAACGGGAGATGGATCTCCATTTATATAGCAGCAAATATGCTATTTATTCCATGGCAACTGGTGACTTAGCAACAGGAAACAAAGATCCTTCGTAGAATGGAGTTTGGACACAGAGGGAAAAGAAATTCTTTCATCACAATCCTTTAAGATATTAGGTAATTCCCATGAAGGAGAGAATCCTTCACCACACAACCATTGTCCCCAGGTCCAGTCCATGGACTGGCTGCCCGTCCTGGATTTACATCTCTATATCTGCCTAATACAATGTATCGTTTAGCAATGTCAAGCGTTAATAGTGTAATGCAGTAACCACATTGTGCTGGCACCGATCACCAGTGTTAACCATTTAAATGCCACACGTGCCTTTAACAAATGGGACGGTCGCTGCCTTCTGGTGACATAACAGGGGCAGTGATCTATTGCTGTGACAGCTGGAAGTCATTGAGACTCCCAGACCTTCATGTGACACGATCTTAACAGTGTGTGCTGAACCCCAAAACAGAAAATAGCACACAAACGTCCGAATAACCACTTTTTCACCACTTTCGCAACACATAGAGATTTAAAAAGTCAAAGGGTTGTACCTTCTCAAAAACATAGCAATGAAAATGTCAGATGTCCTCATAATGACACCCACACAGTGTGTACACCAAGTATGAAAAGTTATTGGACGAATGGCACAAAAAGATTAAAAAATCGTTTTCAAATCTATAAAAACTAATAAATCTATTTGGTATCTCTGTATTGTACCGACCTGGAAGAATTATGGGACAGTGTCATTTGGAATGCACAATAAAGCCTAAAAAACAGAGCCCACCAGAAAATGGAGCAAATGCGTCAATTTCACACCACATTTGGGTTTTTCACGCTTCCCATGAATAAAATACTGACACTAGGAAGTTCAATTTTTTATCATAGAAAACAATCCTCATACTGACTCTGTACAAAGAAAAAATCTAAAATATTTACATTTGCAGTGTAAACAATGCCTGTCACCCACAACCCCTTCCCCACCCCCTCCTGGCGAGCTGTGGAATACTACAAGCTAACCTAACAAAGATCTTCCAATGTACACATTCCCAGCAAATTGAAAGCGAATTATTACCACAAAGATGAGGATTTAAAATAATGATGTGCAATTTAAAGTGACTGAACAGCCCATTTAAAAGGGCAACAGTATGGCTGGAGGCTAAACACAAAAATGACATCTGCTTTTGCAAGAGGCACACATATCACTACTAACACTCCTAAAATCAACCACCCTCTGTATCCCAACATATTTTTTCAACAAAAATAAAGGAAAAGAGTTACCATATTTTTTCGGACAAAAACCCTTTGATTTTCCAGAAACCATATTTACAGACAACTGCTGTCTTGAGTCGTGCACAGGTCTGCCACCTGCTGATCATTCATCCTTATAATAGGTGCGCCTTATAATCCGGTGCACCTTATATATGAATCTAGACTTTTTCGCAGGCATTTATTGAAGGTGCACCTAATAATCGAGGGCGCCTTATAGTCTGAAAAATATGGTATATTAATTGCATTTAACTCACACACCTACAATCAACATACAACAACTATAATCGACACCAATAGCCAAAACATCATTATAAAGATCAGTGAAATCAACAACATAAATCACTTAGTGAACTATACGCACCAAACAAGGCAACACTTTGACTAAATTAATGTACCAGATGCTTAAAGTTATGAATAAGACCGCTACATTAAGGATCACTAATATGTATGGGCGATTTAATACAAAGTACTGCACCCATAGACTCTACCCTACTACAAAGCACAAACCATATGAACTCTAAACTTTCCTGTGGAATATTCATTCACCATTGACCGGTCCCTATTAGACAGGATTGACACACATCAATCGGCACATAAAAAGGTCAACCATGCACCAATCTCTATGACAATTTCAGATGCTTGGCCCAAATACAACAATTAAATATGAAGCCAACTAGTACAAACAACTTCCCCCAATACCAATTTATTCTCACCTGGATCAGACATATAGTATTCATAAAAGGGGAACTCTGACTAGAGGTGAAAATCAAAAAACAACGAGAGAAGACACTGAGGGGCAACAAAGAAAATACAGTAGGACAGGTCCCTACTCTAACACACAGCTAATTTTTCTAGGCTCACTCTTAGCCCAAAAACTAAAAGAAAAACACCAAAAAATTAAAATGCCCTGCTGAAAACACTCCTTCACAAAGCAGAAACTGTGCACCCTGGAGAAATCGCCAAATTATTATTCTAACCTTATAGCCTCCAGAAGACTCAACAGTACAACCAACCACCAGTGAAGATTTCCAAGTCAACACGACCACAGATCACGCCAGACCAACGCAACAGCTGAACCTCCCCTTCCACATGAGAGATCAACAGACTATCTCCAACCCCTGGTCATAAAGCTGGACCTGATGACAACAGGATACTACTACTACAAACTGTTCTCACATATACCAAACCCAGACAATCTCCACTTAAGGCCAGCACAGAAACCTTTCCTAATACATGTTTGACTGCGCTAGCAATCCCATCCCACATCAAACCAACAGACACCACATCCAACTTCAGACCCATTCCCTACTCAACTGTGACATAAACCTATATGCTAAAATCATAGCTAATAATTGAACATATTCTCCCCCATTAAAAATGAACCAAGTAGGATTGTCTCCAAAAGACTTGACCAGATAACACTATAAGACTTCAAAACTTACTCCAACATTGTAGTTCATAATATACCCGAACATTTCTCAAATCGACGCTGAAAAGCATTCACTAAGGTCAACTGAAACTACGTCTGCCATACCCTAACATACTAGGGAAAATAGTCCCAATACCTTCCGCAATCAAAGCCCTATATCACCCCCTGCCTATGTCTACACAAACATACTTTATCACCAAAACTACAATACTAAGGAACAAGACAGGGATGCCCCCTTTCCCCCAAATTTTTTTATTACACTCTCAATAGAACCCTTAGCGGAAACAATTAGAACAATCCACACAGGAGTCTATAGAAAAAATAGAACATAGGATAGCACTTTTCACATATCTTAATCCTTAATCTTTGCACCTGTGACTAATGCATCAATACACTTCATATAATCCTCCAGACCACAACTGAGCCTGTCTGGCCGCTAGCCTCATTCAAAATGGTTATACTCCCGAATATGTCTTTACAACTGGAAGTTCCATTAACCACCATTCCCAGGTGCATAACCCAAATCTTCAAATTACTTTGGCACATTCCCACAACTAGACAAAGAATACAAAAATAGGAGGATTTGGTCTACCCCGACTTAAAGACTACCACACGTCGATAATCCTTGACCAACTAAATATTGGTGGCTGGATTCCACTTATACACTGGCTACTAATAGAGAAAACACTACAGTAATTACTTTCTTACAATAAATGATTGCCACATATGGAGGGCAGATCCACCCACCACACACCGCAGTCAATAAAAACTTCAGATAAGGCTTGGGAAACATGATTAATAAGAACAAAACCACCCCACCACACTTTCTAAACCATTCCAGATGTCCTAGAAAACCAAGCAGAAAACAATCTGATACGTGGAGACATGAGAGAAAAAAATATGAACACATCACTAAATCCAATGGGCCTATACACAAAACCTTCTTTCCACTAAAGCAGTGATGGCAACCTTTAAGACATCGAGTGTCCAACTACACCAACCATAACCCACATATTTTTCGCAAAGTCAAGGCAAACATTTTAAGCAGTAACTTGGTACCCCTGCCGTGTCCCAGGTTTAAATTGTATAGGCATCTGAGGACCCCAATACAGTATAAAGAAGGAGAGAATTTTGGATATCATTGTAGCTGCCTTCTGGTCCTGGGCTGCCTGCGACTGCAAGAGTCCCCTGGGTCCTGTCTGGCGGAGTCTGCGGTGGGGGATGGCAAGGGTGCCCAGAGAGAGGCTCTGAGTGCCACCTCTGCACCCGTGCCATAGATTCGCCCACCACTCACTAAAGGATTTCCAAAAGGTGAATCCCCCCAATTTATGAAAATCTACTCTTTGGATTCCTGACCACTTATCATGGGGAAAAAGCATTTCCTTCTTTCACAACATAAGAGAAAAGATTGAATTCACAAAAACCCAACATTGTAAATGGAAGAAGACCTTCTAATAAGATTCCCTAACAAAGCTGAAGGCAGCGCTACACTAACATACAAACGTTTCGGTTTAGCCCAATACCTAGAGGCGACCTCACAGACCAAACGAAAGGAAACGTCTCGGCCTGCCAGTTGCGGAAGACATAGGGAATCTGCTGCATGTATTATTGAAATCCCCAAAATCCTAGCCTGTGGGAAAGAACATCATCCACCATAATCAAGGAAATAAGCGATACTAAAATACTCCCAGAGCAGCCTCTCTACTATTTATCTGGAATCATTTCCCCACAAGAAGAAATAGCAATCATTGTTCAACTGGCTAATAACAACATTGGAAAGAAAAGATTACCCCATAAGGATGATCTTAGCCAAATGAATACCATGTGCGTTGAAAAAATTTAGCCCACCAAAACACAACTTGTGTAAAATTCACCCAAGAGCGATGAACCTCCGATTCACGTAGATCGTTTCTTCGGGAATTTCTAGAAGAACATGTCAATCTTCAGAACTGATCTACTTCTCATTTAATCCTTAAAGTGTAACCATCATCTGAGCAAAAAAATAAATAATAAAAACATAATTGCATCTCCAGGTGTCCACTGGAATCATCCTCAAAGTTTATTCCTCTCCTCTCGGTCCTCATTTAGTACCTTTTTTGGCTAATAGCAACCTGGTTTCCAGCTCTCAAAAAAACTCAATCAGCAAGATGGGAGGGGGCCTGCCTCCTTCACCTCATACACAGCGCATGGTGCTACGATTGACACCAGAGCTATCCATCTCCTATCTATCTACTATCTTCTATCATATGAATCAATATCATCTATATATCGTCTTGTAATCCTATCTCCTTCACCACAGCACATGAGTTGACAGCTTACAACTTGAAGCTCTCTCCTGCACTTCCTGCTGGGGAATGTGGAGGTGATGTCGAAACGATTTGCAGTTTCTGTGTGGATTATTTTTTTCTACAAGTGTAGAAAGCTGAGGGAGAGATGAGAGTTAGGTGTTTGGTTACTACATTAGTAGTGTTCCTGCACGCACAATACTGAGTGCTGGAGCACTGACTGTTGAGGTAAAGACTGGGAGCAGAGGGGGGGGGTGTCCTCATAACCCAGAATGTGCCTGCACAGCTATCTAAAGATTCACTGACAACAGGGGAAGGCTGAAGAATACAGAGGAAGGAGCAATTCGGTTAACTAATTCACTGCACAAGAGCTTACCTGCCATACAGCTATACAAAGTTTTTTTAAATGAGGTTACACTTTAAATGTTGCAAATCTAAACAAAAATACTTACGATCCACCGTCCCAGAGTATCCAAAAGTTAGATATTTGTATATATGATATATAATATATATATGATATATATATATTTGTCACTGCCCCGCGGGCACTTCTTTCCTTTTTGCAACTTTCCTCACTTACCTTGACCCATCATTTTCCATGGGTCACACCTAACTACATGTGCTACAAGGAATGTGCGTGCTGCACATGACTGCACAGCGATGCCTAGTGCACGTTGGCTGTCAAGGATGTGGGAGCTGCACATGACTGTAGGGGTCAGGTGCCTGACTGCGGGGACTGTCTGGTGCCATACTGCAGGGGACAGGCCTGGGCACATGACTGCCAGGAATGGGGGGCCTGCACGTGACTGCAGGGGAATAGACCTGTGCCATGACTGCCAGGAATGTTGGCTGCACGTGACTGCAGGATATGCCTGGTGCCATGACTGCAGGGGACAGCTGGTGCACATAACTGGCAGGAAACGACAGATGCACATGGCTGCGGGGTCACACCTAATGGACAGACTGACGGAAATGTGGTTGATGTCAGAGGCCAGGCTCTGCAGTGGACATGCACTGGCCGCAAAAGACTTGATAGGGACATAGGCGACAACACACCACCGAGTTCTTCTGGTTCCGGCTTCCCCTGCTACTCATTCTCCACTTGGATTATTTTTTGCTGTATTTACTCCCAGACTTTGTATTTTGTCCCTTCCTCTTTTTCAAACCACTCCCCTTTTTCCCCACCCCCACATAGTTTAACTATCGACATTAAGTCATAGTTCAATCCCCCTTACTGTGGGCCCCTCCTATTGACCCATAATATCCCTAATGCAACTTGGAAACATATAACATATCACTATAATACCCCTACAATTTTATCCCCCTTTACATTTGATTTTTGAACCTTTTATTTATCTCCCAAAACTTATATACTAATACGATCTGTACTCCTATCTCCACCCATCCTCACATCTTGTGGCCCCTTTTCTCTACCCTCTCAATTGTAGCCTTCTTTCTCCTCTATCCTCTTCATATTGTGGCCTCCTGTCCTCCTTCCCACCATCCTCCCTTGTCCCGCATCCTCCCTCATATTGTGGCCTCCTGTCCTCCATCCTCCCCCTGTAGCCCTGTCTTCCGCCTCCCCCTATCCTCCATTCCCTCCTGTCCTGCTGCATCCTCCTGTGTCATGCTTTCACTCTGAACATTTTATGTATTTTAGGTATATATACATGTTGTCTGTTTTATGTGTATTTGTTGTGTGGTTAACTGTGAACACTCCCCACTCTTTCCGGGATGGTGGGACAGCGGCTGAAAACCGGGACTGTCTGCGAATACCGCGAAGGTTGGGAGCTATGCACAAACTTTCAGGGTGCGTATTAACACTATGTGCGTGTGTATATCTCAAAGTCATATCTTGTTCACTAGAAAAGATTCATTCCAGTTTTGTTACACCACACTTACAAGCCTTCTAAAGGATGAGTCAAAGTAAATGGTAACCATTTTTACACACTTTATTGCTTTGAACAAACACAGGAGTGCTGCAATCAACCGAAGCCATTTGTGGACTTTTCTACGTTACCATAGGATGGTAGTATTTTTTTCATTTTTTCAAGCAGAATACCGTCCATACACTAGAACAATGAAGACCATGAACGACAAGTGGTTTTACACATCAAGGACATAAACCTCAGCCTTTCAGTAGGAGTCATTCAGAAACATATTAAAATAAAAGTGCATAGACTCTCTCTATAGACTGCCCCAACCCTTAAATAAGTCAAATGGGGGAAAACCCCAAACATTATACAAAGTATGGCATATTAAATCTGCAGTGGTTCAATGCATTGCCACCTACACATATTACACTACTTTGTAATTTTGGGTAACACAGCAGTTCATTAGGTACTTATATTAGTTGCCTATCTGATCACATACACAGTTTACCCATAAAGTTAATAAACTCTAGTAAAAGCAACAATACTCCAAGTGTGGAGAGTTGTTAAATATGGCTCCAAACAGAACAGATCTTAAAGTGGTATAGTTTAAAAAAAAAACAGCGCCATTGCTCTCACAGGTTATGTCTGGTATTGCAGCTCAGCCCATAAACTTCCATGTAACAAAGCTCAAAACCACCTATAGACATGTTGTGCTTTTTCTGGAAGAAACACAAACAGGTTTTCCGATCTTGCACACCCCTTTAAATCTATATTAATAATAACATATAATTCCTTCTGCAATTAAAGTTCCATTAACATCTTGTTACTTTATCTTTATGAAAAACAGCAACTCTCCTCAGACTGTGTGCTGTACTACACCAGATATTAGCCTCTCATGTGATTATGAAAGCTTCATTCAATGACAGCACAGACGACTCCAAAAAGTCATACATTAAAACACATATAAGTAAATTGCATGGTTCAATCCACATTTATACACAATCTGCTGCACTTGGTACATCTTATTTTCGAGCTTGTAGATGATCACGGACATCCATATTGCCTGAGCTGCATCTATAATGACCGCAGCCACATTGACATAGGAAGCTGGTAACTATTGGTGACTGCATGTGAGTGCATGAGGTCAATGTGTTGTCAGTGGTGTGATCTCAGTGTGGTATCTTTCAATATAATCCTAACTGGGAGATACCGGGATGACACTGAAGTGATCTTAAATAGAACAGAGGGCCTCTTATTATGAAGGCTCCGTGCAACGTAAAGACTTCAAGATTTCAGAATTAATTCATTATAAAAAGAAATGCAAATATGCAAAAAATCAAACAAAATATTGTCCTAAAAGAAAAGAACAATAACTAATTTAAGGAATTAATAAATTTTAGTTTATACAAGCCTTAAAAATCCCCTGAAAGGCCCTGGACTCTATAAACACATATGATCAAGGGCAGTAAATATTCCACAATCCGCTCACACATCCACACACGCCCTTAATTCCTTCATATTGTTCAATGAACTCAATTCTCTGAAGTCTATAGACTTCTAAAGAACACATACACCCTAACTACAGAGGACAACTTTATGGGAGGATCAAGAGTCAGACATGACTAGCCCTTTGTTAAATGAAATCCAGGAGCATTTACTTATCACCATGACTTGACTTTGAATATCTTTTTAGGATCTTTACTAGAGCCCCTCCTTGCTGTTACAAGTGCCACAGTCATTTACCCTCCAACTCTGTGGATAACATCAGGTAGAGGTACAGGTGGTAGTGCTGCGGAACGCCAGTTCTGCAGCATAAAGGGGCTCTAGGTAACCCATACCCTCCACTCTGCATTTTACTAGGAAAGGAAGGAGACCATGGATAACAATCCAAGAAAATGACCACAGTCACGTGCCCTGATCTATTAGCAAGGCCTTCATTTGCAGCCATCTGGGGAGAACGCACAGAACGCTGATGCACAGCACTCCTCAGCACATGGCCAAGCAGATATCCACCTTCAGGAGTCTGCCTCATCCTGCTACTGAAGCAGACAACTAAACTCTCAACTCCGAAGTTACCCATACCAGGCTGTGAGCATCCTCTGCCTCCAAGTGATCCCTGTGTAAAGGGTTGACCCAGGGAGAAATTGTCTACAACTTCCGCCTCTCCTTCATTTCTTGTACTTCCACCTGTCAGAGACCTGCCAGGCTGTGGACAAGGCCCTTGTTCCCTGGTATCCAGCACCATGACCGCAGATGAATACTAGGCCACCAGCCACCTAGGGCTCCGGCTGTACCAAGCCACAAAAAAGGCTAGTTCCCGGTGGGGAATGTTGCATATATGTTGTGAGAGTTTTCTGGAGGACTGGAGAAATCATACGTTTGTGTGAATGTTGTGTTCTGTTCCTGCTGTTTCTGGGAAGTTCCATGAGGAGTGTGGGCACATGTAGTACAGGACGGTGTAGCATATTATAGATATCATATGTAGATTATGTTCAGCTAATTCGATCTCTGTCATTACAGGGGTGGAACTCCATGTGTCTGATAAGGAGACATAAATATGATAGAGCCAGAGGAAAGAACTACTGCAATAAGTGGCTACTGATCTGAAGAACTCAATTGTCCATGCATTACAATCAGTGTTGCATCTGTCATGAGGCTGGATGAAAATTCAGCCTCAAGAAGCAGATTGTGGAGCCCAAAGCAGTGTGTCTGCACCTCTCTGTATGATACAAGCCTATGTGATTTCATTGTGCATGCCAGCCTGTGTCCCTGCACAGAATGGCTGCCGGTCATGGCCAGGAGAAATCATGATGAAGTCCTCTACACAATGGAGCTGATCATTAGCTGTAAGGCAGTTCTGCCCGTGTCACTGACTGACCATACCTCCACCCCAATATACTGCTTGGGCCATGGACAAATTTGCCAGAGACCAGGCACAAAAATTTTGATTATAAGAATACTTTGTCCCTTTAACGTGATTTTAAAGGTGTTGGTGAATATGCTACATCCTCTGCCATATCCCCCTTTTATCTATATAGATACTTGAATTCTTGAAATATTCATATGACGTGTTACACGGCTGCCATTCATAGCCTCTAAATTTACTGAAAATTACAACCTATTATAA
Organism: Engystomops pustulosus; assembly: GCA_019512145.1. Classification (NCBI taxonomy): domain Eukaryota; kingdom Metazoa; phylum Chordata; class Amphibia; order Anura; family Leptodactylidae; genus Engystomops; species Engystomops pustulosus. The sequence goes on along the minus strand of CM033644.1, from coordinate 48,935,987 downwards.
TGAGATTTAAGGAGACAGGGTAAAACCACCCGCATACAAATTCCCAGGAATACTGGCATCCGCAGGAACATTTGTCTAGACCTTCACAGCTAAAGTATTCTTTCCATAAACTGAGGCCATCTGATCTTATATGTGAATTACTGGACAGAAAGGTGCAATGTGGAGCAGCAGCACTGCACATAGTGTGACCCAATGAACAAGAACTGATTTTCATGCAGAATGAAATCCCGAGTTGTTACTGTGACCTTGAACCAGCTTGAGCATTGTCATACGTTGTTATTTCCTATGACGGAGGAAAGTTTAATAATAACGGTGTAAATTACATAACTCTACCAACACCCACTTCTCACCTAAGGTGCATAGGAAGAGAAAATGAATTCATACTTCTTACAGAGCCATCAAAGATAGGTGTGAGCTCAGGGGAAGGAGACTGGCAAGCATTGAGATATAGGGAGCTGTACTATGCACAGATCAATGTATGTAGGCAATGATTCTGCTGGAAAAGTAGTTGCTTGAGGGGGCTACATGGTAAATTCTTTGTATCAAAAAGCTTAATCGCTCAGGCAGGGAGATGTGTGTTGCCTGGCTGCTCTAAGCAGAAGTGTGATATGGAATTAAATGAGCTGGGGGAGGTGCGGTGCAGACCAAGATAGTATGCCAAGAATACTAATCCTTCACTTCTATACAATGGGAATATTATGGGATAGAGCAACACGGAGACCATGAAAATATTACAGATACTGACAAACTTTCATGTAGGATTCTTCTCACAGGGAAAACAAAAGAATTATATTTTCCATAGTGTTAACCCTTTCTGTTTTGTGCATGTATGAAGTTACGATGTAGAATCAATTAGACCACCCAGGACATTGTGTTATAAGGACATCATAGTGTTAAAAACTGAAACTGTAGTTGGTTGGGCGAGCATGTGTGACTGGCGTTCTCTGTTATATTTGATATGTGCAGTTTTAAAGTGTTTTTGTGAGTATATTTTAATAAAAGACACCTGGTTTTTAAGAACGTACTACGCTATTTGTGCGAATATTTTCTTCTAGCGGTCTGCTATGGCCAATGGTGGATTCAGAGAATGAAAACCGGACTAAGGAGGTTCTGAATGGTGGTCTATTCCCGTTGAAAATGTTGGCTTATACAAATTGTGAACTTGAGAAACTTGCTTCTTTCTCTGGATTAAAAAGTGGAGAAATATCCCAAAAGGAGGGACTAACATAATATTTGGAGCTCCGGTCAGAGTTTAAAAAATGTTTTTGTATTTTTTAACTCGTTTCACAAGTGCTTTTTGGGGACTATGTATTTTTCTGGATCGGTCCTGGGCCGTTGTTTGTAGCTCCTTTTATGAAGAGTGCTGTGCAACTGTTTAGAATCCTGGTTGGATAAAATGCTGGCGTGAAGTTGTTAATCTTACCGAAAGGTGAACATGGAGATAACTGAGCTAAATTTTCCAAAATGCACATGGAAAGTTATGTGGAAGGGTTTCAGACAGGGTTATCATTGGAGCTTTGGTCCCTGCGAATCTCAGGACATCAATATCATTGAAAGCTGCGACAGAGTCGGGAAAATAAGTTAGATCCCAGACTACAGACAGTGCATGTCAGGGTACTGCTGTACTACATATCGATTAATGAAGAAGGTTGCTGCTGTGCTACATGTTAGTTAATTAATGAAGCATTAATGAGTGTTAAATGAGTGTTAAAGGAAACCTACCACATGATATGGTAGGTGTAAGATGGGAATTCCGAACACCAGCTCAGGGTGAGCTGGTGCCGGAGCTTATTTTTGTTAGTGTCCTAGACCGCTGTATCGCGGTTTAAAAAACTCTTTAAACTTAATAGTCGAAGGAGCTTCGGCGCTAAAGTTTAAAAAGTGTTTTAAACCGTGATACAGCGGTCTAGGACACTAATAAAAATAAGCTCCGGCACCAGCTCACCCTGAGCTGGTGCTCGGTATTCCCATCTTACACCTACCATATCATGTGGTAGGTTTCCTTTAAGCTTTACATAAGGTGTAAGGTTAAATTGCTGCATTGGCACTTCCCAATAGTTAAGTGGGGTTACAGTTTTGACACGTGGTCTCTAAAAGGTTATAGATTACTTGAAATAAACAGGATCCTCTGGGAGATAAGTCCTGGAATCCTCTTTATGGATGGCAGGAATATGTAAATTCAAGAGTATGTAGAATGACTTCCGCAATAACCACAAAATAAATATAGACCCTAGATCAAACCCCAAAATAACTACAAACCCCAGACTGGCTAAATAAGAACATAAACATGAGTCCCTAAATACAAAATCCAGTACTTATCAACCAAAGACCTCAAATGTAACCCCCCACATATAGACGGCATACATGGTCTACTGAACAAATACAGTATGAAATGGATGCAGAGATACAATTATGAAGACTAAGATTTGTCTCTATAATCGGATACCATGAACCAAATATGCACCAATTAAAAGGGAGAAGGGCGCATAGTTAACCACTTCCCAGCTGAGCTCAAGCCAATAATGTCATTGCTATACTTGTTAATCCAATAGTCAGATAATTGTGATCTGTAACTTTGGGGTTAACATTTTTATGCAAGACAAATCCAAGGAGGTAGTCATGATCAAGTTACAGTCCATTGGAGGAGCTAGTGAGAAAATGGATATTTTATTAAGGAATAACAAGCGTTCATAAAAAAAAATATAGGCAAAATATATGATGTTATAATAATTTTACAGAAAAACTAATTATTTGGAGATTTTCTTGCTAAATGAATGTTTTCAGCTAGAGCAACATGCAGTAAATGACTTGGATGAGATTGGTGAGGGGGTTAATATATTTGTTTAGTATGAAGAAAGGTCAGCACATATCTGTTCCTAAAATAGTTTGTTATTGCCCCTAGGCTATGGGATTCAGCCCGTGCGTAGCCGCACCTACTAGACAAGCTTTATAATAAACACATCCAATAACACATTATGGGAACGTCTGTGGGTTTCCTCATTTCCATAATTATTATAAAACCTGAGGCTAAACAGCATATTAGGACATAAAGCAGAAAATGTGAAATGAGTTAAGGATTTGTAGCCACTGCCGTTGGTGGATTTCCGTTAGGGACTATATACCTACAAGTAATTATGGACCATTGCAGGACTATTTCAGTTGCCTCAATGTATTGTCACCACCCACATGTAATTAATATATATTAAAATAAGCTATGTGAAGGAATCTGTTTGGTCCCTGTGTTTTTTAATTTGCATAAATAACTAATCCTGCGTTCAGCAGTATCATTATCATTAGTTTCTTCAAGCTCTGGTGTAGATGGTTTACAATGGTCCTTTTTACCCCACTGTTAGTTAGCATTGGGCAGTAATTGCCAATCTGTGGGTCAAATTGGACCCGCCATAGATGCTTGCATCAATAAGTGCTGTGCTCATAGGTGCAGGTGGTTACCTGGTCCTGTGTTTATTGCCCCAGGAGGCGTCTATAGGGTTAAACAGGCGGGATCACAATAGCTGCAATCCCGGCTGTTACTGCGGGATCCCGCCTTCTGCGTACTACCAGGATCCTTCTGAGACCAGGGCGATCGCCATGACGTAATTCTACATCAAGGTGAGGGAACTACCGACATCCTATGGCATAGAATTACATCAGGGTACGGGAAGGGGGTAATAGTTAGTTATATTACATTTTAGCAGCTCCATCCTGAAAACTCTGACAGGCAACTTACATTGTGCACACAGAAGTAGGAGCTAGGTAGAACCATTAAGGGTGCGTTCACACGTTCAGTTTTTCAGATGCAGTTTTCGATGTCCAAACCTGGAATGGAGTAAAAGTAGTAGTTATTTGTCTCAACCCATTATCATCCACACTTGCTTTTGGCTTCAAAAACTGCATCTGAAAAACTGACCGTGTGACCGCACCCTAAGAGTAGCAGAGGAAAAGACATTGGGCGAGATATATCAGAAGTGTCTGAGAGAATAACCGATAGCAACCAATCAGAGTTCAGCATAAAAGTGACCTCTTTAAAGAGAATATCCTCTCTCACATGAATCTATAGATTTGGTCCTTAAAGGACATCTACCACCAGGATGAAGGATTGTAAACCAAGCACACTGACATTAAGCTTTATAAAATTATGCAAATTAGCCTGAGGGGCTCCAGGCACCATTGCTTTTAATGGAGCCCGGAGCCCCTCAGTCTCATTTGCATAATTTGTAAAGCCTTTTTTTCTAAAAAAAATAAGGACATAAGAACCTTATAGAAGAGAGGACCCTGCTAAATAAGGCACACAATAGTAGGTCAGTGCGCCTTGTTTACAATCCTTGATCCTGGTGGTAGATGTCCTTCAATGCTCATTGGTAAGTCATGTTATTCTATATTAGTCTGTCCTACAGATCTATGTAAATACAATAAGGTTGATGAGTAATGATTTTATATTGACAGTGCGAAACAGGCAACAAAGATGCATTAGTGGAGATGAATGGGTTCTGCATTTTCCTTGTTATTGATGACTCTCTTCACATTACCCATAATCTAATGTTGCTATCTGCATTAAGACAAGCGCACAGCAGGAGAGAAATGATCATGTGCTTGTTTTTACCTCATTAGATCGGGTACATCTGCAAGACTTATCAGCATCGCTTTATCTACTATTAAATAAAGCATGGTCATCTACAAACACTGCACAGTACAGCCAATGGCAGATAGATGTAGCAACAAATTTACGGTCATCATCACAAGAGATTTTATATTACAAAGTAAGACTGGAAGCACAGTCTGTGAACCATGACCCGGCCGCATTTCACAGACTGACCACAGTGCAGAGGATGGGACTCCAAGTACAGGCAGTCCCCGGAATACGTACAAGATAGGTTCCATAGGTGTGTTCTTAAGTTGAATTTGTATGTAAGTCAAAACTGTATATTTTATAATTGTAGCTCCAGATAAAATTTATTTTTGCCCCAGTGACAATTGGAGTTTCCACATTTTTTTTGCTGTAATGGGACCAAGGATTATCAATAAAGCTTCATTACAGACACCTTACAGCTGATCATTGCAGCCTGGGACTATGGTGAAGCTTTCTGGATGTTACTAAAGGTCACAGTGGGCAGAGAGGTCCGTCTGTAACTAGGGGTCGTCCTTAAATAGGGGACCGCCTGTATAAGACTTATATATGATGCAAGGAGTCCCTTCTTCCCCCATGGAACAGAAGCGTTGAACTGTAATCTAGGAATAACATCCCCTCCAAACCTCACGCTGGATATACTAAGAGACACTGTGCGCATGGATTAACTCTAAGGTAGATCCTGCTTGGTACAGAACTACACAATAATTGGAATTGGTGCTGGCTATAATTAATGTGCCAGCAGAGGGCAACCGCGTCCCAGCCCGGCCCACTCTGCATCCTGTCCTCTTGGTGTGGAGGTGGAGTAAGTGGTAAAGCAAGTCTCTGTGCAGCAGGAATTGCGACCTTTTCATGGAATGTACACAAGTACAAATGACCCCCCATGACCCCTACATAGTGCCATTATTAATTACTATTGGTTTGTATAGCATTGTGGACCTAGGAGACTCCTTTTTAAATGCAACTAAGAATGGGCAGATTTCACTCATGTGCCTATAGAACATATTTTAAGGCTTCATAATAATGGCCGTGCGAGCCAAACAGTTTTGGCCGATGGACATTTGCAGAAGGGGACACACTGCTCTGCTCACTGATGTCTGTTGGGAATGGGCCACTAAGCAGGGCAGGAATAGGACCTGCTCTATATTTTGTAGCGTGGCTGCCTGGCACAGTCATGGTCTGGTGAGACACCAGGCCTGAACACAACAGACGTCTACAGGGGCCATGAGCATGTAGCTTTAAAGGGGAATTTCAGGAATCAGCATAAGTCATATACAAATAGCTCCTTAAAATATAAGCAAATATGGAACTAGTTGTTATTTAAAATTTTTCACCCCATAGCAGAGGGGCATACACTATAAAGAAGAATTAAAATGCTACTGGCCCTTTAATCAGTCTATTGATTTTCTCTGTGTGGAGGAGACACAGGACAGAAGATGGCCGCTGGTCACATGTCCACATCACATGTCCTGCACCTGCCTGGGCAGGTCATGTGAGCACCATTTTTTTTGGCTGTAGGTGGTTGGTTGCAGTGCATCCAGTACGGCCGGTGTTGTGGTGAGACATCATCTCAGTGAGGTGATGTGCAGGGATGGCAGTTACACATCATTACTATGGTAACAGAGCAGGACAGCCTGTTACATCATCACTGGGAGCAGAGCATAAGAGGTAGGTGGAGTTACAGAAAACTAAAGGATCACAGGACTTGTAGTTTCCAGTGGCGGCCACCTTGGTGATAACTCCACATACTTAGAGGGGCCATAAAAATTTGTGAAACATAAAATTAAACTATTTAAGCTCAATTTCGTGACTAATTTGTTATAATCATCTATTTATAGCATTATGGGTTTTAGTATCAGACGTTCATATTTCTGGAATACCCCTTTAAAGAAATCTACATTTGGCAATACTGGTTACACGACTGAATGAGTTGAAAAATGAATATCAAATATCTGATTAAATCACACATCGCAATATTGATCCATAAAATATAATACAGTTTGTGTTCCTAGTGTATGAAAGATTGCTGAAAACCCAAACTTTAGGCTTGAAATTAAATCTCTGTAAATGATGGGGAATCTCCTAATTGTGTTTGATGTAATATCCCCCTCTAGTGCCCGCACTGCAATCTTCCCCAGTCATTTGCATTTTCATCCCAGAATCCCCAGTGGGCCAGATTTATGCTTCTGTGCAATACTAAGAGGCAATAAGGCGTGTGGCAGCACCAGCAGTCTGCTCCTTCGCTTTAACGGGAAGATGGATCTGCCATTTATATAGCAGGCGAAATAGCTATTTCCATGGCAACTGGTGACTTAGCAACAGGAACAAAGATCCTTCGTAGAAGTGGAGGTTTAGACAACAGAGGGAAAAGAAATTCTTTCATCAACAATCCTTTAAGATATTAGGTAATTACCCATGAAGGAGAAGTAATTCCTTCACCACCACAACCAGTGTCCCCAGGTCTCAGTCCATGGACTGGCTGCCCGTCCTGGATTTACAGTCTGCTATATCTGCCTAATACAATGTATCGTTTAGCAATGTCTAAGCAGTTAATAGTGTAATGCAGTAACCACCATTGCTGGCACCGATCACCAGTGTTAACCATTTAAATGCCAGCACGTGGCCTTTAACAAATGGGACTGGATCGCTGCCTTCTGGTGACATAACAGGGGGCAGTGATCTATTGCTGTGACAGCTGGAAGTCAATGTGAGACTCCCAGACCTGTCATGTGACACGATCTCTAACAGTGTGTGCTGAACCCCAAAACAGAAAATAGCACACAAACGTCCGAATAACCACTTTTTCACCATTTCGCAACACATAGAGATTTAAAAAAGTCAAAAGGTTGTACCTTCTCAAAAACAGTAGCAATGAAAATGTCAGATCGTCCCGCATAAAATGACACCCCACACTAGTGTGTACACGCAAGTATGAAAAAGTTATTGGACGAAATGGCACAAAAAAAGATTAAATCGTTTTCAAATCTATTAAAACCTAATAAAATCTATTTGGTATCTCTGTGATTGTACCGACCTGAAGAATTATGGGGACGGTGTCATTTGGAATGCACAATGAAAGCCTTAAAAACAGAGCCCACCAGAAAATGGAGCAAATGCGTCAATTTCACCACATTTGGGGTTTTTCACGCTTCCCATGGAATATAAAATACTGACACTAGGAAGTTCAATTTTTTACATAGAAAACAAGTCCTCATACTGCTCTGTACAAAGAAAAAAAATCTAAAATATTTACATGTTGCAGTGTAAACAATGCCTGTCACCCACCAACCCCTTCCCCACCCCCTCCTGGCGAGCTGTGGAATACTACAAGCTAACCTAACAAAGATCTTCCAAAATGTACACATTCCCAGCAAATTGAAAGCGAATTATTACCACAAAGATGGGATTTAAAATAATGATGTGCAATTTAAAGTGACTGAACAGCCCATTTAAAAGGGCAACAGTATGGCTGGAGGCTAAACACAATAAAATAGACATCTGCTGTTTGCAAGAGGCACACATATCCACTACTAACACTCCTAAAATCAACCACACTCTGTATCCCAACATTATTTTTTCAACAAACAAAATAAAGAAAAGAGTTACCATATTTTTCGGACAAAAAACCCTTTGATTTTCTCAGAAACCATATTTACAGACAACTGCTGTCTTGAGCTGTGCACAGGTCTGCCACCTGCTGATCATTCATCCTTATAATCAGGTGCGCCTTATAATCCGGTGCACCTTATATATGAATCTAGACTTTTTAGCAGGCATTTATTGAAGGTGCACCTTATAATCGAGGGCGCCTTATAGTCTGAAAAATATGGTATATTAATTGCATTTAACTCACACCTAACATCAACATACAACAACTATTAATCGACACAAATAGCCAAAACATCATTATAAATCAGTGAAATCAACAACATAATATACACTTTAGTGAACCTATACGCACCAAACAAAAGGCAACACCTTTGACTAAATTAATGTACCAGATGCTTAAGTTAATGAATAAGACCGCTACATTAAGGATCACTAATAATGTATGGCGATTTTAATACAAAAGTACTGCACGACATAGACTCTACCTCTACTACAAAGCACAAACCATATGAACTCTAAACTTTCCTGTGGAATAATCATTCACCATTGACCGGTCCCTATTAGACAGGATTGAGAACACATCAATCGGCCACATAAAATGGTCAGACCATGCACCAATCTCTATGACAATTTCAGATGCTTGGCCCAAATACAACAATTAAATATGGAAAGCCAACCTTAGTAAAAACAACTTCTCCCCAGATACCAATTTATTCTCAGCCTGGATCAGACATATAGTATTCATAAAAGGGGAACTCATGAAGCTAGAGGTGAAAATCAAAAAACAACGAGAGAAAGACATCTGAGGGGCAACAAAGAAAATACAGTAGGGACGAGGGGTCCCTACTCTACACAACAGCTAAATTTTATTCTAGGCTCACTCTTAGCCCAAAAACTAAAAGAAAAACACCAAAAAATTAAAATGCCACTGCTGAAACACTCCTTCACAAAGCAGAAACTGTGCAACCCTGGAGAAATCGCCAAAATTATTATTCTAACCTTTATAGCCTCCAAGAAGACTCAACAGTACACCAACCTACCAGTGAAGATTTCCAAGTCAAACGACCACAGATCACGCCAGACCAACTGCAACAGCTGAACCTCCCCTTCACACATGAAGAGATCAAACAGACTATCTCCAAAACCCCTGGTCATAAAGCTGGACCTGATGGACTAACAGGATACTACTACTACAAACTGTTCTCACATATACCAATACCCAGACAATCTCCAATTAGAGGCCAGCACAGAAACCTTTCCATAAGACATGTTGACTGCACTAGCAATCACCATCCCAAATCAAACCAACAGACACCACATCCAACTTCAGACCCATTTCCCTACTCAACTGTGACATAAAACTATATGCTAAAATCATAGCTAATAGATTGAAACATATTCTCCCCCATTAAAAATGACCAAGTAGGATTTGTCTCCAAAAGACAGTGACCAGATAACACTATAAGACTTCAAAACTTACTCCAACATTGTGAAGTTCATAATATACCCGGAACATTTCTCAAAATCGACGCTGAAAAAGCATTCACTAAGGTCAACTGAAACTACGTCTTCCATACCCTAACATACTAGGGAAAAATAGTCCCAATACCTTCCGCAATCAAAGCACTATATGCCAACCCAGCTGCCTATGTCTACACAAACAATACTTTATCACCAAAACTAACAATACTAACGGAACAAGACAGGGATGCCCCCTTTCCCCAATATTTTTTTACACTCTCAATAGAACCCTTAGCGGAAACAATTAGGAACAATCCCACACAGGAGTCAGTATAGAAAAAATAGAACATAAGATAGCACTTTTCACATATCTTAATCCTTAATCTTTGCACCTGTGACTAATGCAATCAATACACTTCATATAAAATACTCCAGACACCAACTGAGCCTGTCTTGCCGCATAGCCTCATTCAAAATGGTTATACTCCCAGAATGTCTTTACAATGGGAAAGTTCCCATTAACAGACACATTCCTCAGGGTGCATAACACAAAGCTTCAATAATTACTTTGGCAACATTCTCCACTATGACAAAGAATACAATAATAGGAGGATTTGGTCTACCCGACTTAAAAGACTACCACACGGCGATAATCCTTGACCAACTAAAATATTGGTGGCTGGATTCCACTGATAAAGCATGGCTAATAATAGAGAAAACACTACAGTAATACTTTCTTAATCAATAGAATGATTGCCAGCATATGGAGGGCAGATCCACCACACGCCAAACCGCAGTCAATAAAAACTTCAGATAAGGCTTGGGGAAACATGATTAATAAAGAACAAAACCCCAACCACACCTTCTAAACCAATTCCATTAAGTGTCCTAGAAAACCAAAGCAGAAAACTAAATCTAGATACGTGGAGACATGAGAGAATGAAAATATGAAACAACATCCTAAATCCAAATGGTCCGATATACACCAGAAACCTTCTTTCCACTAAAGCAGTGATGGCAAACCTTTAAGACATCGAGTGTCCAAACTACAACCAATACCCACATATTTTTCGCAAAGTGCCAAGGCAACAATTTAAGCAGTAACTTGGTACTCCCTGCCGTGTCACAGGTTTAAATTGTATAGGCATCTGAGGACCCCAATACAGTATAAAGAAGGAGAAGAAGTTTGGATTATCATTGTAGCTGCCTTCTAGGGTCCTGGGCTGTCTGCGACTGCAAGAGTCCCTGGGTCCTGTCTGGCGGAGTCTGCGGTGGGGTGATGGCAAGGGTGCCCATAGAGAGGGCTCTGAGTGCCACCTCTGGCACCCGTGCCATAGGTTCGCCACCACTGCACTAAAGGATTTCCAAAAGGTGAATCCCCCCAAGTTATGAAAATCTACTCTTTGGAATTCCTAGACAAACATTATCATGGGGAAAAAAGCATTTCCTTCTTTCACAACAGTATAGAAAAAAGATTAGAATTCACAAAAACCCACAACATTGTAAAATGGGAAGAAGACCTTCTAGATAAGATTCCCTAACAAAGCTGGAAGGCAGCGCTACAACTAACATATCAAACGTTTCGGTGTACCCAATACCTAGAGGCGATCCTCACAAGACAACAAAGAAGGAACGTCTCGGCCTGCCGAGATTGCGGAAACATAGGGAATCTGCTGCATGTATTATGGAAATTCCCCAAAATCCTAGCCTTGTGGAAAGAAACATCCACCATAATCAAGGAAATAAGCAGATACTAAAATACTCCCAGAGCAAGCCCTGCTACTAGTTAATCTGGAATCATTTCCACAAGAAGAAATAGCAATCATTGTTCACTGGCTAATAACAAGACATTGGAAAGGAAAAGATTACCCCTATAATGATGAAGTCATTAGCCAAATGAATACCACATGTGCGTATGAAAAAATATTAGCCCACCAAAACACAACTTGTGTAAAATTCACCAAGAGAGATGGAACCTCTGGATTCAGGAAGATCGTTCTTCGGGAATTTCATAGAAGAACATGTCAATCTTCAGAACTGATGCTACTTCTCATTTAATCCTTAAAGTGTAACCATCATTCTGAGCAAAAAAAATAAATAAATAAAAAACATAATTCAGCTCCAGGTGTCACTGGGAATCATTCCTCAAAGTGTATTGCCTCTCGGTCCTCATTTAGTACCTTTTTTGGCTAATAGCAACCATGGTTTCCAGCTCTCAAAAAAACTACAATCAGCAAGATGGGAGGGCGGAGCCTGCCTCCTGTCACCTCATCACAAGCGCATGGTGCTGACGAATGACACCAGAGCTATCCATCTCCTATCTATCTAATATCTCATATCATATGATATCATATCTATCTATATATCGATCTTTGTATATCCTATCTATCCCTTCAGCACAGCACATGAGTTGACAGCTTAAAGACTTGAAGCGTCTCTCCTGCCACTTCCTGCTGTGGAATGTGAGGTGATGTCGAAGGACGATTTGCAGTTTCTGTGTGGATTATTTGTTTATCTACAAGTGTAGGGAAAGCTGAGGGAGAGATGAGAGTTTAGGTGTTTGGTTACTACATTAGTAAGTGTTCCTGGCAGCACAAGACTGAGTGCTGGAGCACTGAGCTGTGAGGTAAAGAGCTGGGAGCAGAGGGGGGGGGGTGTCCTCAATGAACCCAGAATGTGCCTTGCAACAGCTATCTAAGGAGTCACTGACAACAGGGGGAAGGCTGAAGAATACAAGAGGAAGGAGCAAGATTCGGTTAACTAATTCAACTGCAAAAGAGCTTACCTGCCATACAGCATATCAAAAGTTTTTTTAAATGACGGTTACACTTTAAATGTTTGCAAATCTAAACAAAAATACTTACGATCCAACGTCCAAGAGTATCCAAAAAGTGTAGATATTTTGTATATATATATATATATATATATATATATATATTTTGTCATCTGCCCGCTGGCACTTTTCCCTTTTTGCAACTTTTCTCACTTACCCTGAAACCCATCATTTGCACATGGGTCACACCTAATACATGTGGCTACAAGGAATGTGCGTGCTGCACATGACTGCAAGGGACAGGCCTAGTGCACGTGGCTGTCAAGGAATGTGGGAGCTGCACATGACTGTAGGGGTCAGGTGCACATGACTGCAGGGGACATGTCTGGTGCACATGACTGCAGGGGACAGGCCTGGTGCACATGACTGCCAGGAATGTGGGGGCTGCACGTGACTGCAGGGGATAGACCTGGTGCACATGACTGCCAGGAATGTGGGGGCTGCACGTGACTGCAGGGGATAGGCCTGGTGCACATGACTGCAGGGGACAGGCCTGGTGCACATAACTGCAGGAAACAGGACAGATGCACATGGCTGCAGGGGGTCACACCTAATGGACAAGACTGACGGAAATGTGGGTGCTGCAAAGAGGCCAGGCCTGCAGGGGACATGCACATGGCCGCAAAAAGACTTGATAGGGACATAGGGCGACAACAGCACTCACCGAGTTCTTCTGGTTCGCGGCTTCCACTGCTACTCCACTTTTCTGGAATTATTTTTGCTGTTATTTACTCCCAGACTTTGTATTTTTGTCCCTTCCTCTTTTTCAAAACCACTCCCCTTTTCCCCACCCCCAAGCATAGTTTAACATCGACATTAAGCATAGTATTCAATGCCCCTTACTGTGGCCCACTCCTCTATTGACCCTTATAATATCCCCTAATGCAACTTGGAAACATATAATACCCCTACAATTTTATCCTCCCTTTACATTTGGTTTTTAACTTTTATTTATCTCCCAAAACTTATACATAATACTATCTGTACTCCTACCTCCACCCCTCCTCACATCTTGTGGCCCCTGTTCTCTACCCCTCTCATATTGTAGCCTTCTGTTCTCCTCTATCCTCTTCATATTGTGGCCTCCTGTCCTCCTTCCCACCATCCTCCACTTGTCCGCCATCCTCTCTCATATTGTGGCCTCCTGTCCTCCATCCTCCCCCTGTAGCCCCGTCTTCCAGCCTTCCCCTATCCTCCAGTCTCCTCCTGTCCTGCTGCATCCTCCTGTGTCATGCTTTCACTCTGAACATTTTATGTATTTTAGGTAATATATACATGTTGTCTGTTGTATGTGTATTTGTTGTGTTGTTAACTGTGAACACTCTCCCAACTTTCCGGGATGGTGGGACAGCGGCTGAAAACCGGGACTGTCTGTCGAATCCGCGAAGGTTGGGAGCTATGCACAAACATTCAGGGTGCGTATTTAACACTATGTGCAGGTTTGTATAGCTCAAAGCTATAGCTTGGTCACATAGAAAAGATTCATTCCAGTTTTGTTACACCACAATTACAAGCCTTCTAAAGGATGAGTCAAAGTAAATGGTAACCATTTTTAACACAACTTTATTGCTTTAACACAGGAGTGCTGCAATGCAACAGAAAGCCATTGGTGGACTTTTCTACAGTTACCATAGGATGGTAGTATTTTTTCATTTTTGTAAGCAAGAATACCGTACCATACACATAGAACAATGAGATACAATGAACCGACAAGTGGTTTTACACAATCAAGGACATAAACTCCTCAGCCTTTCAGTAGGACGTCATTCAGAAACATATTAAAATATAAAGTGCCATAGACACTCTCTCTATAGACTGCCCTATGGAGGAAAAAAACCAAACAATTATACAAAGATATGGCAATAGTAAATCTGCAAGTGGTTCAACTGCATTGCCACCTACACATATTACACATACTTTGTATTTTTGGATATAACAGGCAATTCATTAGGTACATTATATTAGGTTGCCATCTGATAAAATAACAGATTAACCCATAGTTAATAAACTCAAGGTAAAAGCAAACACTACTCCAAGGTGTGGAAGGTTGTTAAATATGGCTCCAAACAGAACAGATCTTAAAGTGGTAATAATAGTTTTAAAAAATCAGCGCCATTGCTCTTCACAGGTTATGTCTGGTATTGCAGCTCAGCACCATAGACTTCCATGTAACAAAGCTGCAAAACCAGCCCATAGACATTGGAAGTGCTTTTTCTGGAAGAAAACACACAAGGTTTTCCGATCTTGCACAGCCCCTTTAAATTAATTCTATATTTTATAATAACATATAATTACTTCTCAATTAAAATAGTTCTCATTAACATCTTGTTAACTTTTATCTATTATGAAAAACAGCAACATCTCCTGCAGACTGTGTGCTGTACTACAGCAGATAATTAGCCTCTCATTGTGATTAATGAAAGCTTCATTCAATGACAGCAAGCAGACGACTTAAAAAAGTCATACATTAAAACACAATATAAGTAGATTGCATGGCTTCAATCCACATTTATACACAATCTGCTGCACTTGGTATCCATCTTTATTTTCAGCTTGTAGCTGATCATGGAGCAGCCATATTGCCTGAGCTGCTATTCTATAATGAACAGCAGCCACATTGACATAGGAAGCTGGTGACTATCGGTGACTTATAGATGTGAGTGCATGAGGTCAATGTGTTGTCAGTGGTGTGATCCAGTGGTGGTATCTTTCAATGTAATTCTAACTGTGAGGATACCGTGATGACTACTGAAAGTGATCTTAACAGAACAGGAAGGGCCATCTTATTATGAGGCTCCGTTGGCAACGTAAAGACTTCAAGATTTCAGAATTAGATTCAATTATAAAAAGGAATATGCAAAAAATAATTATATTATATAAATATTTTGCCTAAAAATGAATAAAACAATAACTAATTTAAAGGAATTAAATAAATTTTAGCTTTACAAAATGCCTTAAAAATCCCCTGAAAGGCCCTGGACTCTATAAAACACATATGATCAAGGGCAGTAAATATTCCACAATCCGCTCACATCCAGCCCGGCCGTTATTCCTTCATATTGTTCAATGAACTCAATTCTCTGAAGTCTATAGACTTCCTAAAGAAAACATATCACCCTAAACTACAGAGGACAACAATTTATGGGATGATCAAGAAGTCAAGACAATGACTTTAGCCCTTTGTTAAAATGATAATCCAGGGCATTTACTTATAGATCCAGGCACCTTGACTTTGGTAATAATCTTTTTAGGGATGTTACTAGAGCCCCTTCCTTGCTGTTACAATGTGCACATTTTACCCTCCAACTCTGTGGAATAACATCAGGTAGAGGTACAGGGGTAGTGCTGACGGAACCCAGTATGCAGCATAAAGGGGCTCTGGTAACACCCCCATTGGCATTTTTAGAAGGAAGGAGACCATGGATAACAAATATAAGAGAATTACCAGTCACAGTGCCCTGATCTATAAGCAAGGCCTCATTCGCACGACCGTCTGGGGAACGTATAGGATATACGTCCCCGTAGACGACAATGGTGGCCCGGCGTTGGTACAGTGCCCCAGCATGCTCCATCTTTCCCCCTGTTTGTGTGGCCACGCAGTGCTGTTTTCTATAGAAAGGGGGAGTGCTCATTCCTCCTCTTCTCTAGCTCGTCACCGTATGCCCACACATCTATGGCAGGGCAGGCATAGGTCTGTGTGAATGTGTCCCTGGTTTATCTTGCCTAATTTTGATGGTAGATTTCCTTTAAAAGACAACCTGAATATTGTGCTCAGCTTAGACATGCCTACTGTTTGCAAGTCAGTACAGTATGTAAGCTTATACATAGTTATACCGAATTTAACTTTAGGTTAATTAAACCTGAATGATACAAAAGCAGTGTGATTGCTGTATCTCAGATATAAATCCACCAATGGGCACTTTGAGGTTGCCAACTCTTTTCTTGAAAATATACCATTAAAGGGTTTTTAGAAGTATAAAGAAACTGCTGGAGACCTGTCACAAAATAAAAGTGTACTTCCTTACAGCAACCCCCTCCTGACCCCACAGGAAATACCAGGGGAGACCAATCAGCCAATCACAGGCTGCGGTGGATTACTGCTAAAGGGGTAAATGCAGCTTTAGGTGCACGTATGCTGGTCCGATCACACGGACTGCGCACCCTGTACAGAAAGGGAGTCCTTGCACAATACCAAAATATGATGCAAGGATTTCCTGTCTGCAGACCAGACATCACTGCCTACAATATATTAACCGTTACAATGCCCAGGCTGTAGTCCAGCAGGCAGACGGGAATTCCTTGCATCATATTTTCTAAAAGATTTCTGTCCTGTGCGAGGTGTGCAGTCAGTGGGACTGAGCCGACATATGGGTCCCTATCCACGGGCTGTGCAGAGTGCCTTCCTACGTTCCAATGTTACAATAGAAGTACCCAGATGCAGGAATTGTTTCCCTTTTATTTTCATCATACTTCAAGATGACATATCAGCTGACCTGTCTGCAAAATTTCCTCATGTGTTATATAGCACAGACGCCATTGTTGTTATTCAAGCTCTTGCACAAAGTAAAAGCTTAAACATGAAAATGTTAGTACCTCTGTCCATCTGCAATGCTTGAGTTCCCTTAAATCTTCAACCGAATGTTTTTTTTTTTTTTAGAAACATAATATAAATGTAATATAAAACACAAGTGATCACATAAGGACGGCACAAGATGTATTCCCTTGTTTCCTTCCATTGTATATCCACTCAGATAAAGAAGCCTATTGCATACGGTTACAGCAGTAAAGAAATCAGCACAGAAAACCCATGTCCTGTATAACTTATACACATTGCAGCAAAACAAGATAATCACAACATAAAGTGACGACGCACCAAAATAAATCTACATTGCGCACAAAGCCGAGGGTCTAGCATATGTATACGTAACACCTACAGATCACATACACAGAGGACACAAACTTCCTGTAATACGCACAGTGGTAACATGGAGAAGCACACAGGACAATGCCTTTTACATAAACTTTTATATATATAATATAGATTTATTCAATTCTAATTTATCTATTTATATAAAATAGCATTTTCTCTTCAACCTCCAATACAATAAACCTTTTTCCAATTACGACTTCCGGTTTTATTAAAATGTTATATTCTTATTTGTTTTGTTGATAATTAATGTATATATTATATATAATATATATGTTTTACAATAAATTACCTTTTTTTAAACTGTGTCTCAAAAATGTAAATAAAAAATAGAACAAATGCATTAAAAAGCATTATAAAATAGGTACCTGTATGTTTATTTAACTATCATTTTGGTACATTAAAACCGGCAGCCATAATCTACAGTCTGGTATACCAGCACAGGATGCATTCTAGTAGCTGGGTAAGTTTCTCCATTATTAAGGTTCCAGATTACATTCCACTGAAGGTTTTCCTTTATTTTTCATGATAACTTTTCCTAGTTATATATCACAAAACAGAAATCGATGATTATTGTTACATTATTTTGGCACCTTAATTTTTGTTCAAAAAGTGGACTGTGAACCAAATGCAAGAAATCGGTCTTGCCCAGTAGTGATTTTCAAGTATTCTTCAGGTCTAAAATGCACCCTGTAAAGTCCATTCAATATACAAAATAGAAAGCCGTAACTGTTCTAGCTGCTCTAATATAAATCTCGCAGTGTCCAAAACAGGGACACCTGGCAGTAAAGAGTCTACCAAAGTAGACAGAGCAAAATTTAATTCAGTCATTGGATTAAAGATCCTAAAAACAAATGTTAAACATCTAAAGGGATATTCCTGTCTTCAATATTTGGCATGCCCATAGGATCTGCCATAAACGTCTTCTAAATGTTGTCCCCACCTCTGGGACTCATACTTGTCTTCAGAACTGGAGTGCCCTGACCTCCTATGCCATGAGTCAAGTTCAACAAGTGTGGCCAGGTAAATGGGGGCTAAAGAACACACGTTTTAGAGACAAGCATTGGTTGCGGAAGTGTATTTAGATGTACTATAGAAGTCTTAGACATAAATATCTCTTTAACATCTCTCTGGCACATTCAGTCATACTGCAAGAGCTTAAAGAGTGCAAATGGTGTACAATGTAATAGCTCAGTGCAGGTATCTTATCAGAACAGTGACAAATTCTTCAAGGTACTGACCCCCGAAAGTTAGGAAATGAATTCCAACTTGAAGGCTGTAATGCTAGTGAGTGTTTAAAACAACAGAATCAGAGTATTGTATGTAACAGAGTACAATACCATTTACCCAGTATTAATAGAAACCAGCACAGCCATGTTCAGTAGTTTAACAGCGGTAATTAATATCCCTTTAAAAATCAAGAATTCCGTTAATCTTCCATGACGGTGAGATATGGACAGGTCAACATCAGGAGAATACTAATGAAGATAGATGTACAGGCAGTCCCCGGGTTACATACAAGATAGGGTCTGGAGGTTTGTTCTTAAGTTGAATTTGTATGCAAGTCGAAACTGTATATTTTATAATGGAAGTTCAAGACAATTTATTTTCTTTTGCCCCAGTGACAATTGGAGTTTCAAAATTTTTGGTGTAATTGGACCAAGAATTATCAATAAAGCTTCATTACAGACATCTTACAGCTGATCATTGCAGTCTGGGACTATAGTAAAGCATCCAGAGAGCTTCACCAGAGGTCACAGTGGGCAGAGGGGTCCGTCTGTAACTATGGGTTGTCTGTAAGTCGGGTGTCCTTAAGTAGGGGACCGCCTGTATAGAAAAATAAAGAAATGCTTTCTCCTCATTCACTACAAAGGTATTAAAGTTTCATCGCCAAACATCTTCTCAATGACCTGCTCATCTCAGCTGTCGCTCGAGGTCTACGGGTATTCTTCCACAATGATCGCACTTGTCAGCTTATCTGGTGCCATTTTTACTGGTACTAATGGTGTACAAAAGTCCAAAATTCACTAAAAGGAATTAGGAAGAAAAAGTTCCAGGTACATTAGGCAGCACACATTTCGGATGTGCAATGCAAGTACAACTAAAAAGGGTTTCACCGAACGGTAAACTTTGCAAGCAGTCCATAAGTACAGGGTGTAATTTGTTTAGTAGCAGTCAAATACATGGGAGCATAGGTTGGTAATTCAGTGGTTGAAGGCTAGTTTTCCAGTAGTAGGTGAAAGCCAGCAGAATCTTACTCCCTTATAGATCTATCATCAGTTCACTGTAGCCAAATATTCTGACACTTGTTCTTCAAACACATTCACTAAGTCCTTTGTGGGCATCCTAGGCACATATTTAATTAACTGACCCAGTAAAACAATAAAAATGTTTTTCATAAACGTATTAAATCAGTTATTCTACTTGTGACACTGGCCATAAGCCAACTCCAGAGCTTGAGCCACATTGAGTCTGAGAAATGTCATAAATCTATCATCTAAAGTGAGGTTTCCTGCCCATGTATGGATAGCTCGGTTAACAGCTGCTCACTGAGCCCTGACTGCCGCTGTATTTCATCAGCAGAGTCCATGCTCCATGTGGTCTCCTCCGTAGCATCTTCATTTGGAAGCAAGTCTTCAGCTGGTGGTTCTGGTTCTAGACGGGTCTCATCTTCCAGGCATGGCTGTGATGCTGCGGGCAGGTCACACAGATGCAATGGAGACAGACACACTGGGTCACTGCTTGCAGGCTCTTCAGTAGGAGGTGTGTTATGACCATTGTCTAGCGAACTGCTTGTGTCCTCACTTTCAAGGTTCAGCTTTCTTCCCTGCTCCTCAGTCAGTGCCTTTTCATTAAAGTTGAATCGTGCTGAAAGGTCTATAGTGGTTGGAGATGAAGGCCCCGCACTCGACACTGTGCTAGATGGACCGCTACTATCTGTTAATAACAATACAGGGTATTTGTAAATTTAGTGTTATTTATCCATATTATTCATTAACTAAACTAACTACTGAATCAGAAAGTATAACCTGAAATACACGTATAGTATATGATTCAGACATGTTAAATATACAGTATAGGCATGTGGACAAAATAATTGCAGCTATGTTAATACAGAATAAATAACTTGTGCCTCTTATATATTCTCATATATTAGGGGTATGGCTCTAATTTGTAGCTTGTGTGGAATTCATCGTCATATATCGCCAATTTCCTGCCATGTATGATAAATGAGGTCAAAGCCAAGGGCCGCATATTCACAAAGCCCCAACTTTGGGAAAGTGGGACAGTAAGAGGTTTCTAGGTGCCCAAAGAGTGGCCAAAGAAAAAAAAAGCTAAAATTCTGGTAAAATGTCTCACAGCCTAAATAAAGCCAACCACATCCACCCTTTCTTTTTACCAACTGTATGTCTTTCTATGAAACCTTAGTAGAGTATGAAGACACGGCACACACCAAAGTTGCTTGCACTTTTTACTTATTTTATTCAAACGTGATATATAACATGTGTCCTTCACAATATAGACTTCATTATATATATCACATATAACCTTAAATGCCATACAGTACCCACCTTTCTTTAATCATTCCTTTTGCAGGCGGTACCCGACTTAAGAACACCTGACTTACAGACGAGTTACAAACGGACCTCTGGATGTTGGTAATTAACTATACTTTAGCCCTAGACTACAATAAACAGCTGTAATAGTTATCAGATGTGCCTGCAATTAAAGTTTATTATTAATCCTGATTCTTATGATAACCCAAGTTTTTAAAATCCAATTGTCACAGAGACCAAAAAAAAAAAAAAAAGTCTGTCTGGAGTTACAATTAAAAAGTATACAGTTCTGACTTGCATACGAATTTAACGTCATAATCTTCTGATCTGCAAATTATTATTATACATGATTATGTAACTAAGTTTGTTCAGCGAAGGCCAAATGTTATTCCACGCTTGAACAAAATAAGAGAAAATCGGAAGAACGTCTGGTGTGTGCTTTGTCTTTGTACTCTACTAAGCTGGATCAAGAATCCTATATGTGCACCACCCATCTATAAGTGTGTGGGACCTCCGTTCTGGTTTCTATAAAACCTTTACGCGTTAGAAGTTTTATTAAATGACAGATACTCGTTAAAAATAATCTAACGAGAACCAACAACTTTTTTTCCGGCACTGATGGGCTGCTAATAACAAAATAAAATTGAATTACGGGAACAATACTGTTTCTAATTATTAAATAATATAATGTTTATGAATAGATTGCAGGAGTAAATGTAGCCCTTTTAACTTGTTTCGGGTCACTAGGACCATTTGTCAAATAAAGGAAACCATTCCAAATGACAAGGAAAGGAGTAAGGGAATGGTGCGCTGTACACCACAAAACAGGATAACAGCAAACTGAATCTATAGTGAGATATACCAAGATTTTTAAAGCTCACAAATGCACAGAATCTAAATAAAGTAATATATACACAAAATATACGTACACCACGGGGGCCGTTCTGAGCGGTGCCGTAAAGGAAGTGATGAAGACGAAAGAATCCTATGGGGCAGGTAAACATCTCCAGCAGAATGGCGGTTCATCATGGAGTCACATCCAACTAATTCAGTAAAGAAAATCGTAGAGATTACTAGATGTAGCTGTGACACAGATAAAGGGAAAAACATCTGTCCAATAATAGTCATCTAATAAATGTACTTACCTGATGATCTTCTCGAATGAGTCTCAGCAAAATGTTTACATATGTTTGTTAAGAACTCGCTGACTTGTTTGAGAGACAGTGCATTGTGGAGAGTCTCCAGAGGGTAGATGGTAGGAACCATTGAGCATCCCTCAAACCCTGTAATAGCAACAAAAAGAACTACAAATTTTAACAATTCTGCATATTAACATCACAGGCCCCCAAAGCAACATATTTCATACATATAGAAGCAACTGCCTACACAAATTTATACTTATTGTATGCACATTTTGTAATGGAGAACACTGCAAGGAACCCTGTATCAACTAGCTATACTGCATTAGAACATTGTGCCATGCCATCTATAGGGTATAGAGTTTATATAAACATTTTTATAGCATGTTTATGTAAATGCATACTCTACATCTAAGTCATGAATGATAACACTGTTTGGAGATGAGATATCAGGCTTCAGGAAACTATCAAATTGTGGAAACTCATATTAAAGGGAACCTGTCACCGGAGTGAAATATTTATCAGGGGACATCAGTGTCATACTGTGTTTTAAATAAAGTATGTGAAACTTCACCTGGCTCCCTGCCAGATGGTTCAGCCGGGTATGGAGAAGAAAATTTCATATGACAACTTCCGTCTGTAATATATTTACTGCTCTCCTGGCTCCTTCCTCTCCCTGATCCTGATGACGTGTCAGTTCACTTCTCTACCTCTGGGATCTCAGTGCTAGGAGAGGATGAGCGAGAGAGAGAAAAAGAGAGGGGGAGGGAGAGCAGTGAATATATTACAGAGCAGACAGAAGTCTTTTGAAAATTTCCTCTCCAGGACTCAGCTGAAGCAACAGGCAGGGAGCCAGGTAAAGTTTCACATACTTTATTTCAAACACCATATTACATTTTTTTAAAAACATATTTGACCTAAACAAACCTTTGTCTATAGCAACCTGTCCCCATGTGACAGGTTCCCTTTAAAGTGTGCTCCATCTGTAACTTACATTCTTTAAAGGGTAATCAAACATTCAACAAAATTGAATAAAACAAAAGTGCAGATGATAATAGTTTATATAAATCTGTTACTCTATTCTTTTTACTCTTCTGTTCTCTCTTATTTAAGCAGTTTGAATAATTCAGCTTTAAGCTTTCTGTCCCATACATGGCCGACTGCTCAAAGACAAAAAGAAGCAAATAAAGCGTCTAATGAGTCAACTCTATAGACAGTCCCTGGAATCTTAATCTTTAGCCTCCTGAACTGTCTAAAGTGGAGGGACCTCAGAAGGCTTTCAGATACACTGCTCACTGCAGGAGAAAGAAGCAGAAAAAGGTACTAGGGTTGCTTTCCTTAAATCAAGTACTTTCCCAGTTTACTAATATCCCCAACTCTATTCATTTTGGAAACATATTTCTTCAAATGTTTAGCTGTGATTTAACTACTTAAAGCTGCAAAATAATTTATGCACTAATACCATGAACCAACAAGTCAGAATATAGTTACGCTTCTCATCCTTCTAAAGTAGAACTTACAAAAACTCCTATTATATACTGGACTAAGCTTTGGACACCATGGAGAGAAATAGGCATCATGCATGGTAATAAACAGGTGTCATACATGAACAGTATCTTTGGCATAAAGTACTTTATGTCTGAAGTAAGTATAGTCCTAAGGGAAAACTAAGAGGAACTCTTCCTGTCATGCAGAGATTTAGAAAAAGGAAAAATTCTAAAAGCTGTGAAAATGCCTTCATCTAACAGATTCTTGAGGTGTGTGTCCATATTTAGCTTTCTCCCAAACAGTACAACAAGGTTCAAAAATAAAATTTATATCTTAAATTTAAAACAGTTCTCTCCAGAAGCTAACCCTTATCCTCGTCTGTGGCCCGGGCGAGCATAAAGCCGTGCGCCGGAGGGAGGAACAGCGAGTGCTGCTCACCACTCCCCTCTCCATAGCGAGGCATGGTGCCCGGTAGTACACGCCAGAAAAGATACAGCATGCTCTATCTTTTTCCTGTGGCCAGTGCGGTGACACAGTACCGTGGTGGTCACTGTACCGTGGCCGGTGGCCAATGACTTCTGTGCGGACCGATATCTGGCTGCAAACTGTGCAGCCGGATATCAATCCCTCATACTTTGTGTGAAAGGGGCCTTATACATATTCTTTTCCCACATGAAGACATTCCTAAAAAGTACTATAAAAACCATCATGTTTCTCAGACATACTATTTCCTATTGTTCCAATTGACAACTATTGCTGATAGATCTTGTTTTTGATCAAACACAAATTAATTACATAAATGTAACAGACTTCTTGTTTCAGTCATATGATGATGCATCCAAATTGTTGACAGCACATGTAATATAATGGGGCAAATGGGGCATGGCCCACAGCTGCACTAAATGCAATATCTTTTAATAGATCAGTGCCTACAGCCCAATAAGTTACAAAGTAGAGCCCAAGTTAGAACTGGTTTTCATGGCTCATTCATAGTTTATAGTTTAGTTTGTGCGCAGGTAGCCCAAGACTGTCTCGGCCACACCTTATTCTTTCAAGTATGCCACACAAATTGTAAACGTGTCTAAAAACCATCAAAAACCACTAATAAATAAATTATAAATTATTTTTTTACGAAATATGCCCCAATTTTCTATAAATAGGTCCCATTTTTTTTGGACTGTAACTCTTTTATATACACATAAAGCATGTATGCATGCAGCACAACAGTTCATTTCAGATTGTTTACTCAATATCTCATTCAAATTCACTTTTAGAACAGTTTTTGAATGCATTATTTTTTAAAAACCTGGGACTAAATGCAAACATAAGAAAGTAAGTACTTTTAAGTACTTCACCTAGAATAAAACACATGCAAAATCTATTTAAACTCGTCTGTGGTTGGGAAATGTTTTTATATAACTGCCTCCCTTTTAGACTTTAGTAGTCTAACCCAAGGGAGTAGGAGTAGAAGCACACAGAAAGCTAAGGATAAAATTACTTATCAACAGTTATATCCTTTTTAACAATCAAGACTCAGACTTCTACCAGTCTGATATTTATGAACAATCCTTAGGATAGACTGTCAATATCCCATAAAGCCCCTAAAAGTGTCAGCGACAGCACTGACGTTATCCCCGACCCTTTGGATAAATCAAGAGGCTCTGGCCTCACAATATATATGAGAGCCACCACGTGGCTGGACAATTCTGTGCCAGGTCCTGCCTCGTGTAGAATTGCGCTCTGACCTACGCCAGGAATGGGCTACTCCACAGTCTCTTTCGCCGAACTCGACACTCCTTCAAGCCCACTCGATGTAGACTTGTTGTAAGGAGGCAAATAGTTCCTGGAACTTAGTAGTTCTGACTGATAAGTAGCTGTTCTTACAGCATCTGTTTATACTTGATGTCCTAAGTATGTAGTGGCATAAGATAACATTGCTGATATCTGTCAATATATAAAAATCTAACATTACTCAATTTCTAGATTAAATTTCCTTATCTATAAGGGGGGAAACAATCATTGGCACCTGAGAACCCAATACACATTTTTGCCGTGTTATAATATTTGATTTAAACAGTCATCTTTGTAAATAAAGCACACAGGTTCATATTCCATGTTTTATATGAGTCCTTCCTAAATGTCATAGATGACTATTATCAAAATAGCACAAATGTATCAGTGAGCATCCACTGTTTTGGGCTGCTTGCACTCCAATGAGTGCACTGGAGGGATTTTTCAGAATGAGCCTCGTATCACTGGACTGAACTAAGAATATCGGTTTAGTCTAGTGATGCGAGGTTTGGTGTGGGAAAATCCTTCAGTATAGGGAGAGTTTTCCCTGACTGAGCTTACTTGATGGCAAGTGTCCTTAAAGGAAATCTAACATTTGTTTTCATGCATTGTGAACCAAACATACCTTGAGAATGCTGTACACTGATGCAGAAATATATCTTGTTTAATCCCTGAACTGAGTAATTTTGTTAAAAAAACAATTATAAAATTCAGGACCTTGGGAAAGCTAGGTGCAGCTAGAAGCAGTACTTGGAGCTTCCTGAACTGTCCAGGACTATTCAACCTGAGCTGGATGACTCATACACAGCAGCTGGGAAATGGTGCAGCGATTGATCACTTCTGCCTGTCAGGGACAACACAGTGAATACAGCGTCTACAGTTAATACACTTTGTGTGTCTGTCCGCACAGGTTGTATCCACAAGGACATAAAGTAGAAATATATAACGAGATTAAAGGAATAATCATTGTGTCCCCCAGCTAGTAGTTAGGTTATATTCACACGAACGTATGGGGGACGTATATACGGCCGCCGTATATACGGCCGATATACGTCCCCCATACACTTCTATGGGCGCACGGCACCCTACGGGAGTGGTACGGTGCCGCACACGTGCGGCACCGTACCGTTCCGTACCCGGGAAAAAGATAGGACATGTCCTATCTTTTCCCGTAATACGGCGCCGTGCGCCATAGGTTGCTTTGGAGAGGGGCGGGGGTGAGCTGCGCTCACCTCCTCCTCCTCTCCCCGTACACTGCCGTTGCCCACTACGGTACGGTACGGGCGGGCAACGGCAGTGTGAATATAGCCTTATAGTTCTGTCATTGAAGAGTCTGTAATTGTATCCATTTGCCAGACTTTTTTTGTCCTTGAGGGATTCAGCCACGGGGTCTCCTGATGAGAAAACGGCCTGATATAGAAGTATATTCTTAAATTTATAAACCATCTATTGGCAACCTCTCTGTATTTTACTTACTTGTAACGCACTAGTAATTCTTTCTCTAGGTTAATGTCACATAGGGCCCAGTGGGATAAGAGAATTATGAGGTACGGGATATTTTTATCATTTTTTGCTAGGTTTTTTTTTTTAAATTGTACAATGTGTATATTTTTTTTACTCATAACAGTACAACCTTTTCCTTAATCTATTTGTCACCACTATTCCACCTACAAACCAGGCCTCATATATAAAAGTGAATGCAGTCTACAAGTGGAAGAGTTTAAAAGAAACCTACCACTTGGAAGAGGTAGTTTTCTGACCCACACTAGCCTGCACATAAGTGGAGCTGAGCTGATGCAGGCACCTATTTTGGTTAAACATATAATCCATCCGTTTCGTTAGAACTATAGATTCTTATCTTTGCTAATAACCTACTCACGCTTCTCTGTATGTCGCAGTGCTTGGGCATTAGCATAATAGGGCAGGCATGCAGAGTGCCGTCCCTGCCTCCGCCTACCCCCCCTTCCTCGCTTTTGAGAGACGGTGACGTCACCGAGCCCTCAGGAACATTAGGGTATGTGCATCGCCGACTCACATGGCTGCTAAGCGTACTATCAATGAAGTCTTGTGCTATCGCAAGACTTAGGCGAGGAGACTGCCGAAGTCTCGTCATAGCATGAGACTTCAGCGATAGTACGTGCAGCTGCCATGTGAGCCAGCAATGCGCATGCCCTAATGCTCCTGAGGGCTCGGTGATGTCACTGGCTCTCAGGAGCGAGGAAGGGAGGGTGGGGGGAGGCGGGGACGGCACTCTGCATGCCTGCCCTAGTATGCTAATGCCCAAGCACTGTGACGTACAGAGAAGCGCTGAGTGGGCTATTAGCACATATAAGAATCTATAGTTATAACGAAACGGATGGATTATATGTGCCTGAATCAGCTCAGCTCCACTTATGTGCAGGTTAGTGTGGGTCAGAACAACCATTTCCAATTGGTAGGTTTCCTTTAATATCAGATTATTTATTTCTCATTGTGATGTCAGCTGAAATGCGATTGGTTACTTTCATAAAACCGTTCCACTTTTTTACTGCGCTCACCTTAATACATGGTTCTCATTTTATTTTAGTTTGCAAACTTGTATTTCACATTTAAGTTGTTAAATGTAAAATAAATGCTAGTCTTAATGTTTTGTTACAAACACAGCAACCAAGCAAAGCTCTCAAGTGCATACTTGGAACTTGAGACGTGATAATATGACTCAATGCAAGACAAAATGCACAGGAAGCAAACCACTGGAAAAAACAATGGGGTAATAAAAGGTAGGTTAATGACCAAACAGACATTGATATGCTTGCTTTCTGGTACGCCATCTGAATATTTCTCAGCGCACTTTGCATTCCATAAAGCAGCTGAACTGTCTCTGCCCCCATAGCTGAAGGCACAGCGGCAAGCGTGCAGTACCGTAGAGGCACTCCAAATCGTCCTGGCCCGATATCAGCCAGTTCTTGAAGAGACGGAGATGGTAGGAGCATTGGTGCAGGTGGTGGGCCATGGCCCCATCCAGACAGACGTTCCGAGACTGAGGGTAGTCAGAGGAAAAGCGACGCAGCAGCTGGGCGACCTCGTGGTCTTCCAGGCATTCTAGAGGAAAAGTGGCCCACAACAAGCGACAAGGAAAAAGAGAAGCGTGAGGATGGCAAGATGGAAAGAAGGGTCAAAAAGAAAAGCAAAATAAACAAGTGACGAAGCATCTGGAAATGTGTAAAGCGTTAGATGGAGGATTCTTGCATTCCATGCTAAAATGATAAAGTATTCAAAACCAATGCAACTTAAGAAACCTAAACAGATTATTTTACTGCCATTATCTCATTTTTGTGTGTCAAAATTTTTGGATACTGTGGAAAGAGAAACTATAAGGCACATCTATTATGTCTAATTATTCTAAGGTAAGTTGCCCACAAACAAGTGCAAAATTGGACTTTGATCTGACTAGTGCTATCCAACTATCCATTTTTATAGTTCTAGTGTCATCCAAGTTGTGTGATTTTTATATCTGATTTTCCAAGCCGTGAGCTACTCTGTCATTTTTTTTCCAGCAACAAATGCATGTCAGTTTTTTGACATGCAGCCATTGGTTTCAAGGTTCAAGAGGCGAGCTACACCCACCACTCGTATCACAGTATGCATGTTGCGATTTTCTTGTATAGGATTGCATAGTTGGACCGTGCAAAACATCGGACGAGTGCGTAGCGCAAAAGGCTATCAGTTTTTTTCCGATGTAGACTTGTACAGCACTTGTACAATAAAATTGTTTGCGGGCAAAGTCATAACAGCCAGTTAGTAAACTATGTCCATATACATTGAACTGATCATCTTTTTAAAAGAAAACCGCCTTTGTTGACCAGAATAACCAGTCACAGTACGGCTTTCTTTTCTTGTAGTGCACATTTGTAATGAAAACTATGGAATGACAGTTGCAACTGCAACAAATATTATGAACTACATGAATTCCAGGCACAGTACATTCAATAGTTTACAAACAATTGCATCAGGAAATAACAACATACTGTATGTGCAGTCAGCCGCCGCAGTACTCAACTATTGAAACATAAAGCTACGATATATCTGAGGCACATGATATAATGAGTCTGAAATAAGCTATAAAATATCATATCAACTGAATCTAACCTGCAGGAATTGTCCAAGACTAAGTAACAAAACGAGGTGGCCGGGGGTGGACTGAATAAAAACAAAAAAAAACAACTAGTACTTACTTTGTCGGAGTGTCCCACGCCTCGCTCTCTCCGGACACTCGCTGTGGTAGTGGCCGGGCACGCACAACGGGCATGCACATCGGACCACTGTCCCAATGCTATACCAGGGACATATTCACACTGCTAGGAGCTACCTATGGTTGATACCGGTCAAAATGACTGGTAGATTTCCTAAAAGGGACCTGTCATCAGGAGCCCTTTTTCTGGCTTCTCCATGTGCCCATAGAGAATAATGTACACATTGCGAAAGAGTTCTTTTTAAAAGTAAAACTGGCTTTTTTTTAAAAAAAAAGTTACATTAAAGTTTACCTTTCTGTATGCAGAACTATGTCCCTAGTCCCATGAGAGTGGCCAATGAGAAGTGGGGCAGACATGTATGACGACCTGAGGGGGAAAGTGACAGGGGGAGGAGATATGGGGGACATGGGAATTTTTTAATAACCACTCCTCAAAGGCCACTCCTATGGGACTACGGACATAGCTCTGCATGCAGAAAGGTAGACTCCGAAATAACTTTTTTTTTTCAGAAAAAGCCAGTTTTACTATAAAAACTCTTTGCCAATGTGTACACCATTCTCTAAGGGGACATTGGGGAGCCAGAAAAATTATGATACACCAGATGCACTTACTCATAGATCCTGGCACAGTGACTGTGGTAATCTGGATACATTTGTTATCCATGGCCTCCTGCCTTCTAATATAAACTTTTAGAATTATGCTAGTGAGCCTGAAAAGGGCTCTGGGGGGTGTAACCAGGGCTACTCTATGCTGTTGCTTCTCAGGCTGTTACACTCTCACCCTTCCCCCTGCTCCCTCATCATTCCCCCCTCCTTCTGCCTGATGTGATCTCCCACATTGGGATGGAGAAAGTGCTCTCGCACCAGGTAGCAGCCGGTGAAGCTACAGCATGGAACGTAATATCCTCCCTTTGTGCCCTTTAGGCTGATTAAAATAATTTTAAAAGTTAATTTAAGAAGGAATGAAGCCATAGATAGAACATATAAGTAGTTTACCAGATTTGCAGCGCATGGATCTATGAGTAAGTGGCCCTGGTTTATCATTATGGATTTTGATCTAGTAGATTTCCTTTAAGGACCACTCTAAAATGCTATGGATTTGTAAAGCCTGGTGCTAAATACAGAGTTTTGCTTATTCGAAAACCTCTGGTCAGATACAGAAAGATATGTAACTCTGACCAAAGCTCACATGCACCGACTGGCAAGAGGTGTCCCAGGCTAGAAATCATTAATTAAATAATACTAATACTTGCTTTTGAACCAAAGGGTCTCTAAGAGGAGACTTAAGGAAAGCATATAATTCCCATACTCTGCACTTCTTTTATGTGCTCTATAATGTGAGGGAAGGGGTTCTTAGAGTCACTTTTACTAAACTATACAGATTAAGAAAGTGTCTGGTATGAAAGTGAAAGAGCTATCAAAAAGGGCAGGGCAATGATTTTGTATTTTACATTTGGTACCGTATATACTCGAGTATAAGCCAACCCAAGTATAAGCCGAGGCCCCTAAATTTACCACAAAAACCTGGTAAAAGATATATTTTTTTACTTGAGTATAAGCGAAGTTTGGGGTTTCAGCACTTTTTTTGTGCTGAAAAACTAGGCTTATACTTGAGTATATATGGTAATTAAAAATGTGTGAATTATTTTGGAAATTGAAAACATATATTTACTCGGTGATAATTTCCCACAAAGACAAGTTTCTTAAATGTATTCAGGATAACATAAATAACACATTGGGGCACATTTACTAAGGGTCCGCAGCCGCGAATCCGTCGGGTTTTTCCCGAATATTTCCGCTTTGCGCTGTATTTCATGGGATTGTGGCGCACGCGATCGATTTTTGGCGCAATCGCGCCGACTTTCGCGCGACAGAAATCGGGGGGCGTGGCCACTGGACAACCCGAAGGATTCAGAAAAACCTCAGAATTTAAAAAGCCATTTGTGTCGCAAGAGCAAGCACTCACATACACCAGAAAAAAGCAGGTGAACTTCGGCGGACCTCGGCGCAGCAGCGACACCTGGTGAATATCGGCGCACGGACCTTAGTGAATCCCGGCAGAACCCGAATCAGCGTCGGAGAACCCGCCGCTGGATAGCGACTGGACCGGGTAAGTAAATGTGCCCCATTATCTAAATCACTGTAATTAACAAAAATGCATTATTTCACAAATATAATTCCAACCTGTCTCTATCAGTCCTGCTGTACATAATTTCAGTTGCCCCTAGTTTCTGACCCTGGATCTTTACGGTTGGCAGCCATTTTGCTTTTCTTTCTGACGGCCGTGGAGCTGAGATATTCTCTGCTCCATGCAGGGGCACCTCCCCCTGCATTCCAGCATGGAGCTCAGACACTGACTTCCTGCCAGCATGTACACAGCGTGAGGAGATGTACAAGCTACAGGGAGGCAGGCACATCATATCTGATAGTGTGAAAGAAGAGATGTAGCAGAGCCGACTGTGTCGTTGTGTGTAATATGTATCACATGGGGTGGAAGTGGCATATTTGCAATTTTAATTTTTGATTATTTCACTGATTCTACGCCAGAAAACTGGTGTAAAAGCAGTGACAGCCCCCCCCCCCCATGGGGCAGATTTATCAAGCAGTCTGAAAGTCAGAATATTTCCAATTGCCCATGGCAACCAATCACAGCTCCCCTTTAAAATATTCATGAGCACTGGTGAAATGAAAGCTGAGCTGTGATTGGTTGCCATGGGCAACTGGAAATATTCTGACTTTCAGACTGCTTGATAAATCTGCCCCAATGAGTCTTAAATAAGCTAAAAAATATCATATCAACCGAATCTAACCTGCAGGAATTGTCCAAGACTAAGTAACAAAATGAGGTGGCCGGTGGTGGACTGCATAAAAAAAAATAGTACTTACTTTGACTCACTCACTTCCGACCACTGTCCCAATGCTATACCAGGGACATATTCACACTGCTAGGAGCTACCCATGGTTGATACCGGTCAAAATTCCTAAAAGGGAACCTGTCATCAGGAGCCCTTTTTCTGGCTTCTCCATATGCCCATAGAGAATAATGTACACATTGCGAAAGAGTTTTTTAAAAAGTAAAACTGGCTTTTTCCAAAAGAAAAGATAAGTTACATTAAAGTTTACCTTTCTGTATGCAGAACTATGTCCCTAGTCCCATGGGAGTGGCCAATGAGAAGTGGGACAGACATGTATGACGACCCGAGGGGGAAAGTGACAGGGCGAGGAGATATGGGGGACATGGGAGTTTTTTAATAATTTGAAATCGATGCATGATGGAGCAGTTTCCAGAGGATTGGGGGGAAACCACTCCTCAATGGCCACTCCTATTGAACTACAGACACAGCGCTGCATGCAGAAAGGTAGACTCCGATATAACTGTTTTTCAGAAAAAGCCAGTTTTACTAGAAAAACTCTTTGCCAATGTGTACACCATTCTCTAAGGGGACATTGGGGAGCCAGAAAAATTACACCAGATGCACTTACTCATAGATCCTGGCACAGTGACTGTGGTAATCTGGATACAGTTGTTATCCATGGCCTCCTGCCTTCTAATATAAACTTTTAGAATTATGCTGGTGAGCCTGAAAAGGGCTCTGGGGAGTGTAACCAGGGCTACTCTATGCTGTTACTTAACAGGCTGTTACACTGTCACCCTTCCCCCTGCTCCTTCATCATTCCCCCTCCTTCTGCCTGATGTAATCTCCCACACTGGGATGGAGAAAGTGCTCTCACACCAGGTAGAAGCCAGTGAAGCTACAGCATGGAACGTAATATCCTCCCTTTGTGCCCTTTAGGCTGATTAGAATAATTTTAAAAGTTGATTTAAGAAGGAATGAAGCCATAGATAGAACATATAAGTAGTTTACCAGATTTGCAGCGCATGGATCTATGAGTAAGTGGTCCTGGTTTATCATTATGGATTTTGTGGATAGTAGATTTCCTTTAAGGACCACTCTAAAATGCAATGGATTTGTAAAGCCTGGTGCTAAATACAGAGTTTTGCTTATTCGAAAAACCTCTGTTCAGATACAGAAAGATGTGCAACTCTGACCAAAGCTTACATGCCCTGACTGGCAAGATGAGTCCCAGGCTAGAAATAATTAATTAAATAATACTAATACTTGCTTTTGAACCAAAGGGTCTCTAAGAGGAGACTTAAGGAAAGCAAATAATTCCCATACTCTGCACTTCTTTTATGTTCTCTATAATGTGAGGGAAGGGGTTCTTAGAGTCACTTTTACTAAACTATACGCACAGATTAAGAAAGTGTCTGGTATGAAAGTGAAAGAGCTATCAAAAAGGGCAGGGCAATGATTTTGTGTTTTACATTAGGTACCGTATATACTCGAGTATAAGCCGACCCAAGTACAAGCCGAGGCCCCTAAATTTACCACAAAAACCTGGTAAAACCTATATTTTTTTTTTTAGTTTAGTCTCACCCATAGAATGAGATAGATATTCCTATAATAACTTCGATCTCATCAACACAGGGAGTAGAAGCAATCTATAAAAACACAATAACAGAAACGCTATATTCATATCACATTTTTAGATGCCTTTAGCGTCCACACCATAAAAAGTCCTTGCCTATACACTTATAACAGGAAACACTGGATGGAAAAATGCATATGTTCAGTGAAGGCCATAAAAGCCAATGGGGGACAAGAGCAGCTGTATTGCATCCTTCCCCAGCCTCTAAAGAAGCGTAGCCTCTGGGAGGTCCCCAGTGATGTAACATTATATGACCAGTTACATCACTGGGGACCTCCCAGAGTGAAACAACATCAGCAATGGGCAATCAATGGATGCTGCCAATGTTAACTCCTTCTCTGTCTTCCAGGGGTAGAACAGAAGGACATAACCTTTTGTATAAGAATACCATTGGATACATCCTACCCTCCGTTATAATGATATGTCAGGAATCTTTTTAAAATCTTACGAAAGGCCCTATCCCCCCACATGCTCTTAGCATTGAACTACATCTACCTGGGTAATATGTTCCATCCCTCCTTCTTACATGCACATATCCTGGTTATCCCTAAGAAAGGGAAGGACCTGTAGTTGTGCTCGAGCCATCACCTGATTTTTTTGATAGACACAGACACCAAATTTCTGCAGGGCTTCCTTTATTCCACATGGGTATATTCCTAAGAATTTCAATGTGGAATCTTGCCCATGATTTGCCATAAAACATACCTGATAACAATCTAGTATTTATTATATTTTTTTAGCTCCAGACAGTCTTTCAGTCTTATCCTTTATTTAGGATAAATATTTCTATATTTTAACAGTTTAGACATTTTATGACATGGGGACACCTTATGAGACTGATGACTTTTTCATTTGTTTATTAGTTTATGTTATTTATGAAAAAGGTCATTTGTTTTTTTATATATTTCCTTTTTATCTTTTTAAAGGTATGTAATTTGGTTCAATTCCAGTGAATGGAATAGCTTTTATCTTTCAGAATGAGTAGCCATGTGTTTTTACAAGTATAAGTTGACTTCAAATCAGAATAAACATATGTGGGTGGATGTTCAGTGAAGGCCATAAAAGCCAATGGGGGACCAAAGCAGATGTATTGCATCCATCCCCAGCCTCTAAAGAAGAGTAGCCTCTGGGAGGTCCCCAGTGATGTAACATTATATGACCAGTTACATCAGTGGGGACCTCCCAGAGTGAAACAACCTGAACATCGGCAATGGTCATCAATGGATGCTGCCAATGTTAACTCCTCCTCTGTCTTCCAGGGGTAGAACAGAAGGACATAACCTTTTGTATAAGCATACCATAAGAACCTTCCTACCCTTCGTTGTAAGGATATGTCAGGAAAGTTTTTAAAGTTTTACGCAAGGCTCTACATCTACCCGGGTAATATGTTCCATCCCTCCTTCTTACATGCCCATATACCTGCAGTTGTGCTCGAGCCATCACCTGATTTTTTTGATAGACACTGACACCAAATTTCTGCAGGGCTTCCTTTATTCCACATGGGTATTTTCCTAAGAATTTCAATGTGGAATCTTGCACATGATTTGCCATAAAACATACCTGATAACAATCTAGTATTAATAATATTTTTTTTAGCTCCAGACAGTCTTTCAGTCTTTGAATTATTTCCCCAAAGATTTATTTAGGATAAATATTTCTATATTTTAACAGTTTAGACATTTTATGACATGGGGACACCTTATGAGACCGAGGATTTTTTGATTTACCGTATATTCCGGCGTATAAGACGACTTTTGAAGACAGAAAAATCT
Organism: Engystomops pustulosus; assembly: GCA_019512145.1. NCBI lineage: Eukaryota > Metazoa > Chordata > Amphibia > Anura > Leptodactylidae > Engystomops > Engystomops pustulosus. Next base: position 48,900,064 of record CM033644.1, on the reverse strand, counting down.
TCTGTCTTGTCTGGGGTCGTCTTATACGCCGGTAATCCCGACCGCCCGCCGTGTATTCACGGCGGCGGTCGGATCGCGCTGCATGGAGAGGGCTCACGGGCTGAGCCCTCTCCATAGCCGGTAAGTCTTTGCTGCATATTGCTCGCACCGATCGCGGGTGCTTTCACAGCGACGGCTGCCGGCAAAGCTGCTGGCAGCCTCAAAAAGATAGCGGCGCATGGGCGCATACTCACCCTCCGGTGGCCCCGATGTCTGCGCGGCTCGTCTTCAGTCTTCCGCGCAGTCTTCTTTCTTCTGCTGGGCAGACTGTCAATATTATCCTGCCTAATGCCTCCTAAAAATTGTCAGCGTAGCAGCACTGACGCTTATCAAACCATCCACAAATCGTGCCCCTCGACACGGGTCACGCCTACCCCTTGGAAATCTCAAGTAGGTCTCTGGGCCTCAGAACACAATTATATGATAAGGCCACTCCCCTTTGCTGGACAATTCTGTGCCAGGTCCTGGTCCCCGGCCTCGTGTAGACTTTGCGCTCTGACCTACTGCCTGAAGCGGGCTACTCAACTCCAGCAGTCTCTTTCGCCGAACTCGACACTCCTTCAAGCCCACTTCGATGTAGACTTGTTGTTAAGGAGGCAATAGTTCCTGGAACTTAGTAGTTCTGACTGATAGTTACTGTTTCTTACCGGTTCATCTGTTTTATACTTGATGTCTCTAAGTATGTTAGTGGCAGTAAGATAAGCATTGCTGATATCTGTCCACTATATACAATCTAACATTACTCTATATTTCTAGATTAAATTTCCGCTTTTATCTATACAGGGGGGAACCAATCATTGGCATGTACCTGAGACCCAATAACACATTTTTTATTTTTGCCGTGTTATTACATTTGATTTAAAAGCAGTGCATCTTTGTAAGATAAAGCACACAGCTTCATATTCCTGTTTTATAATGTCCTTCCTAAATGTCGATACGATGACGATTATCACAACAAAATAGGCACAAATGTTCAGGATCATCCACTGTTTTGGGCTTGCTTGCAGCTCGCAATGAGTGCTCACTGGAGGGATTTTTTCATGAATGAGCCCTCGCTATCACTGGGCTGAACTAAAAAAATATCGGTTTAGGGTCTAGTATGGGCGAGGTTTGGTGGTTGGCGAAATCCTTCAGTATAGGAGCGTTTTTCCCCTCGACTGACGACTTACTTGATGGGCAAGTTGTCCTTGAAGGAATATCTAAGCATTTATGTTTTTCATGTGTCATTGTGAACCAACATATACCTTGAACGAATGGCTGTATCACTGTGGCCTAAATATATCATGTTTTAAATAAAATCCCTTAACTGAGTTAATTTTGTTAAAAAAAGCAATTATTATACAATATCAGTACCCGTTTTTTTAAAGTCTAGTTTTCAGCTAGAAGCAGTACTTGGAGTCTTCCTGGAACTGGTCCAAACTATTCAACCTGATTCTGGAGGACTCGACACAGCACTTGGCATGTTGGCAGTCGATTGATCACATTCTGCCTGTCAGGGACCAACACAGTTGAATACAGCGTCTACATTATACCCTTGATGGTTGTCTGGCCGCACAGTTGGTAATCCACCAGGACATTAAAGTAGAAATACTATAACGAGATTAAAGGAATATCATTGTGGTCCCCCCTGCAGATAGTAGTTATGGTTATCTTCACAACCGCACGTTTATGGGGGACGTAATTAATCTTCCTGCCGATATCACGCCAGCCGATACATACGTCCCCCATACACTTCTATGGGCGGCACGTGCACCCTACGGGAGTGTTACGGTGTCCGCCCACGGTTCGGTCACCGTATCCGTCTTCCGTATCGCCCATTGAAAACTATATTGACAGTCTCAATCTTTTCCGTCTTAATACTTAACGGCGCCGTGTCGCCATAGGTTTCCTTTGGAGAGTGTCGTGTGGTGGATGAGTGCTCGCTCGCACCTCCCCTCCTCTCTTACCCCCCTTACACATGGCCACGTTTTGCCCACTACGTTAGTCTTTCTTGCTGTCAGTATGTCTGTCAACAAGATAGAGTGGGGGTGGGCGGCATGTGAATTAGCCTTATCAAGATTCTGTTCATTCGAAGAGTGTCTGTAATTGTCATTCCCATTTGCCATACTTTTTGTTGGCCTTTGAGGGATTCAGTGCCCACGGGGTTCTCCTGATGCAGAAAACGGCCTGATAATAGAAGTATATTTCTTAAATTTATAAACCATCATATTGGCAACCTTCTCTTGTATTTTCTTACTTGTAACTTGCCCTAGTAATTCTTTCTTCTTCTCTTTTATAATGTCCACATAGGGGCCCGAGTGGGATATAGAGAATTATGAGGTACGGAGTTTTTCATCATTACTTTTGCTAGTTTTTTTTTTTTACTAATTGTACAATTTTAATTTTTTTTTTAGCTCCTCAACCAGTCACAAGACAAACACTCACTACAACCTTTTCCTTATCTATTATTTGTCATCCAACTATTCCACCTACAAACTATCAACGCAGCAAGTCCGCCTCATATCTAAACTTGAATGCGTCTAAACAAGTTGGCAAGCTTTGAAAACGAAACGCTAACTCACTTGGAACTGGTAGTCCAAAAGGTCTGACCCCACCCTAGGGGCCTCACATAGTGGAGCTGTAGCTGATTTCAGGCACCTATTTTGTAACTACATATAATCCCACTCTCCGTTTCGTTAGACTATAGATTCTTATCTATTGGGCTAAGAACCCTACTCACGGCTTCTCTGTGATGTCGCCGTTGGCTTGTGCATTTAGCATAATAGGCGTCAGGCATTCAAGTGCCGTCCCTGCCTAGTCCCATGCCTCCCTGCCGACCCCGCCCTTCCTTTACCTCTCGTTTTTTGAGGACGGTGACGTCACGATCCCAGCAGGAACATTATGGGCTATGTGCATCTCCGACTCACATGGCCTGCTAAGCTTTACTATCCAATTAAGTCTTTATTGAGATCTTCTGCAAGACTTAATGCGATTGAGTAACTCGCCGCAGTCTCGGCTACGCATGAGACTTCAGTCGATAGGACGTGCAGTGGCCCTGTGAGCCAGCAATGCGGGCATGCCCTAATGCTCCTCGAGGGCTCGGTGATTCACTCGGCTCTCATGAGCGAGGAGGGAGGGTGGGGGGAGGCGGGTACGGGCACTCTGCATGCCGGTGTCCCTAGTATGACCAATGCTCAAGCACTGTGACGTACAGATAAGCTGGTGCTGAGATTCGGGTTCTTATCACATATAAGAATCTATAGTTATACGAACGGATGGATTTAATGTGCCTGAATCATCTAGTCTCCCACTTATGTGCAGTTAGCTGTGTGTCAGACAACCATTTCCAATTGGTAGTTTCCTTTAATAATCAGATTATTTATTTATCATTGTGATGTGCAGGCTGAATGCGATTCGGTTATTACTTTCATACAACCGTTCGCACTTTTTTACTACTGCGGCTCACCTTATATCCCTGGTGCGATTTTATTTTCTAGTGTGGAAAAAAAAATTGTAGTCAAAGGAAATGCGGGGGAATTAAAATAAATGCTACGGTCTTATTAATGATTTTTGTATGTGAACACAAAACACAGCAACCAAGCAAAGTCTCACGTGCATACCTTGGAACTTGAGACGTGTTAAGATGACTCAATGCATGGCAAGACAAACTGCATCAGGAAGCAACCCACTGAAAAAACACTGGGGTAAATAAAAGGTAGGTTAATGACGCAAACAGACATTGATATGCTTCTTTCTGGTAAGTGGGGCGGGTATCCATCTGAATACTGTTCTCATCTTGCTGGCGCTTTGGCATATCCCTAAAGCCGCCTGAACTGGCATCTGCTCTGTCCCCCATAGCTGAAGTCACAGCGGCAAGGCGTGGCAGTACCGTAGAGGCACTCGGCAAATCGTCCTGGCCCTATATCAGGCCTTTCTTGAAGAGACGTGATATTATAGGGAGCATTGGTGGCCGGTGGGTGGGCCATGGGCCCCACCAGACATACGTTTCCTCTCGAGAGCTGAGGGTAAGTCATTAGGAAAAGCGACGCATCGCACTGGGCGACGGCTGTTGGTCTTCCACGGCATTCTAGAGGAAAGTGGCCCAACAACAAGCGCAAGGAAAAGATACGAGCGGTATGGCAAGATGTAAAGGAGGGTTCAAACAGAAAGGCAAAATTAAAACAACTACGAAGCATCTGGAAATGTGTAAAATCGTTGATGGATGATTCTTGCATTCCATGCTAAAATGATATAAGTATCAAAACCAATGCAACTTAAGAAACCTAAATCAGATTATTTTAGGCTGGCCCATTATCCTCATTTTTGTTGTGTCCAAATTTTTGGATAACTGGGAAAGAGACAACTATAAAACTATAAGGGGCATGCATCTATTATGTCCTTAATTCCAGGTTATTCTAAGGTCAGGTTGCCCACAAACAAGTGCACCAATTGGACTTTGGATCGGACTAGTGGCTATCCAACTATCGCATTTTTATGTTTTCTAGTGTCCCATCCAAGTTGTGTTGATTTTTAATATCTGAGTGTCAAGCCGTGAGCTACTCTGTCAGTTTCTCATTCTTGTCCAGCAACAATGCTGGCATTTTTTTTGAACAGCAGAGCCATTGGTTTTCAAGGTTCAAGAGGCGAGTCTACTACCCACCACCGTCGTATCACAGTATGCATGTTGCGATTTTTCTTGTATAGATTGCATAGTTTTGGATTCACCGTATGGGCAAACAATCGGACCAGTGGCTAGCGGCAAAAGGCAATCAGTTTTTTTTCGCGATGTAGACTGTTTACCACTTGTACAATAAAATTGTTTGCGGGCAAAGTCATACAGCAGCCGATTAGTAGAACTATGTCCACTATACAACTTGACTGATCATCTTTTTAAAATAAAACGCCTCAACCAAACAACCCCGCCTTTGTTTTTACCAGAATAAACACAAGAGACTAAAGTACAGACTAACGGGCTTTCTTTTCTTGTATGGCACTTTGTACTGAAAACTATGATGACAGTTGCAAACTTTGCAACAATAATTATGAACTACATTAATTCGCAGGCAGCAGTACACTTACAATGTTTACAAAAAATTTCGATCAGGTAAATAAAAAAAGCAACATCCTGTAATGTGCAGTCAGCCGCCGCACGGTACTCAACTATTGAAACACAAACTCGATATATCTGAGGCACAGTGATATCATGGCGGCAGATTTATCAAGGGCAGGTCGTGAAAGTCAGAATTCTTCGCATTGTCCCATGGCAACCAATCCACAGCTCCCCTTTAAAATATTCATGAGCACTGGTGAAAGGAAAAGCGCAGGCTGTGATTGGTTGCCCAGGGGCAATCTGGAAATATTCTGACTTCTCCGACTGCTTATAAAATCTGCCCCATGAGTCTTAAATAAGCTAACAAAATCATATCGAACTGCGAATCTCTAACCTGCAGGAATGCCAAGACTAAGTACCTAAATTAGGATGGCCGTGGTGACTTCATACAAAAAAAATAGTACTCTTTTACTTGGACTCACTCCTTATCTGCGACTGTCCCAATGCTATACCAGGGACATATCACATTGCACTGCTGGAGCTACCCAGGTGTTGATACCGGTCCAAACTTCCTACAAGGGAACCTGTCATCAGAGCCCTTTTTCTCTTGCTCTTTCGTTCCATATCCCTAGAGATCTAATTTACACATTGCGCAAAGAGTTTTTTAAAAGTAAACCTGGCTTTTTTTCCAAAAAGAAAAGATAAGTTTACAATCATTAAAGTGTTTTTAAGACCTTTCTGTATGGCAGACTCATGTCCTCTAGTCCCATGGGAGTGGCCAAATGAGAAGTGGGACTGACATGTATGACGACTCGCGGGTGAAAGTGATTCAGGCGAGGAGATATTGGGACATGTGGAGTTTCTTAATAATTTGAATCGTGCATGATGGAGGCAGTTTCGCAGAGGATTGGGGGAAACCACTCCCTCATGGCCACATCCTAATTGACTAGAAACGACCACAAGCGCTGCAATTCAGAAAGGTAACCTCCGCTATATAATCCTGTTTATCAAAAAAAAAGCCAGTTTTTACTAAAAGAAACACTCTTTGCCAATGTGTAAACCATTCTCTAAGGGGACCTTTGGGGGAGCCCAGAAAAATTACACAGCAGATCACTTACTCATAGATCCTTGCAACAGTGACTGTGGTAATCTGGATACAGTTGTTATTCCGTGCCATCCTGCCTTCTAATATACCTTTTAGAAATTATGCTTGGTTAGCCTGAAAAGGGCTCTGGGAGTGTAAACCATGGCTACTCTACATGGCTGTTACTTAACAGGCTTTAAGCACTGAGCACCCCCTTCTCGCCCGTGGTCTCCTTCTCATTCCCCCCCCCTCCTTCTGCCTGATGGTAATCTCCTACCACGGATGGAGAGTGGCTCTCACCTCAAACTTTTCCCATTTTAAGCCAGTGAATTCTATCATCTACAGCATGGACGTAATATCTCTCCCTTTGTGGCCCTTTAGGACTGATTAGATAATTTTTAAAAGTTTTATCTTAAGAAGGAATCGGAAGCAATAGATAGAACATATAAGTAGTTCTAGCCTTAACGTCACACGATTTGGGGCATCGGTCATGGATCTATGAGTAATGGCCTGGTTTATCATTATCGGATTTTGTGGATAGTACGATTTCCTTTAAGTACCACTCTAAAATGCAATGGATGGTAAGCATGGTGCTAAATACAGCTTTTTGCTTATTCGAAAACCCTCTGTTCAATACAGACAGATGTGCACTCTGACCAAAGCTTACTGCCCTGACTGGCAAGATTGATTCCCGCAGGCTAGAAATATTAATAAATATACTAATACTTGCTTTTGAACCAAAGGGTCTCTACGAGGAGACTAAGGAAAGCAAATAATTCCCATACTTCTGCACTTCTTTTATGGTTCTCTATAATGTGAGGGAAGGGGTTCTTAGATTCCCTTTTACTGACTATAAAAAACTATACGCACAATTAAAGAAGGCTGGTATGAAGTGGAAAGAGCTATCAAAAAGGGTCAGGGCATGTGTTGTGTGTTTTCATTAGTTCCGTATATACTCGAGTAATAGCCGACCCATTACAATCCGGGCCCCTAATTTTACCACAAACCTGGTAAAACCTATATTTTTTTTTTTAGTTTACGTCTCACTCACCCATGAATGAGACTAGATATTTCATATAATAACTTCGATCTCATCAACACAACAGGATTATAAAAGCAATCTATAAAAAACACACAATAACAGAACTGCTATATTCATATCACATGTTTAGGATCCCCTTTAGCGTCACCCATAAAAAGTCCTTTTGCCTTTACACTTATACATATCCATAGACAATCACATTTAAAAGCTACTATCTAGAGGAACACTGGATGGGAAAATATGCATATGTTCAGTGAAGGCATAAAAGCCAATGGGGGGGTACCAGCATATGTATTTGCATCCATCCCAGCCTCTAAATAAGAGTAGCCTCCTGGAGGTCCCCAGTGATGTACGTTATATGCCCGTACATCAGTGGGGACCTCCCAGATTGAAACAACCTGAACATCACAATGGTCAATCAATGGATGCTGCCAATGTTAACAACCCTCCTCTGTCTTCCAGGGGTAGAACAGAAGGCAGAACCTTTTGTATAAGCATACCATAAGAACCTTCTACCCTTCGTTGTTTAAGGATATGTCAGGAAGTTTTTAAAGTTTTAAACGCAGGCTCTACATCTACCCGGGTAATTATGTTCCATCCCTCCTTCTTACATGCCCAATACCTGCAGTTGTGCTCGTCCAATCACCGATTTTTTTGATAACACTGACACCAACCAAATTTATGCAGGGCTTCTTTATTCCACATGGGTAGTTTCCTCAAGAATTTCAATGTGGATCTTGCACATGAATTTGCCCATAAAAATACCATGATAAACAATCTAGTTTAATAATATTTTTTTTTAGCTCCAACATTCTTTCAGTCTTTGACTTATTTCCCCAAGATTTATTTATGATAATATTTCGATATTTTAACAGTTTAGACATGTATGCATGGGACACCTATGAAGACCGCGAGGATTTTTTGATTTACCGTATAATCCGGCGTTAATACGACTTTTGAAGACAGAAATCTCTGTCTTGTCTGGGGTCGTCTATACGCCGGTAATATCCCTTCCGACCGCCCGCCGTTGTATTCACCTGCGGCGGTCTGATCGAGCTGCATTGAGAGGCTCACGGCTGAGCCCTCTCCATAGTCCGGTAAGTCTTTTGCGGCCTTGCTCGCAGCCCGATCGCGGTGCTTTCACAGCGACGTCTGCGCAAAGCTGCTGGAAAAGCCTCAAAACAATGATAGTGCGGCGCATGGGCGCATAACTCACCCTCCTGTGCCCCGATGTCCTGCGCGTCTCGTCTTCAGTCTTCCGCGCAGTCTTCTTTCTTCTTCTGGGCGTTGCCATGTTTTTTTCCCCGGTGCGGCGCCTCAGGATGACGTCATACTAGGCGCCTGCCGGGGAAAGATCAATGGCGGCTCCCAAGCAGAAGAAGAGACTGCGCGGAACACTGGAGACTAGCCGCGCGGACATCGGGGCGCACGCAGCACATCTGGCGCACCGGAGGGTGAGTATAAAGTTTATTTTTTTTTATGCTGGGCCCTGGGCTGGTGCTTGTTACTATGGGGGCTGTGCTGGTATACTACTGGGGGTCTGTGCTGTATACTCACGGGGGGCTGTGCTGTATACAACTGGGGCTGTGCTGTATACTACTGGGGGTCAGTGCTGATACTACTGGGGGCTGTGCTGTAGACTACTGTTGGCAGTGCTGTTATAATACTGGGGCTGTGCTGTAATGGTAATGTTGTTGTTTTGTATGCCTTATTTTTATTTATGAGCGCAACAGGTTCTGCTATAATACCTGCATGTCATAAGAATTTAAATTAAAAAAGGACCATGTTTGGGGGGGGGGTTAAATTCAATCCAGTTTTTTAAAAATTTTTAACCCTGGTGTTTTGTATGCCTTGGAAAGGGGTAGTCTTATACAGCGAACATATCTAAACTCTATATTTTAAAACAGGACAGTCGCTGGGGTCGTCTTATCCGCAGGTCGTGCTTATTACTCCGTACTAATCCCGTAGTGTATTAGTTTATGTTATTTATGAAAAAGGTCATTTGTTTTTTTTAATATAATTTCCTTTTTATCTTTTTAAAGGTATGGAATTTGTTTCAATTCCAGTGAATGGACAAAGGAGAATCTTGAAATAAAGTAGCTTTTATATTTTAGAATGAGTAGCCATGTGTTTTCACAAGTATAAGTTGACTTCAAATCAGAATAAACATATGTGGGTGGATAAATCTGAGCAGATTTAGATGTGCTGAAGTGACCCCCATTGCGGTTATCCTTGTTACTATAGTTCCCGTCCCACACACTTCCTTTCTAGAATGGTGTTACCTAACATGACACAAGTCACCTTGATTCTATTTGGATAAACTTAGCGATATGTGGGAGTTCAGAATGAATTCTGAAAAAAGTTCTATATTATCGATCAATGGTTTTTTAATGTAATTTTAAAACTGTTGAATTGGTCCATAAATTAAGCCAAAACAATATAAAGCTAAAGCTCCATTTGGTCCAGTTTAGGGTCCCAAACTTGACAGGTCCACTTTAACCCCTTCCCGCACCCCGACGTCATTCTACACTCATAGGATGAGGGTAGTTCCTGCACCTTGACGTAGAATTACGTAATGGCGATCGTCCAGGCTCAGAAGCTGAGCTTGTGTGATCATCGTGGGATCCCGGTAGTACGTGGTAGCCGGGATCCCGCCTGTTTAACCCTAAAGAAGGTTATAGTGAACGCTGCGTCTACAGTGCATGGCCGCGACTATCGGTGCCATGGCAACCCCGAAGTCCGATAAGCACCTTCCGTGCAGCCTCCAGTAGCAGAACATTCAACCAGTCAATACTAATCATTCATAACAAAATGAATAAAAGAGTTTTACTGCAGCTTTTATTAAAATGCTACATACACCTTTCCTTTAGATCATTTTGTTGCATCTATTATGTTCTAAAAATCTTTTTGTGAAATTGGTTTAAAATATACACAGCAGCAACCAGTCCTCACTAAATGATTGGTCAATCACAGGGAACCAGTCTTTTGACCAGGCATGAATAATAGTCAATTTACAAAAGCAAATGCCCTAAAGAAATAAGTAAAACTTAGCATTTAATAAATCAAGATAAAAAAAATGGTCTCAGCATTTACATAAATGAAGAAACAAACACAACTGTATTGTATGTCGAACCTAGTGAGGGACAACCAACATAGACAGGCAGGGAGTAGGGAAATCTGTTGCGGTGTATTCCTAGTTCACCCTACTATATCTTAACCCTAGCCCCATGGAACAGCTCCCGGCCCTTACAAGGGCGGTCCCCAGTCTGCCCCTAAGTGCGGCTATTGTGCCCTCAAACTAAAGGATGCATAAAACAAAAAACACTTCCCTACGCGTTTCGTGTACCGGTAAGGGTACACTCCTCAGGGGAATAATGTGCAAGATTTTTGAGGAAATAGGCTTGAGTCTAGAAAGGACATCGGTCCATCAGAGTTACGGAAGGCGGGCAGTGGCTCATCTTCCCTATACAAGCATTGATCCAAACGCTAGGTCAGGGACGGCATCGGCGCCAGAATTACTGCGCACGCGCCAGAAATAGGCTGAGATAGGCCTGCCCACACCACGCCTACGGCACATGACCGTCATGGTTGTGGGCGGAGTCCAGGATTGGAGGTTGCTGATTATTGAACCAACTTTCCCCGCCCTGGTCTCGACATCACCGCACCTTCACCCCCCCATCGATCGCGACGGGTAAGTATCGATTTAACTTGTGAGGGGGAGTGTCTGCCTCGTATTGTGCAGGGAGTTCAAGTAGGGGGTTCTCGTCCGCAAGATGGTTAAGGTAGCCTGAAAGTAAGGGGCCATAATGACCTCTCATTATTGAGGGCCGCATTAACCCCCTGATCACAGACTACTCTTAGAGGCTTTAGAAAAAGGTCAATTTAAGTTCTGGTTTATTTTTAAACTTGTTCCGTACATCATGTACCGATCTATGACTGTTGTTTAAATTCAACTAGTAAACGAGAAAGCAAAAGTAGTGGTTAGAAAAGTATTGAAAAGCCACATTACGTGAAGGGATAAATGAAAAGAAACGAAGTTTAGATGACGACCATTTGTAGGTTAAACGCCCGACCCAACATAGTCGCACCTCAAAGGATGGAGCAAGCATATAGAATAGGTGTCCCCAATGGAAATTGTGTCATCGGTGCCCTAGACTATATAGGTAGGGTAAAACAAAGGACGGAAGGGTAGATAATTTCATATTAATTATTTCTCAGTTTTTAGATTTTACAAAGATAGGGGGGGGGGGGGGGGAGAGAAGCGTGTACTCAAAAAGGGAGACTACAGGAAACTCGCGAAGTTAAGGGTTTCATTCAAACCTTTGGGAGCAACCGTGTCAAGGAGGAAAATCCATCTCGTCTCCCTTTGCAAGATGGTTCTGTCCCAGTCGCCCCCCCTCGGGGGTCTAAGGACTGCCTCAATTCCATGAAACTGTATTGATGTCAAGTCCCCATTGTGGACTAAATTCACATGGCGGGCCAGTGGCGTGTCCCTCTTGTGGGTTATGTCACCTAGGTGTGCCCCTATTCTTCGCCTTAGTTCGCATTTTGTATTCCCCACACTGCTCTGTATACTACTCCCTCCGTCCTACAGTTAATAAACTGTTTGATCTTGTAAGTTACTCCTGTGACTGACGATGTAAATGATTTACATCTCAAAATATGAGGACAGGCGATACAACCACTACATCCGAAATTGCCTGTAATGATTGATCTACCTAGCCAGGTAGACTCACGTTCGTCACTAAAGTGACTCCGGACCAGACGATCTTTGAGGGAACGACCTTTCCTGTATGTTAATGTGGGTCTTGAACTGATAACGTCCTCAATGTCAGGGTCCATCATAAGGATGTCCCAGTGCTCTTCCAATATCTGTCTTGCATCCCTTGCCCCATTATTGAAAGTTGTGATGAGTCTGATGGTCTTTTCGTCACTCTTTTTACTCTGTTTCCTCAGGATGTCACCTTTATCTTTATGGAGAGCATCCTGAAAGGCTGACCTGAGAATTTTGTCAAGATAGCCTTTGTCCCTAAACCTTTGCCATAGGTCCCCTGCCTGTTTAAGGAAAGTTCTGGTGTCTGAGCAGTTCCTCCTAAGACGGAGGTACTGTCCTCTAGGGATGCCCCGTTTAAGGGGGACTGGGTGGCTACTTTCCCATCTTAACAAAGAGTTTGTTGAGGTGGCCTTCCTATATACCTCTGTTGTTAGGGCTCCTCCGGTCCCTCTGGTGATGGATAAGTCCAGAAATGGGAGATTCCCCATGGAGCTTTCGTGTGTGAAACGTAGCCCTATTGGGTTAATGTTAAGTTGCTGCACGAACCCTGCAAAGTCTACAGGGGAGCCCTTCCAAATTACCAGTACATCATCGATGTACCTGTACCAGGCTTCCACCCTCGTAGTGTCCAGGCCCGACTCCTCATTGAACACCAGTGTTTCCTCCCACCAGCCCAGGAGCAAATTGGCGTAGGTTGGCGCACACGGTCAACCCATCGCCGTGCCCCTGAGCTGGTGGTAGAAACATCCATTAAAAAGAAAGAAATTCCTGGTGAGGCAATACTTAAGGGCCTTAAGGATAAAATTGTTATGCCCCTCATGTTACCTTCCTCCCTGGAATGAAGACTGGTGAGACCAAACCTTTCTATTAACTAAAAAAAAATTTTTCCCCCCGTATCTGGCGAATTATTTGCCTGTAGGACTTCTATGCCCTCAAATACTGTGCATCTGTCCAGGACAAACTGTCCTGGTCTATGTTGATTGTCCCTTACTAGGTTCGACATACAATACAGTTGTGTTTGTTTGTTCATTTATGTAAATGCTGAGACCATTTTTTTATCTTGATTTATTAAATGCTAAGTTTTACTTATTTCTTGAGGGCATTTGCTTTTGTAAATTGAAATTGGTTTAAATAATAGATTTTGCTTGGTTTCTATTGGTTGTAGATGGTTCTTCTCACACTCACTGTAGAGAGGGAGTCTTGTCATAGAAGTAGCGTCAGTGTGTATTTCTTAACCATTTTCTCTTATGGGCTCTCTTAGACAACCTTGATCTGTGAATCACAGACCTGGAGTGGCCGGATTTCACTGGCTGATCACAGTGCACAGGATGGAACTCTGTTCATCAAAGTGGTATATTAAGGAGTCCCTGCTCCCCTGCGGAACAACTGCGCCAAACTGTAAATAAAATTCTTAAATGAATCATTATAAAATCATCGTTTCATGATGTACATGAGGCTGGGCACATAGAGAGAGACAGTGATGTCACCCCTGTTCCCCCTCCACTATCCTCCCCCTGCTCGTGTCTGTGGGTAATGTATAGTAAAGCATTGCTAGTGTCTCTGCTTTACCTGTTGACATGCTGTGTTCTGCTATACACATGTGTGAGACAGACATCAGCTTCACAAGTACCTGACATATTCGGCTATAACATGGTTGCCTGGAGCGGTTTTATCTCTCCTATACACACACAGGCTGCAGGGGACTCCAGCACCAGGAAATACATAGAGGAGCCAGCAACAGCACCATCATACAGGCTTCCAGTCAAGCACCTGGCATGTTCTGCTATAATATGCATCCTGGAGCAGTTCTATCTCTCCTATACACACACAGGCTGCAGGGGGTGTGTTCAGCACCAAGAAGTACATAGAGGAGCCAGCACCAGCACTGGGGATGTGGCTGTGCCTCCCACTCATGAATAAGCTGGACAGCTGTATATCAAAATTATTGATTGGACCCATCTCATTTGCATAAAGCTTTAGAACCTGATTGTTTAAGTTTACAGGCATGTGGAGGGACAATGTAGGGATTCATTTGCTTGACGGGTTCTCTTTAAATACCACTTAGGAGAATTCAGATAAGAAATACAGACAAAGCCGTGCAGCTGCTTCACTGACATTCCTCTGCAAACATAACAAATAATCCTCCAGTGAGTGTATGTATAGGTTTACATTGCATTTAATTCTAGTTGCTCCTGATAACCAAGAGCAACAAAAAAAATATGGGGAGAAATCGGGTATCAAACTTTGTGGAGTTTTTCGGCATTTAATACTTTGTGATGGTTTAATTTTTGGCCAAAATAAATTACACCTCCCTTTTGTTTTAACCCCTGTGAAACATCTAAAGGGGTAACACACATATTAAAGTAGATTTTTCACACATTGATGGGTGCAGTTTCTAAAATGGCATAACTTATGGGGTTTTACTGCTATTTAGGCCTCTCAAAGTCACTTAAAGCTGAGCAGGTGCTCAGGTTTTTGTGGTTTTAAAAAAAAAAATTGAAAAATTGCACCCAAAATTCTGAACCTCCTCACAACCTAGAAAAGAGAGAGGATGCATAAAAACCCTAGGCCAATATAAAGCAGACATTCCGGAAATGTAAGTTATAAAGTTATTTGGGTGCTATGACTATCTGCCTGAAAAGCAGAAAATTTAGAATTTTGAAAAAGAATAATTTTTTAGAAATTTTTGTCAAATTTCCATTATTTTCATAACTAAACACAAAAGAGATCATCAAAATGTTTCTATTACTTTGAAGTACAATGTGTGACGAGAAAACAATCTCAAAATCCCCTGGATATATTAGAGTGTTACAAAGTTGTAACCTCCTCTAATGACACAGAGCAAATTTGAGCAGATTGTTTTACTTGTATTTTCTCCATTGCAATTGTTCTTCTTTCTATATTGAAAAGGTAAGGCTGCCCGGGGCGGGTATAAAAAGCAGCATGTTTTAGAGCAATAGGAGCGAATGACTACAGTAATTAGACATAGAACGTTTAAAAGTAAATATCAATCTGATAACCTCCTCATGCTCTATAACATGCCACCTGCAGCTTACACTGAATAATCATGGTGACAGGTTCCCTTTCATTATTCAGAAGTTGTAAAGTATGTGTATTTTATTTAGAGAAGTTGGAGAAAATCTGATAATAACCACTTTAGTTTCACTATTCTTTTTAATTGCATAAGAACTGAGCCGACGATTTCCAAGATTGTTCCTGTTTTTCCAATATGAAATATGTAACACATCTGTTTTTGATTTGAACATGTCAGACTTTGTAGCTAAAGTCTGAATGTATAAGTATGTAAACCCTTCTGGCTTCCCTCTGCTTGGCACGCGGTCACTCACATCACACTCTGGCTGTCATCCATTTCATAGTGCAGAGACTGAATGGATGAATGCCTGCAAACACCTATAGTAGAGCACCATCTAAAGACAGCACTTTGGTTTTGTTCATAGCCCTAGAAAAATAAAAGCATGTAAAGACCTACCTCTAGAATGGTAATAAAGTATGTGCCAATGCATCATACCATAAGAGGCACCAAATGTTTTTTGGCTTAATATAAGGGCCAGTAATTGGCTGCTGTTGTTGTTCAGGTTGTATCCCCCAATTAAGTAACTGTGCTTAGTTATATCTCTTGGGACAACACTTAAGCATATACTCAGCGGGGGCCAAATGAGGATGAAATACATCGTATCTGTCCACCGTAGACTCCAATAGCCTCTGTTTAGCATATACGTCGCTCAACAGGAGGGGGCGATGTAGCTTGCTCAATGGATGGAGCTCAGTAGGAATAATGCAGCATGTGGACCCAATGGGGCAGATTTACCAAGCTTCCTGAAAGTCAGAATATTTCTAGTTGCCCATGGCAACTAATCACAACTCTTCTTTAAAATATTCATGAGCACTGGTAAAATGTAAGCTGAGCTGTGATTGGTAGAAATATTCTGACTTTCAGACAGCTTGATAAATCTGCCCCAATGCATTACATCCCAGACAACTATATAAATAAGGTGCTGTATGGAAGGGGTTAACTGTTACACCAAAGGTATAAAGCGATCTCTAAAATTTCAGCAGTTGAAGAGTTTTCCCTACTGCATCATTTACCTTTATTAAGCTACTGGTTCTCTCAGAAAATAAAATCTTGAGATAATAGCAGATGGATAAAACGTAAGACAATCCATAAGGTTTTGATACAAACACTTTCCAAAACCTACTAAACTCCAAAACTACTAAATAAGCGTTTTAAAGATAAGGTTTTCATATGTATGAAGATACATAAATAGAAAACAGTATAGAAAACTATATTGCACTTAAAGGGGTTGTCTGAGAGTTAAAAAATAGGTGTCCTGGGGTGTGAGGGTGGGGGGGGCTGTAAAAACCCCCAAACTTATACTTACTTTTTCTGGTGCTACCGTTGTCCCGTGCCAAACGTCGGTGCTTTTCCACTGTTTGTTTACAAAGGCGAGCCCGCTTTGCTAAGACTACTGGTGCCCGCCTGGCACTCCCACCTTGTCCTGCTGCTGCTCCTGATAAGCATTGAAACTAATTCTATATCAGGCACAGGTGCCGGGGCGCGGCAATGAGGGTTGGGGTGCAGGACAACGGGAGCGTTGGAAAAGGCAAGTATAACTTTTTTTTTAACACTCGGACAACCCCCTTTAATTCTAACAGTTTTTAGTATTGGAAAGTTACTTTCTAAAATTCTAAAACTGTACATTATAAAACATTCAACCAGTCAATACTAATCATTCATAACAAAATGAATAAAAAAGTTTTACTGCAGCTTTTATTAAAATGCTACGTACACCTTTCCTTTAAATCATTGTGTTGCATCTATTATGTTCTAAAAGTCTTTTTGTGAAATTGGTTTGAATAATAGATTTTGCTTGGTTTCTATTGGTTGTAGATGGTTCTTCTCACACTCACAGTAGAGAGGGAGACTTGTCAGAGAAGCAGCCTCAGTGTGTATTTCTTAACCATTTTCTCTTATGGGCTCTCTTAGACAACCTTGATCTGTGCATCACCGACCTGGAGTGGCCGGATTTCACTGGCTGACCACAGTGCAGAGGATGGAACTCTGTTCATCAAAGTGGTATATTAAGTAAGGAGTCCCTGCTCCCCTGCGGAACAACTGCGCCAAACTGTAATCAGTTAAATTCTCACAGCTTGCATTTTAAAGGACACTCCCACTAGTCCTGTCACCACTACCTGTTAGAGCAGCTTACAGGGATTCCATCCCAGCCTTTATCTAGTAAATTCATAAATGAATCATTATAAAATCATCATTTCATGATGTACATGAGGCTGGGCACATAGAGAGAGACAGTGATGTCACCCCTGTTCACCCTCCCTTCTCCTCCCACTGCTCATGTCTGTGTGTAATGTATAGTAAAGCATTGCTAGTGTCTCTGCTTTACCTGTTGACATGCTGTGTTCTGCTATAATCATGTGTGAGACAGACATCAGCTTCACAAGTACCTGACATAATCGGCTATAACATGGTTGCCTGGAGCTGTTTTATCTCTCCTATACACACACAGGCTGCAGGGGGCATGTTCAGCACCAAGAAGTACACAGAGGAGCCAGCACCAGCACTGGGGATGTGGCTGTGCCTCCCACTCATGAATAAGCTGGACAGCTGAATATCAAAATTATTGATTGGACTCATCTCATTTGCATAAAGCTTTAGAGCTTGATTGTTTAAGTTTACAGGCATGTGGAGGGACAATGTAGGGATAGGGTCAATACTTTCTAATGGTAGTTTACGATAATATATTTAGTTTAGGGGATTAATTTGCTTGACGGGTTCTCTCTAACCCCTTACCGATATGTGACATAATAGTACGTCATATGTCGGGTCCCGGTACATGGAGAGGGCTCGCGGGCCGAGCCCTCTCCATAGCCGGTAAGTCTTTGCTGCATATTGCATACATCATATTGTAAACGTCATCAAAATCCGCAAAAAACGACACCACCCACAGCTCCGTACACCAAAGTATGAAAAAGTTATTAGCGCCAGAAGATGGCAAAATCCCAAAAAATTTTGTACAGGAGGTTTTAATTTTTTTAAATGTATGAAAACATTATAAAACCTATACAAATTTGGTATCCCCGTAATCGTACCGACCCAAAGAATAAAGTAGACATGTCATTTGGGGTGCACAGTGAAGTCCGTAAAATCCAAGCCCACAAGAATACGGCACAAATGTGGTTTTTTACCAATTTCACTGCATTTGGAATTTTTTTCCCGCTTCCCGGTACACGGCATGGAATATTAAATACCCGCATTTTGAAGTGTAATTTGTTACGCAGAAAATAAGCCATCACACAGCTCTTTACATGGAAAAATAAAAAAGTTACAGATTTCTGAATGTGGGGAGTGAAAAATGAAAACGCAAAATCGAAAAAGGGCCGTGGCGGGAAGGGGTTAAATACCACTTAGGAGAATTCAGATAAGAAATACAGACAAAGCCGTGCAGCTGCTTCACTGACAGATTCCTCTGCAAACATAACAAATAATCCTCCAGTGAGTGTAGTTATAGGTGTACATTGCATTTAATTCTAGTTGCTCTTGATAACCAAGAGCAACAAAAAAAAAATATGGTGCAACAAAATGAAATAAGGAATAATTATACAGATAAAATAGTTAGAGGATAAGAAAAATAAGAAATTAACCCTGAGAAAATGAAAGCCTGAATTATTATTATTATTATTACAATCTGAAAAGAAACCCTGAAAAGAAAAGGAGCCTTAACTAAAGGAGTAGAGAGATTAGGTTTAAGTGAAAAAAAAAAAGCTATATATTTCTTGTGGTATCTAAAGTTAGGTAAATAAAGAAAGTTTTAAAAATGAATAATTAGAAAGTTAACTTTAAAACGTTAATTATATAAAATCAGATTCCATTAAGGTGCTATTTATATATATATATATATACACCGTATATACTCGAGTATAAGCCGACCCGAGTACAAGCCGAGACCCCTAATTTCAACACAAAAAACTGGGAAAACCTATTGACTCGAGTATAAGCCGAGGGTGGGAAATGCACTGGTTACAGCCTCCCAGTATATAGTCTGCCAGCCCCTGTAGTATACAGCCTGCCCAGCCCCTGTAGCATACAGCCTGCCCAACCCCTGTAGCATACAGCCTGCCCAACCCCTGTAGTAGGAAAAAAAATAACAACACTGTACTCATCTTTCCGACGTCCCCCATAGGTCCTCTTCTGTCTCAGACTGTCTCAGACAGAAGAGGACCTACGGGTGACGTCAGAAAGGTGAGTTTTGTCTTTATTTTTTTAGTTTACTCGAGTATAAGCCGAGTTAGGGTTTTTGAGCACAAATTTTGTGCTGAAAAACTAGGCTTATACTCGAGTATATAAGGTATATATATATATACCGTATTATAAATGATAAAATATTATACATATTAATTAAAAAATAAAAACAGTTACAAAGGCCATCTGATTTCAATGACTGTTAATCTCCACTTTTTAAGTATTCAGCTCTTAGAGGGTTCATTTAAGGAATACTATTGGACATTTAGGCTTCATGCACACTACCATGTACAATTTCCAGGGTGCAGGAAACGGGCCAAGCAATGTTTTACTGCTTGCGGACCATCTGGCATTGGTGGGTGAAGATCACTCATCCCAATGATGTCCAAAGGACATAAATGGCCAAGTTGCAAATCTTAGCAGGAATAGGACCCCCTCTATTATTTGCATTGCGGCTGGTCGGTATGGTCATGGTGCATACACTGCACCATGAATGTGCACAATGGAAATAAATGGTGCTGTGAATTAGATGCGGTTTGTGTGCCTAGTTTACGCACACAAATGCATTCATGTGTATGAGGCTGCAGGGCAATAGGTAAAAAAAGGGACTAAAGGGGAGAGGTGCTCAAAAGGAGTCAGCAAGTAACATGGCTGATAAAGCTGTGCATGCTGATCAGATTTAATATAAAACAAAATCTAAAATTTAATGAGACCAAAGAAATTAATTACTCCTAAATATACGGTCTTAAAAAAGAGACTTTTTTGTCACATTAACTACATGGCATACTAAGAAGCCCCATCTCCACTTATAGATATAAAAAAGACAGTTATTCCTAAAGATGACATTGGTCCACAAACCACTATTGTCACTTATCCAGACGGTAATTGGCGATCTCAGTGATGGCAGTGAAAAGAGCAGTAACCATGCATGCGCTTTATAGCTTTATAAACACAAAGAACTACCACAACATTATCAAGGTAGCAGAAGGGATTTAATTACAACAAATCTTTTAAAAAATGTTTTCTTTTACTGGTCTCTTATAGCAGTAAAGTTTTTGGTGTTAAAGAGGACCCATCACCTATAAATAAAGCACTAGCGCTACCCAAATTTTATCAGTGATAAACTGCTAGCTTTATCAGAACCCACCGATAATGCTAGCAGACACTGCTGCAAAGCACAATAGGTATGCTGGACCGAGCTCACAGCGGTCCGGCGTATTCATGAGGGGGTGGGACTAGGAGGTGGTGACTGCCGCATGAAGACCGGCATTCAGCACCGTCCTATGGAGTTGGAGGGGTGGTCCGAGGAAGAAGCAGCACCTTACACCGCCCCCTCATGCATACACCCTACCACTTTGAGCACAGTCCGGCATTCGGGGAAGTATCTGCTAGCTTTATCGGAGGGTTCTGATATAGCTAGAAGTTTATCACTGCTAAAATTGGGGTGGCACAACGAGCTGCTTAATTTGGTGCCTTTTTATGGGTGACAGGTCCTCTTTAATTCTAGAAATCACACCAAAGAATACTCGTTACAAAACTACAAATGAGCTTAGATATTGTTTGTAATGGACTGTACAGATTTTATAGTGTATAATGGTACTGTATGGTAAGTAGTATTTTTGAAATGAGACAGAAATCAGCAAACACAGCGCTGCTTTGGGAAGAAACATCTTGCTACTTGATAAAGTTGGTAGATGAGAATGAGGAAATGCGATACGACATAAAAGAGAAAAATAACGTACTTGAAGAAAAATTATGGAGAAAAAAGGAGAGGAAGAGTCCACATCACAATATCAACACGAACAAGACTTGTTGGATGGCAAACGGATAGAAAAAGAAAAAAAAATGGAAAAATAAAAATGGGGTTAATAGTGTGAGGCAACACTTCAAATCAAGGAAGCAAACGTACCATTAGTCGGATGCTTTGCAAACGACACAGAAAATCGTTTTACAGCTGGCATAGACAACAGTTCTGAGGAAAAAAAAAAAAACAAGCATCGGCATTAACATTCTGATCTTAGGCACTAAGACAGGCACAAAGACACACCAAGAGGATCCTGGGAGAACATACTGCAAGCACAACTTGTGTTATAAGCAAAAGAGCATCCAATTGGTCAGCATTATTATCAAAAGCCACATGCATAAGAAAAGCAGACAACAACTTTCTCAATGGAAAGTCTGGCAATGACGTGCTCACAATAGTTGCGATGTGCCAAGGAAGGACAACAACCATAATATGCTCTTAAGACACTGATTTAAACTTGAGAAGTGACAAGAGAAGCAAGATTAGATTTTAAGAAAAACTCTGATAATTTTCGTTTTCACAAATCAATAGCTCTAATCATGCAGAACAACTCTGCCTACTACATTTTTTACCTACGCCCAACAGTTTCTATTCTCCACAGTTTACACTGTCCCTGCAGTAGCGATCTCTGGCTGTGCTGCTTATCTTTGTGAATCAAGAGAGTTTACACAAAAGATAAGGACTTCCTTTCCCTATCGACCCCTTCATCCAAGTCTGTGATTCTGCAGAACTCTCACTATCTTTATTTAAGTCTGAAAAAGAGCAAGTCCATCCAAGTCAATCTTTAATAATAAACAAATGTGCACCAACCCATGTGCAGTGGTCAGTGGATTTACTGTTAAAACATCACTGGACTGAAAGAAAGAACACCAAAGCATCATAGAACTCTGAGCAGTTTATAATTACTCAACTTTAGGGCAAAGGACTGGAAGAGCTTAAGATCCACCCACTTCACTGCGTGGAAGATTTTTGAAAGTAGCTTCAGAACAAAATTTACCATAAATCTGTTAAAAGCGCAAGCAACAGAAAGGGGCATCAAGTATGACCATTTGTTTTAACAATCAGTAAGAAAAATGCCTTAGAGCACATGCCCTCAAAGTGTGCAGCCTGTGGAAATGGTGCTGCCTGTTGGGCGATCAAAGACCTTACAGCCCACCGGGGGGACTGTTGAATGGTTAATACATTTCCACCTCGGGTTGTTAGACAGGCCAGACGCGGTCCTTTCAGTGTATTTCGTATATAATGCAGAGACTCCAGTCAATTTTACTGCATGCAGTTGTGGGATCAGGCCAACTACGGCCCATTTAGATGGGCTTGACATGTTCGTGGATGAGCCCTTAAAGTGAGGCAAATTTTCTGTTCACAAAAAACATAACTGAATATTATAATGAGATAAAGTCACTCCACATCAGGATAGAAAAAATGGCAAGTTGCAGTTGGTTGATTGTGTCTGGTATGAGAAATATGTGGGTGAGACCTAAAAGGGAATTTGGGGGCTACACCATATCACTAGAACAGTTGTGTACAAAAATTACCAAAAGTTATCAAAATCAAACCTTTATTTGCAAAAAAAATATGACGATCATAATGTTGAGAAGAGCAATGACTGTAGCAAAGACACAGATTATAAATAATATTTTCTGAACGTTACACCAGGCACCAATCAGTAGGAAGTGCATAGGCCTTTGGTTGAATGACTTAGCATATCTGCAGCCACAGGACCATCACCAGTCTATGACACATGCTTGGGATATTTGCTCCACTTTCTTCCAAATCTCTTCTACAGTTCTGTGACTGTAGTGGGTTCCTTGGCCATAAACTTTGTCACCAAGAGTTTCCCGAAGTTTCTATTGGGTTAAGATCAGGACTCTGGGCTGGCCATTTATGGTTCAACATGTTTTCTGCTACCAGGAACTGCTTACTGTTTTTGCTGTGTAACAGGGGGAATGTCCTGCGTGAAAATGCGGCTGAGTGACTGATGAATACAAGAAAGGAACCTTGTGTTGTTGAAGAAGGTTCCGATACACATTTGCATTAAGTTTTTTATGTAGCTTTAGTCAACTACTGCTGCAGAAACCATTCCCCAAAGCATGACACTTTCTCCACCACCTTTCACTGGCTTTTTTACGCACTCTGGGTTCAGTCTTTCCCGATGATGTTTCCTATCAGATCCAAATGAATGAATACTTTCATCACTAAAATGAACTGTGGCCACTTCTCTGTCAAACAAAATGCTCCTTAGAAAAGGCGAGCATAGCCGTTTTTTTTCTTTTTGCTAATGAGAGGTTTGGTCACTGCAGAGTAGGCTTTAAATCCAAATGCTCTTAAACATTGAGACACTGTATGATGAGATAGATCCTTATCAAGTTCAGTGCTGAACTGGCAAGCAACCCTGCTGCATTGTTGAAACTGTAACCCACAGAGATTCTCTGCATTATTCTGCCTTCCTTTGCATTTGACTTTCAAGGTCAACCAGGCTTCTTGGTGGACTTCAATGAATTATGATGTTGGATAGTTGCAATATTCTAGAAATAACAGAGTTGGAAAGACCATCTTATCTTGCTGTGACTGACAGGGTCACCCCTTTGGCATTCATCTGTACAATCTCCTGCTGAAGAGTTTCAGTCACTTCGGAATAGCACACCATTTTTGCCAAGATAGTGAAAACTGGAAAGTTAGGCTGCAGGTTAACTTCACGCTCAGTGATGGATATATCAGTCGCTGAGTTGATGATGGCTCAGCTAGTATGTATTAGCCATATCAAATATCTGACACCCCAAAATAACACCCATGTGTTTAACCTTTAAAAGGTCTCCTGCGGGATTCTCCCTCCACGATCACCCCAACGCCCTGCACCGCTTTCGAGCGGTGCCAAAAGTTGCTATGGAATCCCTGGGGTTCAATCAGGACCCCAGGGCTGTGCACAGTCGGAGCATGTAAGATCTTACAGTATCTATGTCAGCCTATGCATCTGCATAGGTCGACAGTGATTATACTCTGCAATACAGTCTTTAAATAAAATTATATCAATAAAATTAAAAAGCCTCCATTAACATACAATTTGAAAAAAGTAGAAATCATCTCACAAACGCTACATATATGGTATCACCACTTATGTAACAACTCGTAAAATAAAACTAACATTATTAAACCTGCGCGATGAACACCATAAAAATATCAAAAAATTTCTATTTTTGCCTCTCTAAACCCCCAAAAAATGCAATAAAAAGTGATCAAAACTTAAATACTCCAGAATGGTACTGTTGTAAAGTATAGTATGTCCCGCAAAATAAAAGTCCTGAACCAGATTCATAGCTGTGTTATACCTCTTGGAAGACGGAAATGCAAAAACTAAAGAATTTCCCCTAGATTATGACCTATTCTACAAACTTCGGAAAACATAAGAAAATCGTACATAGAATAAAGGTAACGAGTTTATTAGGTTATATGGTGAACACACAAAAGAAAAAAAAAAATTTGTTACAGAATTAATTTTATTCCTACCACATCCACAAAAAGTTAATACATTTTCATTAATAGGGCACAGCCAGCCCCCCTGAAGTATACAGCCAATCCCATGAAGTATACAGCCAGCCCCCTCGGCTTATACTCAAGTCAATAGGTTTTCCCAGTTTTTGGTGGTAAAATTAGGGGTCTCGGCTTATACTCGGGTCGGCTTATAGAGTATATATATGGTATTCACAAAAAGGTTAAAAGAGAAAACCCATCTTAAAAATTGTTATGCAAAGGGCAATGCACCATCAAGTTTTTTTTTTAGTAAGCTCTAAAATATTTCCGTGAATATTGCCATGTCAGGGCTTATTTTTTGCTGGATGAGATGCATCTTTCAGTCATACTATTTTGGGGTGGCTATGCCCTATTAATGAAAATGTATTAACTGAAGTATACAGCCAGCCCCCATGAAGTATACAGCCAGCCCCCTGCCAAGCGTATAAAAAAATAAAAATACTCACCCTGCGGTTTCCGGATCGTTGGCGCAGGTCCCGATCTTCAGCGCGAGGCTCCCGATCCTCGGCGTGGTTCCCGACGGCGGCGGCTCCTCTTCTCTAGCCGGCAGATCGCGTCCATGCGATCTGCCGGCGGGTGCACGCTATGATGCGTCGGTGACGTCATTAGCAGCGACACCGCCGCATCATAGGGTGCGCCCGCCGGCAGACCGCATGGACGCGAAGAAAGAAGAGGAACCGCTGGGTACCGCGCCGAGGATCGGGAGCCACATGCTGAAGATCTGGACCCGCGCCAACGATCCGGAAACCGGAGGGTGAGTATTACGTTTTTTTTATTTTTTACTTGACTCGTGTATAAGCCGTGGAGTTTTCAGCACATTTTTTGTGCTGAAAAACTCGGCTTATACACGAGTATATACGGTGTATACATTTTAAGGCTAAATTAATGCATTACCAACAAAACTACATCATTGTAATTTTCACCTCCATTTTGTTTTAATTATGTGGCTTCCAAAGGGTTTACAATCTTCTGAAAACCTGTTTTTAAAACTTTGGGTGGTGCACATTTAAAAATTAGGCGATTCATAGGGGTTTCTAATATTATGTATTTCAAACACATTAAAAACAAAAAATTATCTTCATAAAAGTCAATTCTGAAATCACCTTGAAAATAGAGAAAACCGATGTTCGATTTAAAAGCCGTGTGGCATCAACAGCTGGGATTGTGATAGTCGAGATCCCGGCAGTTTAACCTTTATAATTCATATAGGGATTCCTTCCCTTCCGCATTCTGCGCCCCTGGTAACATTCTATGGGGAGCAATTTCTGCTATAACCCCTTGTAATAAAATAAAAAATTTGGAAAAAAAAATAAAAAATCAGCCCGCGAGCCCTCTTCATACACCCTGCATAGCTCTGCGGCGGATATATCCGTCGCAGGGTGAAGGGATTAAAATCTGCGCTCCTTCCCTTCTGCACTCTGTTATAGTCCAATAAAGTGGTTTACATCTACGCGTGGAGTATTGCCAGACACATGAGAAACTGCACAACAAAATCTGAGAAGTATTTTCTCGGTTTACCCTGTAGCATCCCACACAGCACAGAGGAATCATGAAGTGTCTGTTTAGAGATTCCCTGCCCACACTCTGGAATCTTACACTGACAATCACTGAGTGATAGGAGCTAAAACAGCACTAAAACCAAGTAACATTGTAAAGTAAGAGGTTTGTAATATATAGAACTTTAAACGTGAACAGGCCTCTAAAACAATTCAACCTAAAATTTCCTTTAAAAAAATCTGGAAAACTGCATACATTCCTAACATCATAATATAATTTTTTCAAAATGGTCACCAAAATTTAAATTTTTTTTAATAAATAAATACAAAACATTTCAACCAAAATATTACACTAAGGCAAGGTACACCATATAATAAAAACAAAATCTCGCTCAAAATCACTTTGACAAGTTAAAGTGTTCAAAAAGTTAGAACCACATGAAGCAATGCATGTCAGATTACAAAAAATGGAGCTGAGCATTAAAGGGGTTTGCCCAGGAAAGAGAATTCTAAATTTCAATCCCCTGGTGACGTTTACACAATAAAGATAATTTTAACCCCTTGCATTACAATTTTACTCAGTTTTATAGCAGTTTTAGCTCCTTTTACTCAGGGATGGTCAACTCTGCTTATATACTGTATGACTGATGAGAAACAAACTTTTAAGCAAGAAAAGAATCTTGCTAAAAAAGTGCCTGCATCTTATCAGAAGGTTCCAGCACTGCCTGACCCTCCTGACCACTGTAATGGAAATCGGGTAAAGTGCTGATAAAGCATATCTCCGTAAGAGAAGTACCTGTGCTCTGCTCTCTAGTGATGTGTCGTTCTTGTTCGTGAACGATCTGAGCAGGCCCACCTCAGTGAGCCGATGGCTCACTTAACCTCTCACCTAACGGGCTCACCACACCCCTTTAACCCGATACAATGAGGTTAAAAGTGGAGTGGTGTGGGGTGATTGACTGGCCTGCTGCTTCCTGGAGATTTAGGAAATATGTTGGATAGGGAGGGCATTAATTTATTATCAGGGCATGTATGTTTATTATAAAAGGAGTGGGGGCATTGGGCACTTCATTAATGGGGAAGGCTGCTTTATAGCATTAAATTACTGGGGGGCTGCTGCATTGGGCATTTCTTTACGGGGGAGGCTGCATGGAGCATTTTATTAATGGGGAAGGCTGCTGCAGAGCATTTCATTACTGGGGGGCAGCAGCAGAGCAATTCATTACTGTGAGGGAGGCTGCATGGCACATTTGAATAATGGGGGAGGCTGTATGGAGCATTTAATTAATGGGGGAGGCTGCATGGGTTATTTCATTACTTATCAGTCGACTTACGACTGATGACCGTGGTCAGATTTCTGTCCACTGGAAGTAAACATAGAAACTTTCCATAGAATGATAACAAGCAGAGATCTAGAAATCTGTAAGGAATTGATACAAAATATATCGGAAAATTGTATAACTTATTATCATAAAAAGAATGACATAAATTTGAGGTAATGGGATCACCCCTTTAAATGTTGCATCTATTTAGGATAGATACATATACAATAACCCCACTGCTTGCTCCTTCACCTCATGTTGTCATCTACCCTCCAATTAAGATTGTGAGCCCTCATGGACAGGGTCATTCCTCTTCTAGTTCCATGTGGTTTTATATTTTTGTACTTCCATTTGTTTTTGTCCTAATGTAATAATTGTAAACCTATTATTCAATGTTTAGTACCATGGAATTAACTGTGCTCTGTAAATAAATAATAATCATAGACCATAGCCCAAAATAGACAACTGCAAGCTGCTATGAGGTATGGGTTTAGGTATATCGGGTTGACTATGCAACTTGCAGAATTTTCAACATGGTACATTACTTAAAGAGGACACCCAAAATTTTGGCACTAGAAGCCGCTTACTAAAGTAAGCAGCTCCTAGTGCTTGAACAAACGCCGCAGTGTTAGAGTGATAGCGTTACCGAAAACCTCCGGTAACGATATTTAACACTGCGGTGGGGTACAGTGTAATTGTCGGACCGCTCGCAAAGCTGTCCAACGTATTCATGAGGTGGCGGGGTTGGGGCCCTATAGAGCGAGCAGGCGGTCCGGGGATGAGGCAGCGCCTCGCTTTGCGAACGGTCCGATGATTACATTGTACTCCGCCCCATTGTCAGATAGCGTTACCAGAGGTTTCCGGTAACGCTATCACTCTAACACTGCGGCGTTTGTTCAAGCACTAGGAGTTGCTTACTTTAGTAAGCAGCTCCTAGTGCCGAAATTTTGGGTTACAGGTCCTCTTTAATGTCTTAGGAGTTAAAATTGTATTTAAAAGACTATTATAGATACATGAAATGATTCTG
This sequence comes from Engystomops pustulosus, assembly GCA_019512145.1. Lineage (NCBI taxonomy): Eukaryota > Metazoa > Chordata > Amphibia > Anura > Leptodactylidae > Engystomops > Engystomops pustulosus. The sequence goes on along the minus strand of CM033644.1, from coordinate 48,871,643 downwards.
TATCATTAACACAGCAGAACATTGAAAATGCAAGAAACTTTACAAACTAGAAATGCTAAGAAACCAAATCATTGTATGTACATAGGAGATTCATTTCATATTACATCTTAAAGTGGTAAAAGGGAAAAAAAAACCTCTTGCATTAGCGGAGTTGTAATTTGTCTGGCAGAAAGGAAGTCCTTGCATAATATGTCTTTATGATGCAAAGACTCCCATCTTTTGCAATGTTGGGTCGGTTTCCACGGGTCTAATGTTTGTGTGGATGGTAAGAGACATGAAAAGTAAAGCTATGGTCATTATCATGGAACATAAGCACCCAATGATAAGAATCTCACAAAGTAAAAGATGTTTTTTTTGTTGCATCTTTTTATCCAGTACACAGTATTTTCTAATGGTTTTGAGTGGAAGTAGTCTAGAGGTGGTTGCAGCCCAATGATATTTAGTAGTGCAGTAAACAAAGTGTCCCTGGGGAGGCATGTAGTTGCAGGGAGTGGGTGGTGAAGCACATACACATAGCTTTTCTAGTTATATAGATGAAAGTATCTTTCCGGGCAGTTACTTTTTGCAGCTTTCAGGTGCAGATTATTACTGTACTTGTCTGAATTCAACATAAGCAATAAGAGAAATTCTCAGGTGAAAATATAAAACTGAAAATGTGATTAAAACAACACACTGGCCCACATTTCTCAAAACCAGTGCAGTCTGTACTATGTGCAGGGTGAGCCAGATTAATCAAAACGGTCTTCATTAATATGGAGCACCCTGAAATACTTTGGAAGTGTGCACCTTTCTTTTTTGGTACATTTTGTTCATGCTGCAGAATTGTGGCGCACATCAGTAATAAATGTGGCACAAACAAACACGCCACTTAAGGTGCACATTTTTTCTGTCTTGTTGGGCACAGTGCACCCACAGTCTCTTATGAGGATTAAACATCCTCTGCCCCCCAAAATACTGTATCTGCAGTACATATAGTATTCATGGAGCTGATAATCAGGGCATGCAGGTCTCTGATGACCATCCTACTTGTAATTCTTATTGTGCCCCATTTGTTGCTGCTACTAGCTTGTATTGCTGGGGGCAGAATCAGTCACCTTCTCCTTCTGGCAGCTGATAATATAATTGGTCATCACTTCCTTATGACATTTTCGTTACAGTGAAAAAGACTGCTGAGCCGATGACACAGGTAGTAATAGGCTCATGGGCAAGGGGCTCATACATAGGACCATGGAAATCAAAGTTGTCGAAATAACTGGGACCGTGTACTATTTGTATGCTCTAATACAACAGACCTATATGCAAGTGGATCAGACATGCTAGCTCTTGGAAACAAATATTTTAAAGCAGTAAACAAATACACGTACAGTGAATCTGGTGGGAAAAAATTACCAAAAATTTTGCATTCCTTTAAGCTTTCACAACAAATTTTTATGTTAAAATCAGCCTTTTCAGCAGTGATAGACCATGTGAAAGTCATCGGTATCATTACTGGCCATTGCAAGATACATGCAAATGTTCCCCCCTTTCCAGGGCCGAGAAATCGATTACCCAAAGTCTGGATACAGAGGGCATCTGGTAGAGAATAAACGTACCGTCTTTGTAAGTCAGGCTGGCAGCGGCGCTGATTTTTTTACGGTAGCTGCGTGCGTAGTCCTGAAGGTTTGGAGCGCTGGAGGAGCCTCCCAGCACTGTGGTGCTGAACAGACCAGTGCACTGGGATCCTGGAAAGGTTGGGATTGGGGGATTAGTATTCACACAGATCACATGCCATTAAATATCAATCAATCTTGTTAAAGGAGTTCGAGGAATTCTGTCCGATGACCTTATCAAACAGGAATGAGGCTTCTGGCTACTACACAAAGCACAGAGCCAACTGCTTCAGGCCACGTGATTCATGGTTATGCATGGCCTAAAAAGTTGATGGGAACAAGGGTCTAGTGTCAGTTTCTCACTGATCTGAGTTGGATGGTTAATCCTGAGGAAAGGTCATTAGTCAAAATTACTGGACAACCCCTTTAAACAGTAGTCATTGTCGTACAAGTAGTAGAATTGATCTTTATAAGCAAATATTAAATCACAATGATTTAGTACACACTCAGTGATGAGACACAGCAAACGAACAGAGGAGAACTTTTATGATACATATGGACAAATAAAACGGGACAAGTTCAGAAGAATATCTAATAGAAGAGACAAACCTTGACGTTTAATAAAAAAAGGAACATTATGAATGGCCGACACTGTTATAATCACATGGCAGTAGTGTTAATCCTACTCAAAGAAAATTTACAATATAAAATTATTTAAGAATTTCAATTCTGGTGATTGGATTTTATTCTACTAATAATCAAACATAATTCCATAAAGTCAATAACATATTATTTCCTAAATTTCACATATGTATCAAAGTGATTGGAGAACATGCAATTGTTAGTTGTGTGAACAGCCATGCTCCCCACCTAAGTGACCTGTACATGTGACATTTCTGATGAACATTTCTGAATTCAGCATGTAAAAGGGTTTTGTGGATTCAGAAAAAAAACTTTTTTTTTTTTTGTAAAAAGGCCCACTCTTAGTATTGTGGTTCATCACTATTCAATAAATGATGCATAATTGGAATATCCCAACTTGAGAACTAATGTAGTGCCCCTTCCTTAAAACACCGGCGGCCCCCGGTGGGTGTGGTGTGATCTGCGTTTGCAAACGCAGCCAAAACGCAACGTGGGACAGCGCCCTAAAGGAAACCTGTCAGCTGTTCTCTCACTAATTCTGACATTACTACCTTTTACAGCAGCTCACGCAGATTTCACTTTCTCGCTGATCCATACCTTATCCTTAAATCCTAAAATTACCTTTTCTTTATTATACATATGAGCTTCAGCACTTGGAGTGAGGAAGTTTCTCTGTGTACAGTATAGTATAGTATTGCATTGCATTAGTATTTAAATTGCTTTATCTACTACCTGTGAGAGGCACAGATAAGGCAGCAGCTACACAAAGTACCTTAGACAAAGTAATAGTTCCCTTCCCCGTATTGAGGGCTGCATCCTGTAATCCCACAACACACACTGCTAACCTCTGAATCTCTGCTTTCATCAGATCATCATACGGGTTGTTAATCAAGGACTGGAAGACGGGCTGTGTAGGAGATTCATTCAAGGCGAACTTAGCTTCAGGAATTAGGTCATGTGCATACATCTTAAGGAACTGAATTTTTAAGTTAACAGACATGGAGAGGAACAATAAAGGGATATGGGAAATGTTTTCTAATAGCAAATTATGAAAATATATTTTGTTTTGTGGGGTTAATTTGACTGACATATTTCCTACAGAACTTTCGGAGAATATGCGACACTTGTGACCCCCTAAATGGGGTTTTTATTTGTTCAAATGATTTTGGACAGGTTATATTAGATTGATAGTGTTAACTCTGATACATCTTCTACAGATCAGACGGTGCAGTATTATTATACATTATAGGTGGCGATTTCGCTTTCATTGCAAGATGCAAGTTAAACGATTTCAGTATAATGAAAGTTCAGTCAGTGTCCAGTAGTTTCTATTTAGTTGAAGTCATAAGAATGAAAGTTTTTGTACTTGCAAATATCATAGATGGTTCAGAAATGGTGTATGATTTATTACTTACCTACCAGCACTACCTTACACCTTGCTATGGAAGGGCATACAAGAAGCTGTAATAAGAGGCTCTGCATTTACATTGCTAATCCTGTCAACCAGAACTTGCTGAACACACATGTGAATTGAGCAGTATCCTACATGCACATAACCAATCATACTGTTTATTTTTTGGACCCATTAACTTCAATGGTTATACTTGGTTAGTAGGTGTCCACTAGCTTTACTCCATCTTAATATTATATATGCATAGTTCAAAAAATATACTCACATCTTTATGCATGTACCATCACATAAGTCACCAGAACAAAGTAGAATAAAAACTTCCACAAATCGAGGTTCACATTGTTCTAAGCAGGCGCCAGTGTATAAAAGAATGAGGAATACCCGTTCAATGACATCCACTGCCGGGGCATCCCAACTAACCTTATTCAGGAATCAGAATTTACAAACGATATTTTTTTTTATTTCTTGAAAAGAAATTTGAATGCTGTTTTCCAAAGTGTTGAATGAAAATTTTTCTTCACCCTGGTGATCAGATATATAACTGCTTTTCTTTCTCTTAGACTAAGTTTACACTCGCATTCAGCAGGTTTTGTCACACACTCCTTTAATAATAGCAGAGTAAATAGTGCAGCAATCAGCTTCTTTTTTCCCCCACTATTAATAATGTATGTGTAACAGAAGGTCCATTAAAGTCTTTAGGGAATGAAAAGCGACAAAACAGTTTTAAGTTTGGTTATGCTTTCCCTAGCGTAAGAAGTTAGAACTGGGCCTAAGACGCTACTAGAAAAAAAAAGCAGTTCCTGCATTACCTCCTGGAGCCACGGGAGGCAGTTTAATAGGTAAAATGACAGAAACATGATTTATTTCGGATTTCTACAGCTCCCCACCTCAAACCTCATCCTAATAATAATAAATAATAATAATAATAATTCCTTTATCTATACAGGCAGTCCCCGGGTTACATACAAGATAGGGTCTGTAGGTTTGTTCTTAAGTTTAATTTGTATGTAAGTCGGAACTGTATATTTTATCATTGTAATCCCAGCCAGAACTTTTTTGGTCTCTGTGACAATTGGATTTTAAAAATGTTGGGTTGTCATAAGAATCAGTATTAACAATAAATCTCCATTACAGACACCTGTGATAACTGTTACAGCTGTTTATTGTAGCCTAGGAGTTAAGTACAATAAATTACCAATATCCAGTGGTCCGTTTGTAACTAAGGGTCGTATGTAAGTCGAGTGTTCTTAAGTAGGGGACCGCCTGTATAGTGCACACAGATTACGCAGCGCTGCACAGAGCTTGCCAAAACGGTCCCTGTCCCCAATAGGGCTCACAATCTAATCTACCTCCCAGTATATCCTAGAAGAAACACTGATCAAGGAATTGGATATCTAGTGCTGCCTTCCCTTGTGTGTTGTACCACAAATTCTACCAATAGGAAACCTTATATCATTTAAAAAACAATATTCTGGGATGCAGTATGATCTAGCCAACCAGCAAGTATTTACATTAATGACATATTACAAAGGTTATTTATTTGTAGAAGCTTTTGTAACGTTCTATGAAATTAACAACCGCTGAAAGAAGATGAGAACATTCATAAGAATGAATATCTTGTGGTAACATTTTGTATTTGTATATCTGATAAAAGCAACATACCTAAACCACTCTGTTTCATGTCCGACGGCTGCCTGGCATAGGAAGTGAAGAGACGGTACCCACCAGATTTAGATGATGTCTCTGAGAGAACCTGTGGGCCAGAGACAAAGACAGTAAAGACTGTGAACTCGAAAGGAGTAACATTCACCTCTTGGGAACCATCCAACTGTCTGGAATATATACACAACAAAAACAAGCAAATGCATTCTCAGAAAATGGCATTAGGCAAGGAAAACATGTAATAAGCCATGACATTAAGGATAAGAGAAATGAGCAGGCAAACAGGTGCTATACAAAGCGCAGGAGAGACTAACCACAGCAGCAGGATTAAATATATACCGAGTCTCAGGGATCGTTGTCTTACTGCATTTTCCGTACGGTAATATATATTAATGGATGCCTACTGGTCATATAAATGTATGTGATAAGCTTATATTAACAAGTATATCTACTTTGAAGGGGTTGTCCAGGTTCAGAACAATTGCTACGTCTACTGGCAATGGCACCATGTCTGTCCAGTCGATGTGAATGGTAACATAGATTGGCCCTATTCAAGTAAAGATAATCTAGATTTGTGAACAGAAGATTGGAGTCACGATGAATGTGTAGAGAAGTAATCCTCTAATAAAAAGTATGAAAGTACTAATGAGAAACATCATAAAAACAGAACTGAAGTCAACTAATAATATCTCATAGACTGGAAGCTCTTGGGAGTAGGGTCCTCACTCCCAAGGACCCTACTCTCGTGATCTGTAAAGTGTTGCAATATATGATGGTGCTACATAAAAAAGATGAATATTATGAATAGGTTCAGGTTTCATAGGAGAAAACAAGAGCAACTTTAAACAAAGACAAAGTAAATGATAAAATACAATGTGCAATGAAGTCTTAACTGTAAAGAAAGACAATGTAATGTAAATAATCCCATATTGCATGTTCTCAGCTCTGCAGCAAAGGGAAAAAAAAGTATAATTCCACTCAGAAGAGACTATTCTATAGGAAGAACAGTTTTACTTATACAACCTAAAAGCGATGTTATGGCAATTGATTGATATGTTACATGATCACCTTCCCAGTGGAAAAGCTTGCCCTTTGATTCAATATGCCTAGAAGATTAGCGCCCCCAGTCATTACTTTCCGGGGGACTCAGATGTCACTTTTGTGTCTGGTGTCCTAGGACTTTTGATTAGTAACCTGTTGTTTTATCACAATGTTAAAAAATGAACTGTGGCCATAAAACAGCAATAGCCAACCAAAGTGTGGAAATGTTATCAAAACCCACAGGGCCTCATGTGTGCCCATAAAAAAACTACTCCACGTGGATTTAGGTCTCTTTATTTCTGGCATTATAACCTGCATCAGGCAGCAGAAATCAACATTTTGCAATCTTCTATTGATACAGTTTCTTAAGCTTCCGTTCCTGGGAGTCTTTTGCTCTGTTATTTTTACATTAAGTTTTTTGGCTTCTGTCAGATGTGGTCACTTTCACTGTAATCTTCATCAACTTTTGACATTAACTTTTAGATACTAAGCATTTTGAAAGGTTCTAAGACCATGTATCCCATAACTATTAGACAGGTAAACAGAGATGTTATGATTAAAATAATTTTGTGATCTTTTAGATATTCTGAAAATAATTCATGGGAACACTAGGAAGCTCAATTATGGGCTTTTTTTAAAATAATTCTGCATGATGGTGTTTGTCTGATCTAAAAGTGATCTGAAATGTTCAATGACTAATGAAGGAAAAACCATGAAGTTTAGTGAGGGATTTGTTATACGAAGTTCTGACCTGTTTGTGGATCTTCTTAAACCACATTTTTTGCTTATACCATTTATAAAATTTATATTTTGAGGTGTACGTGCCCTGCACCAGCTTCTGGTTTTAGCATCTCAGACACTCAGTGGACCACGGGGCATCACTTCCTGTTAAAGGGAAGTGATTTCCACTATTAACCCCAATGACGGGTTCCCACAGCACTTTGCTTGAGCCCACAGTTTTAGCTAACAAATAGATAATTCTTATACCTGGCACCCTGTCTCAGCCCATGTCTCCAGCAGTTTCCTTATTTCCCCCTCCCTTCAGCCAAGGTCATCCTCTTCAAATCTTCAATTACCACACTTGCAGACTCACCGCCCTGCATAAGGGGTACAACATGGTGAAAGGGCAAGAGGGTTCACGTACCTCTCTCACAGCCTAGCGACAAGCAGGGAGAAAATGTGCATGCACATTGAGCGGCATGTGCACAATTGCTGGAATTTGCCCAGATGAATGGATCATTTATGACTCATGGTTAAGGTTTCTTGGCAGCCATTGCCCTGTTTACAGCACAATGTACCACTGCCAAACAATAATTTTAGGTGTCACATAAAAAATGTAATAGCTCCTTTGTAGGTAAATTGGCTGTGTTCACATCTGCTTGGTAACTTCTGTCAAGGGTGATTAATCTTTCTGCCAAAAAATACCGGATCCTGAAAGATGGAGCTAAATCTTGAAATCAACGATTGTCAGTTTACAGATTCATAATAATATCATGACTTATAAACAGAAGCCATGTGTGTCAATAAAACCATAAATCGTTCGTTTGTGTGAAAGGGGCCCAACACTGATCATATTGTGTGTGAGACTGAGAAAATTACTTTTTATTGTAACTTTTTCTCAAACGTTCTTAGGCTACATTCACACGGCCATATGGGGGACATATATATATACGGCCGACGTATATATATTCTCCCCCCATAGACGGCAATGGGCGCATGGTGCCGTACTGGATAGGTACAGTGCTGCAACAGGTTCCGTAGGCGGGAGAAAGATAGAACATTTCCTACCTTACCCTATAATATAGAGTTGTGCGCCATATATCGCTATGGAGAGGGGCGGGAGTGAGCAGTGCTCCTCCTCTCCTGGGCGCTAACGTGGGCCTGGCGTGCTACGGTATGGCGGGCACATCATTGTGTGAATGTAGCCTTAGGATCGGGCACAATAATTGACGTGTCCTAAGGGGTATTTAAGGTTTCTCTGGAAATTCTCTGCAGATCCTATTAATCTAGTATAAACATTTTTTTTAATGGAGATTTCTTCTCCTGTAGTATTAGGCTACATTCACATTAACGTGTGCCCGCCAGACCGTAGCACGGCAGGCACACGTCGGCGCCGGGGAGAGGAGGAAGGGGTGCGGCTGCGGAACGGTGCCGCACGTGTGTTGCATCGTACCGCACCAGTAGTGCGCTGTGCGCCCATTGCCGTGTATGGGGGACATATACATATGGCGTATGTATGTCGGCTGTATATACGTCTCCCATACGCTTGTGTGAATGTAGCCTTTGTAGCCATGGGTGAAAGACTCTACCACTATTGGTCATCATCTCCTGGATACCAGAGGACGTTAGGAGTAAATTTGTTCTTTATAAATGTTTTTATTTCTGCTATTAAACTTTACTCACTAGAACCTGCACGTTGAAGTGGCAGCTTAGCGGAAGCCCATTTTCAGAAAGAAATTTAAATCTCTTTCCTTAAGAAACTTCTGTTTCCCAAAGCCACAAACAATTAAAAGTCCTCTCTAAGTCAGATCTCCCTGTGCGAGTGAAATCACCGGTATTGTAATAAGTGATTGCAATTCACAAGGCATCTACATCACCACAGAGATGGGGTTCTAACTCACCGGACTTTCTCATCCGACTGCATTGCAAATGTGATTAGTAGTGTTCATTTATTCAAGGAGATTTTAAAAGAACACATTCAATAAACCTGTGTACCGGCACTTGGATTACCACTACATCAAATATATTAACTTGTTACATGAGCTACCAGTCATCCACAAGCTGCATAAGGCAGTGTTCACATTACTTTTTTTCTGCTATTCCAATTCTCTGTAATACAAGTTTTTTTTTTTTTTTTGCAGGGCTGTGGAGTCAGTAAACCAAAATTCCAACACCCAATTCAACTCCGCCAAAATGGTCAAGACTACGACTGTGACAAAATGGTCAGGACTATGACAAAATGGTCAGGACTATGACAAAATGGTCAGGACTATGACAAAATGGTCAGGACTATGACTGTGCCAAAATGGTCACAACTATGGCTCCGCCAAAATGGTCACAACTACGACTCCACCGCCCTGTTTTCTTGATTGCTGTTGCAGTTCTAACATGAGAGTGGGCATTCCCTCCCAGTGCCTTTATCCTCTGTTCTGTAAATGTGGAGCTTCACTAACTACTGAGCATATACATAAAGTGAAGCATACATTTATCTCAAGTAGTGATCATTGGTGCAGGAAGTTGGGTAGCGGTGAATGCAGCTGAGAAGTTCTCACTGTTCCCGGCTCCTCTCCTGCCGCTCCATTTCCCCCAGCCCCAGGGACACAGAGCAGAACAGCACATGGAGTAGAGAAGAAGCTCAGAGGGTCTTCGGTATTATTATTATTTATTGAGGGGTCTCCAATATTATTGTCTGCTCTGGATTCTGTATTTTGTTTTCAAGGTGATATTTATTGCTGTACTGAGGTAGTTATCATTTTTGTGGTGGCATTTTGTGCTGTACTGTGGCTATTGGTACATCTAAGGTTGGATTGGATTCAGTCTTCCTCCATTCCAGTTTCATTTGTGATAATTAGAAATAATGGGGCACATTTACTAAGGGCTTTGCGCCAGTTTTCTGATGGACTTTGCATGTTCTTTTTAGTGTAAACTGCTTGCACAGGTATTTAAGAAGTGTCTGCACCACAAATGTGTCGCATGCGACCGTCTTGTGGCGCAGCTACACTAGGCACCATGTGGCATAAATAAGGGGGCGTTCCAGTGCCAAGTCGGACCATTCGCCAGATTTATCATGCAAAGTCTGTTGCACGCCCAATGTTAAAGGTGCACTACAAAAAAGTTGGTGAACTCTGTCGGGACAGTGCAGGGAAGTGACGGATTCATGATTTCTGGCGCACATTCTTAATTGATCTGGTGCTCCGAGCATTATACACAGGCAGAGCACTTTTAGTGCAGTTTCCCACATTCTTAGTAAATGTGTCCCAATGTATACTGAGGCTAATGTTATTTTTCCATTATTTCTCTTGATGTTAAATTCAGCAAAGGTGGTCTTTCTTTCTTAGGTTTCCATTATAGCAAAAACTTTTCTGATCCTGAACAGGCGGTGAACATACCCCAACACAGATACTTTACACACTGCAACTCAACTATTCAGAACATATGAACTGCAAATCAAATATCAAAAAGATTCCAAGTGAAGAGCCAAATGATGTTGACTGCAAACATCTAAGGAGAGATGAATACTTGATGGCAAATGCTAATAAATATAGAAAATGCAAGGTACTCTACGTAACGTGGAACAAAATCAAATACTATGAACTAATGTGGAAGAAAGGAATTATTATACCGTGCGTAGAAAGCGCTTACATTATGCACCATTATCTACAGACGGCTTCCAGCAAGTCACGACAAAACGCTTACGATTAAGCATTTTGCTCAGATCCTATGAAATACTGCAGCAATTATTGACTTTAAGTGATTTTTTTGTGGTATATAAGCCTATGAGAGAAAAATACTGATGTGAACTGGAAAATATAATAGAACTAAAATGTATTTGCAGATGTTAACATGCTACAATAATACTTCTTCAATGATATCTAATTAAAGTCCCACTATGTCCATTGTAAGTCATTTACTATCCAGTAAATTAAAGTACATAGCCAACACTACTAGTTCAGTTAACACCTGAGATACTCAATTAAAACAAGCAAAAGGAGAGAATCCAGCAGCTAAGAGAAAGTGGGAAATTCAGGAATACAGGTAGCAGGAATTGGGTGACTGATAAACTCAATTTAAAAACAAAAAAAACACCTGTTGCCATGATGCCAGGTTAGTGATGGACATGGCTCTGGATTGTAGAATGATGGAACATGGGTAATGGTGAGGATCTCCTGATCTTCTCCTCCGACGCCCTTTATAGGACATAAGCTCCATATTCCCTGTGTTTTTGGTATTCATCACCTGAAATCAAATTCGTGGACAGGAAGGTTAAAGGGGTCTTCCCATTGCAAGAAAACCCCCTGAGGTGGCTTCATTTGTTAGAGAATAGTCAAATAAACCCATACTCACCTCCACAGATGATCCCCCAGGCTGCAGCAACAGCTCCTATTCCTGAAGGACTGGAAGTGTCAACATCACATTCAGTTTGCCCATGACTTCCTGACCACAGCGGGCATGTCTGAATAAGACACATAACTGCTAAGGCCAGAGATTGGCAAAATAAAAAGTGACGACAGGACCAGAAACACAGGAGACTGGGCGCAGCCTTTGTAGCTATGGGGGACCATCCAGAGAGGAAGCTATGTTTTTTTTTATTATATTCAACTTTTTCACAAATCTAGCCACGGCTGGAGTGTTTTCTAGAATAGGAGAACCCCTTTAAGCTTCACCACTACTGTAGAATCACAATAGGACATCACATTATGATAGATCACTAACTAGTTCAATAGCAAATGGTAAACATAAAGAACACAATCCTGACATTTCTGTTACAAGAGCAAAATACTCTTCCCACATCATGATGTAAAAGATTGTCAGACTACACACTAATGTACCCAAACCTAACTGTAAGGGGGGGGGGAGTTGTCAGATCAATGATAACACACAGAATATCACAACATAATCTTCCAATATTTAACTTTAAACTATTAATCATCTTTTATCAAATCTACTTCTCATAAACATGCAATACACACAGGTTTGGGATGACATGTGCGTCTCCAGCCGGCAGAGTAATTACACATGTATTATTAATAGCTTTGACGCACAAATTCTATTTGAGCTGCATAATAATTACTGACTCGACATAAAAAAATTCACATTTCACTCACATCAGCAGTGGAAGATTCAGGAAAGGTATTCTTGTTAGAACATATGATCAATATTCCTAACCCAGAAGGTCCAACCCATTAAAAGCCCATCAATAAATACTGAATAATCACAAGAATGAATCTTTGCTAAATATATGCACTTGTACGTTTATATACAGCATAGTAATAGACATTTCTGTTGACAAGTTTGTGACTAGGATGCATTGACTATGGATGACAAAAAGAAATGAATACAATGGTCAGGGTCAAATACATCCACATACTCCAGTATAAGCCGACCCGAGTATAAGCTAAGGCACCTAATTTTACCACAAAATACTGTGAAAACTTACTGACTCGAGTATAAGCCTAGGGTGGGAAATGCATTGCTCACAGTCTCCCTCAGTAACAAAATACCCAGCAGCCTCCTCTTACTGATGAAATACCCCATGCAGCACTCCTTCAATAATGATAAGCCCCATGCAGCCTCCCACAGAAATCATATGCCCTATGCAGCCCTCCTTCTGTAATGATAAGCCCCATGCAGCCCTCCCCAGTAATGAAATGCCCCATACAGCCCTCCCCAGTAATGAAATGCCCCATACAGCCCTCCCCAGTAATGAAATGCCCCATACAGCCCTCCCCAGTAACGATATGCCCCATACAGCCCTCCCCCAGTAATGATATGCCCCATACAGCCCTCCCCCAGTAATGAGCTGCCCTGCAGCAGACACCCCCTCAAGTAGTAAAATGCCCTGTACCAGACCCTTTAAAATAATAAACACATGTTATGACGTCACATGGCAGCGTTACCGCCACATCATAGCATGTGCGCTGGCAGATCGCATAGACACACCTCTGCCCACACTGCCAGAATGATGCAGGGAGCCAAGGGGAATACACGAGGAGAATAGGATGCCAGGGGTGAGCACCGGAGGTAAGTATTAAGTTTATTATCTCTTCTGTATATCTAATATATAAAGCCGAGTGTATGTATGTGTGTATGTATGTGTGTGTACACAGTATGTATGTGTGTATATATATATAAATAGTGAAAGCATATTTAAAAGGGTTGGCCACATTTAAGAAAGTACCTGGGACTATTTTCTGCTTTATTGGTGTCCTCAGGGGCTGGTATCAATGAAAACTGTGACAGAGAAGGAAGTATAAATCAAAAATTAAATTTCTGTGTTGGCACTTTGCGATAAATAAGTGGGTCTTGGTTGTAGTTTGGGCACTTGGTCTCTAAAAGGTTTGCCATCACTGGCCTAGAAGATTAGCTCCCCTAGTCCTTACTTGCTGGGGGACTCAGATGTCATTCTCCCTTGTGTCTGGTGTCCTAGGACTTTTGACTAGTAACCTGCGGTTCTATCACAATGTTAAAAAATAGACTGTGGGCATAAAACAGCAACAGCCAACCAATGTGTGCCCATAAAAAAACTACTCCACATGGATTCAGGTCACTTTATTTCTGGCATTGCAACCTGCATCAGACAGCAGAAATCAACATTTTCCAATCTTCTATTTATACAGTTTCTTAAGTTTCAGTTCCTGGGAGTCTTCTGTTCTGTTACTTTTACATTCAGTTTTTTGGCTTAAATGTTTCACAAGCTGTCAGATGTCGTCACTTTGACTGTAATCTTAATCCACTTTTGAAATTAACTTTTAGATACTAAGCATTTTGAAAGGTTCTAAGACCATGTATCCCATAACTATTAGACAGGTAAACACAGATGTTATGATTAAAATAATTTTTTGATCTTTTAGATATTCTGAAAAGAATTCATGGGAACACTAGGAAGCTCAATTACAGCAATATCTAGAATTATGGGCTTTTAAAAAATAATTCTGCATGATGGTGTGTGTGATCTATCAGTGATCTGAAATGGAAATGGAATTACCACAGTAGCCTCAGACACTCTGCGGACTAGGGGGCATCACTTTCTCTTAAAGGGAAGTGATTTTCACTATTAACCCCAATGACAGGTTCCCACAGCACATTGCTTGAGCCCACAGTTTTTAGCTAACAAATAGATCATTCTTATACCGACAAAATAATCTTTGTAAAATTACCTGGCACCCTGTCAGCATTCTCAGGGAGTCACTATGGTGACTTAGCCCATGTCTCCAGCAGTTTCCTTATTTCCCCCTCCCTTCAGCCAACGTCATCCTCTTCAAATCTTCAATTACCACACTTGCAGACGCATCGCCCTGCATGTGGGGTATAACATGGTGAACGGCCAAGAGGGTTCACGTTCCTCTCTCACGGCCTAGCAACAAGCAGGAAGAAGATGCGCATGCGCAGTGAGTGGCATGTGCCCAAGTGCCGGAATTGGATATTTGAAACAGGTGACGTAGGCGGAAAGTAGGGGGTAAGAGGAAGCTACCAGAGATGTGGGCTCAGTCACAGGGTGCCAGGTAATTGTAGAAAGTTGATTTTATATCAAAGGAAAGGACTGTGGAAATCTATAATTATGTCTAATAGTGAAAACTCAATGCCAGGTACCCTTTAAGTTACGGGTGATGTCCTGTGTGTCCGTGCCATTAGTGCAAAGGACATTGGAAGAGAGCAAGTACACCACTTTTTATTCCACCTACCACATCCCCCAGTGAGTTTTCCCCTTTAATTACAATATACCCAATTCACAACTAATTTGGAGAAGATTACTATTGTGGAGAAGACCTGTCATCAGGTCTGTGTCACTTGTCCTGTCACCTCTACCTGTTGGAGCAGCTCACAAGGATCCCATCCCAGCCTTTATCTAGTTATTTCATACATTATTCATTGTAAAATCATCTATTTTTTATTATGTAAATGAGGCTGGTCACATGGTCAGAGGCAGTGCTGTCACCCCTGTTACCCCTCCCCTCTCCTCCCCCTGCTCATGTCTGTGTGTAATGTATAGTAAAGCATGGCTAGTGTGTGTCTACTGGGATTTTCACGCACAACCATCTCTAGGGTTTACAGAGAATGGTCCGAAAAAGAAAAAACATCCAGTGAGCGGCAGTTCTGTGGGCGGAAATGCCTTGTTGATGCCAGAGGTCAGAGGAGAATGGGTAGACTGGTTCAAGCTGATAGAAAGGCAACAGTGACTCAAATCGCCACCCGTTACAACCAAGGTAGGCAGAAGAGCATCTCTGAATGCACAGTACGTCGAACTTTGAGGCAGATGGGCTACAGCAGCAGAAGACCACACCGGGTGCCACTCCTTTCAGCTAAGAACAGGAAACTGAGGCTACAATTTGCACAAGCTCATCGAAATTGGACAGTAGAAGATTGGAAAAACGTTGCCTGGTCTGATGAGTCTCGATTTCTGCTGCGACATTCGGATGGTAGGGTCAGAATTTGGCGTCAACAACATGAAAGCATGGATCCATCCTGCCTTGTATCAACGGTTCAGGCTGGTGGTGGTGGTGTCATGGTGTGGGGGATATTTTCTTGGCACTCTGTGGGCCCCTTGGTACCAATTGAGCATCGTTGCAACGCCACAGCCTACCTGAGTATTGTTGCTGACCATGTCCATCCCTATGACCACAATGTACCCAACATCTGATGGCTACTTTCAGCAGGATAATGCGCCATGTCATAAAGCTGGAATCATCTCAGACTGGTTTCTTGAACATGACAATGAGTTCACTGTACTCAAATGGCCTCCACAGTCACCAGATCTCAATCCAATAGAGCATCTTTGGGATGTGGTGGAACGGGAGATTCGCATCATGGATGTGCAGCCGACAAATCTGCGGCAACTGTGTGATGCCATCATGTCAATATGGACCAAAATTTCTGAGGAGCTTCCAGCACCTTGTTGAATCTATGACACAAAGAATTGAGGCAGTTGTGAAGGCAAAAGGGGGTCCAACCCGTTACTAGCATGGTGTACCTAATAAAGTGGCCGGTGAGTGTATATATGCACCATCCCTCTATGACACTGTGGAGGATTTGGAGGGTTTTGAGTGGAGGTAACCTCAAAAAGACCTGCAAATGAATGTCAGTGTGGGCTTTAACCTTGTATGTATGCTGCCATCCTATACAAAGTCTGAGGGACTAAAAGGTTGTACTTGGCTATCTATTAGCCGTTTTGATTGTTCATATGGCAGCAGCATGGTGATGGGGATGATTATAATATGCACAAACATCCACATACCCTGAACTTGAAATTACTTCATTATTTCCCATGTGAAGGGTAGTTATAAATATAGGTTTACATTTTTCATGATGTTTACCATATATAGTAAATTAAGGCAAGTCGATTTATTACACTTAACTACCACCAGGATGAAGGATTGTAAACCAAGCACACTGACATACTGGTGTGTGCCCCTCTGGCAGGATCTGCTCTTCTTTAAGCTTACTATGCCCTTGTTTAAAAAAAAAAAAAGACTTTATAATTATGCAAATAAACCTCAGAGGCTCCATTAACAATAACATTCATTTGCATAATTGTTAAAGCCTTTAAAAAGAAAAAAAACTAGGGCATAAGAACCTAAGAGAAGAGCGGATCTTGCACACACCAGTATGACTGTGTGCTTGGTTTACAATCCTTCATCCCGGTGGTAGATGTACTCAAAATATGTATTTCATATACTTTGGTTTTTAAAATACCTTTTTGAAATTACCAGCAGAAAATTTCCATGTTTTTGGATACAAATTGATATAGGTTTTAATTTCTGACCCGGTCCAAAAAAAAAAATCTTTCATAGTATACACATCAGTTCAAAAAACCCCATGCACTGTGTGTATGCAAAGTGAAGACCAGCTCTCACAAAGCCGTCACTAGATACCCCTCATTAGATGCTCAGCCATCCAATTTAACTGATTAGCTGACAGGATGTATTTAATTATTAAAAAGATTTTGAAGCCTGGCTAAATAGAAGCCCCGCAAGCTGTCGGAGTAGTGACACCAGAGTACATAGCACCGCACAGGGGAGACCTTACCTTTAGAGTGGAAAGAGATGAGGCAGTCACAGATAGGCCACTTCTCCACAGGTTCATTAAGGATAATATCTTCAGACATGATAACCACAGTGATGTACTCAAATTTGCATAGACGCTCCAAAATTTGCGTCATGGGCTTGGACTTGGACTTTTTTGTCATGGCACAAATTCCCACCACGATCTGGCGCTCCGGAGGCTACATTGAATGGACAGACATCTCAATATAAAAGTTCTATACATCTACAGCAAAACAATAACAGCATTACATAAACAGTGAAGCCCAAATTTATTGCATGCAGACGCCTATAAAAGTTCATATTTATCAAGCACCAATGCCCTCAGAGACAACTGAGAACTTCCCACTGAGTAGCAAGGCGTATCCAGACCAAAACCCAGAGTAAAAGTGCAGGTCCTCATTTAATTGAAAATGTATATGTGTTTTGGCAGACAAATTTGTTCTGCCTGTGAAAACAAAAGACGGGAAACTCACAGCATAAAAACACTGCACAAGACGGGAGTCTATAAATCATACGAAAATATGATGCAAGGACTCCCTTCTGCCGATCGAACTGCAACGCTGACATAGTTACACTTCTTACAGTCGCTGTAGTTCAACCAGCAGACAATATATCATATTTCTGTATGATATAAGAACTCCCGTACTGTGCAATGGGTACAGGCCGTGAGATCGGACCGGCACACATATTTGTTTCCACGGGCTGAGCACATTCGGGTGTCTACCTCTTCCCAACTCCCCCAGAAGTATAAGCAGCATTGTGTAGAGACTGGGACTCCTCTCCCTGGGGTTACTGACAGGATAGTTCTTCTGCATACAATTGGTTACCATCAATGCTGTGTAACATAAAAGGTGGCTATAGACACAAGATCTGATACAATGGTGTGCAAAACAGATTAAAACTGATCCATCACATGCATAAACTATCCTGTAACCATAGTACAGAGCCCATGACATCATTGTCAGCTAAGTCTTTCGTGTACTAATGCCTAGGTGATGCGTCCGCTAAGCTCCAGCCATTTGTAGAACATGTAGACATTACCTGAGACAACAAATGTTCTTTCTCTTGGAAGAGATGGCTACAATCCAGTGTGGAAGCAAAGGACATCTTACATCCAATAAATAAGGTGACAGATATCTCCTCAGCTCCCTGGGAGCTTCCTTAGTAATATCCCTGAGATATTCCACAGAGTCACTCTCTCTGTGGATAGACAAACTACTAACACTTCAATCCTTCTTGTATTTATCGCATTTCGAAATTGTAAACCAGGGGCCAGAGTCCAAAACCTCTGCTTAATCTATCTGCTTGTTATCTAACACGCCAGGGAAACACATCTACCCTAGAAAATGAGTTACAGCACTCTTAATATGTGTGTTTATCCCCATAAGTATGGAGATCAGAGAATCACATGGAAGGGATGTGCCCAAGCCCACTTGCCAAAATAAAACCTGGATACAAATAGCAACTCTCCCCAGACCCATACAGACTGGGGGGAAATGAACCAAATGAACCCAATGAATCAGCCAATTTTGTTGGGGTTGGTTACTAGTGTGTTTGGGTCCTACCATTTCCCTGATGGCAGATATCTTTGGAGATAAGGATCAGGTAGTCTGGAATTCAATTACCCAATTCTTCTGCTGTCAGTCAGGTAACACTACCTATAATTCTCAGTTGTCTTTAAGTTGGTAGATGGAGACTAGCTGTTAGGAGGTCTCCCATACACTGCACACAGAGAGCCTATGTTTCTGCCTTGGGGTGATGCCACACGTTAGTATTTTGATTTTGTTTTGTAACGGAACCAAATCTCACCGGGGCGGCCCGCAACCGATAGCATATGTGTTTGTAAGCAAACGAATGCGATTGCCAATCAGCGCCCGGTGTCTTGTATTTACACTATACAAGACACCGGGCGTTTTTAATCCGTTTGAAAACGCATCCTTTTTTTTGACCGTTTACCAAGCTGCTTACAACCGGTTTATCCATTAGGATAATTGGGAAAAACAGAGAAAAACGGTCAAAAACTGATTTTTAAAACTGTGTTTTAAAAATGCATGCGTTTTTAAACGGACTGAAAACACATGCTTAAAAACGGACCAAAAATGCCATGTGTGGCATCACCCTTAAAATTGTGCCTAAAACCTAGCACAACTAAATTTATTGAGCCTCTCTCCACTTCCTTTGAGCACAAGCTACCACTTAAAAAGGGTTGTCTGAGACTTTTCAAAAACTTCTATGTGGCCGGGGGCTGCTGAAAAGAAATAAACCTGTACCTACCTCCGCGGTCCCTACAAGTGTCCCGCGCCGCCGTCTCTCCGGTATGTGCCCCTGTTTGTTTACACCTGATACAGCGCTAGAAATGGAAACGGGTGGGCGTGAACAAGCCCCTTTTGTTGACAGGGGCACAGGTAAGTGCAGTTTTATTTTTTTAAACAGCCTCATATTGGCCACTAAGAAAGAGAAAAGTCTTGGAAAACCCCTTTTATACAGAAATGACTACTCTATGTGCGATTTGCCCCCTCTCTCCTTTGCTTGTCTATCCTTTACAAATTCTCAGGTGCAGGGAATTCGCCGTGCACACAGGGCTGGATTATCATTCTGTGGGGGGCCCACAAAAACTTCCTGATGGCGGCCCAGTTTGCCAGTACTACTGATTTATATAAAGGGCCTATTTTAATGGGATATTGAGAATTAAATTTGGCAGGAGCAGTAATAACACAAACTTTGGCTACTGTCAAGGAATTTTGGAAAACAGATCATGGCAAGTATAAGAGAAAAAAAGTGCATTCAGTCCATGCTCGGTTCCTAATTTCCAACGTCACTTCTGTATATAGTTCACAGACACTGTCGTTTTGGCCACAAATATTGGCTGTTGTGGCACCTACTGATGTCACTTGTTCTGTGTAAGCAAAACCTGTTTAAGCCACTAAATGGCCACAACAGGTCCTGTGACACTTATGGGATTTCCGAGAGTCAATAGGCTACAGCAGCATAACTGGAAATTGGGAGTTGAAGCAGGGCAAGCGCACTATATTAATCATGGGGTAAACAGAGAAACCCTGTAACTGCTTAAAGGGGTTGTCCAGAAGGTGTAAAACATTGCTGCTTTCTTCCAAAAAGAGCTCCTCTGCTGACCATGGGCAGTGCATGCTATTGAAACTAAGAGCCTTTAATCCCTATGTAGCTGAACTGCAATACCAGCACAAACCACGGTCAGGTGTGGTGCTGTTTTAGGAAGAAGCCATGCTTTTCAACCTCTGAACAACCCCTTTAACTAGTTTAACCAACAAATGCTTTGCTTTTCTAGCTCTTTATTGCTTATAAAGAAATATCAGTACAATATTCCACTTCAAAATGTAGAATATTTGAAAAATTTCAGATTTTATAGTAAGGTACTGGACTTTGTAAGGAAGTTATGGCATACATTACTCGCAGCCATGGATAGGCCAGACCCCTGCATGGTGCCTTTCATACAAATTGTATTATAAAATTAAAAGAAACAAGACAAGAAGACACATTTCTTTGAATTAACATGTGTGGGTGAAATAAACTACTAAACAAATTGTCTCAAAGTAAGATTTTCCTTACCGTCTCTTCCTCATCCTCATCTTCCTCTTCTTCGTAGAATTCAATCTCGTCCGGATTCATGTTTGATTCCAGGAAGTCTGTCTCATCATCTCGGGCACCAACAAAAAATCTGGGTGTCGAGCTGTCGCCCTCGCAGGGTGGGGTCAGGGATGACATCACAAACTAGTGGGCCTAACATCACGCTCTGGAACCATCACGTAAAAATAGGACAGATCTTGTGAAAAGATGGGGTCACTTCTAAGGCCTCCAACTTCAGGGCACAGGGTTTAGAAGCAAGGTGAGGATGCATGAGTGGTAAGGGCATGCCCAAGGGCTTCTAACTAAGTGAGGAAGCACAGGTTTAGCATGCTCTACATGTCCGGGTGATATACATCATTTATTAGTTAGGAGGCATTCAGTTGTGGAAAATGCTATTGTCATCTATTCCTAGAAGCAAAGTACTTGTATACCAATGTGGAAGTTTACAGTCCTGTACGTGATTTCTGCCAGACATCAATCTTCCAAAAAACTGCTCCTGGAACAAACAAAAGATGTTGTTGAATCTAGGAATTATCATCAGACACAACGTAATGCAAGAAACTGGAACTTATATGTGTAATACACAAAAGACAAACTTACTCTACCATAAACGTCTCTATGTCAGCAATCTGATCTGTGTTACTCCAAAGAGGTGAAGAAATAAGATAATATTGTTCTGTGTCCTTCAAGACTGGCTTACATAAAAAACCAGCCTGTTCAGCCAAGAGCTTGCTGAACTGATCATTAGTAAACAGCAGTTCTCCTCCGCTCTGCACATGCACTCAAGGAGAACAGGAGTTGGAGGTGAGTTAAAGTTCTGCCATCTCAATAACCTATGGCTCGCTGTGCTCCACGCTCCACCCCACCGGACAGCTGTCTCAGCACTTCAGAGGAAGAAGCAGCAAGAATCTGGAGTGACAGTATGCAAGATCTGTGCCTCAGGAGTGTGTGTGAATGTCCCAACAATGGGGGGGCAGTAAGGGGTGGGACAAGATCTCCTAGTGTTCAAGGAAGAGTTTTTAGAGAGTTTCTCCAAACTCCACCCTCCCTTTCCAAATGTATCTGATATATCACATTCCACAGCGATCAGCCATGATTCACCAAGTAACACATTTGAGCATGGATCTTATGTTTCCATAGGACAGATCATCAATATCAGATCAGTGGAGATCCATGGCTGCAGTTCCTGGTGCCAACCACTACACACAAACAGAACTGGATCTGGCTCTGTTCTCTATAGGTCTTCATTCTGAATATTCATATACCGTATATGTCAATATGAGCTAGGATCCCACATACCATACAGATTTCTAATTAAAATAAAACAAAGTTGCCCCATTTTAGATGCATCAGACGCTTGAAAGGGATAGACAGCCTTTAAACAGAGCATGTCACTACTCCTAAATCATGTTTCTCTAAACTCATGTATAGTCTGGCAATGTCAGCAGTGACTGAACAGTGTCACAGGATACAGGAATACATTCCCAGAATTCTTGGAATAACACATCTGAGAAAACATCTTCTATTTCAAGTATTTTTTAAAGGAAATCTACTATCAAAATCCAGTGACACAGTGACTGTGATAACCTCTTATATTTGTTATCCATTGTCTCTTTCCGTCTAACATCAACGTTTAAAATTATGGGAATGAGCCTGAAGAGCTCTGGATTGTTTCCATAGCCTCTCAGTGATATCTTTTCACACGTGTTAGGCTGCTTGCACACAACCCTTGTGGGGATGTATATCCGGCAGCAAAATATCCCCACGGACAGCTATGGCGCCTGGTAGCATACTGTGCATGGGGGAAAAGATAGAGCATGCTCTATCTCTCCCTGTGTTTACAGCCAGGTGCCATGTCTCGCTATGCAGAGGAGAGGGGTGAGCGCTGCTCTCCAGTGTGCTCCCATACGCTCACCCGGGCGAGCATACAGAAGTGTAAAACTAGCCTCTCAACATGCAGAACAGATCTCCCCTGCAGCTGTACTTCATGCTGCTGCTATATTACACAGGCAGGGGGAGGTGGGGCAGAGCAGGAGGAGGGGAAGACATGTTCTGCTCATTGTAACAGCTTGTGAATCGGCAGCTATGATAGGGCTCTGGAAACACCCACCAGAGCCCCTCAAGTTCATCAGCATAATTTGAGAAAAGTTGATTTCAGAAGGAAGCCATCATCTGCGCTGCCAATGGATTACTAGTGTCACAGTGTCTGGGGTAATTATAAAGTGTCTCTGGTTTATCATGCTTGATTTTGATGGTAAATTTCCTTTAAATATGTTATAAATATTATATATATGTGTGTATATATAGTAGGGCAAGAGAAGTGCAAGAGCCACAGGGAGTGTTGTAGCAAGTAAAGAGACATTGGGGAGAATTTAACAATGTGTCTGGGGTTCTGCCAGTCTCTGGCTAGAAATCACTAGTCTTCTGGTGCACCAGATTTATCACTTTGATTATAAATTCTTCTGCAGTGTTAGACTGTCGGTTCCTACTTTAGACCCAGTATTGGTTGGTGCGCCAGAAATTTTTGGCGCTTAGACTATTTTTTTGTTGGCAGCACCCCCTTTCCCTTAAGACAACTAGCATTTTACAAAGGCGACACTCCCTGAGACAAGTCACTAAAGTGCCAAAAAAGTTCTAAATAAATATAGTGCAAGGCATTTTAGACAATGGCATTTTGGGGCAAAAATCTGCCAGTATTCTGGAGCAAGTTCAGTAATAAATTCCCCCCATTTTGTTGCTTAGAGGTTGATACATAGCGATCTTCCAATGCAGGCTATAGTTAGAATGTAAAGCTGGGGCTGCCCTAACCCACTCCTGACACACTTTTTGGAAAAAAGTTTGTGGATCAGAAAACCTGCAAAAAGAAACCCACAGAAAAACAATGTGCAAGGGATGATAAATCTGCCTATTGTGTAAGTGTAGGGGGATGGAAGCAGAAGGGTGGAGGGGCACAGCAGGGAATGGGGAGTTCTCTACCTCATCCCGTATAAAGTTGTGGAGAATATACACCCAATCTACACTAATTCTTCTCAATAGTTGAAATTATTTTTCCCCTTTATTCCCTTATTCCTCTGTAAAATACATGGTAAATTCATATCATAAGGTACAACCATCTGAATAAAACATGGGCCATGATAAAATTACTATTATGTCCCAGTAATAGATTCTGGCGCAGTCATCAGAACTGCAAGGCTCCGGCCAAACATTTATATTTTCTGTGTCTCTGCTTATGTCATAGTTACTGTAGCAAGGCTGCAGCATCTCGCATGAATAAATAAAGTGGCGTGTCTAAGCAATTTTCTTTGGACTTTTGCCGGAAAAATTATTAAAGAGAAAGACAGGAAAAGTTGCACGCAAGTCATATGAAAGTTATAAAAAAATGTTTTAGGGGTTTTACCAGGCATATACTATTAATGCCTTATACTTAGATCTTAAAGGAAATCTACCATCAGGATGAAGGATTGTAAACCAAGCACACTGACAAACTGGGGTGCACCCCCTCTGGCAGGATCTGCTCTTCTTTTAACTTCTTATGCCTTTGGGGTTTTTTTTCAAAAAAAGGTTTTTAAAATTATGCAAATCAGCATGTGGCCATTTTTTTCTTAAAAACAAGGGCATAGGAATCTCAAAGAATAGCAGAACCTGACAGAGGGGGCACACACCAGTATGTCAGGGTGCTTGGTTTACAATCCTTCATCCTGGTGGTAGATGCCCTTTAAAGGGAACCTACCATTTGATTTGATGCATTATGAAGCAAACATACCTTGAGAATGCTGTAGCTACACGAATGCAGGATCATATCTTGGTTAATCCCTGTGCTGAGTGGTTTTGCTGAAACAATTATACAATTATGATAATGAAGCTCTGTTGCTTCTGTGCCTGGGCTCTGCGTTTAGTTTCACATTAGCTTTGCACTGCACCAGAGGATGGTGCAATCAGTATTCTCCCTGTCAGGCATAATAATCAATGGCTGCACCATCCCCCAGCAGCTGTGCATGAGTGAAATGCAGTGAAAATGTGCTGCGTCTTGTGCAGGTGTTAGACATTTCTGAAACATTACCCATTACGGAGCGTTCTTTTCCTACAAAGTGGAGGACGTAAAGACTGCAGAAACAGATGTGTCTATTATATTAGCATTTTGATATTTTTTTTGCAAATAAATGAAAAACCTGCCTCCCATCCCACACATAGTACATTCCCGCTGAGTTTGTATCACATTACTATAAGAAGGAACAAAAATCTCCCAACACAGCTGCAGAAGATGTGTACACAGCAGCACCGGCAGGGAGTGAAGACAAATCTAGCAGAAGCTACAGGCCGTTCTCTCAGCCCAGACCAGTGTGGAGGCTCTTGTGTGTCAGGCTATAACACTGCACATGAAAGGAAATCTACCACATGGATGCTGTATGGTACATCCACTCAGGGTGCATTCACACGTGGCGTTTTGGATGCGTCAGAACGCATGCATCTTAAAATGTTACTTTGCCGTTGGCGACTCTGGAAGTATTTTTTTATTGCTGGAAATGTAAGCAGCTGTGTACGCATTTTTACTTACAGCAATGAAGGAAAACGCTTCCAGAGTAGCAAAACGCATTGTAACATTTTAAAACGCATGCATTTCGATGCATACGTTTTGACGCATCCAAAACCCCACACGTGAATGCACCCTCAGGGGCTTCTGTCTACATCACAGAAGCCCCTCTTGGCTCTGTTGTCTGCTAATTATGCACGCCGTTCTTTTTAGCGTTACTGACCGCCTCCACCCAGAGCCAGACCCTCACACATTCCGCTACTGTGCGATCAGTAACAAGGCCCCGCTATCTTGCATTGTTTAAGTGCAAGACACTGGGGCCTGCTTATTGATCGCATGCGTTTCCCTGGAAACGCATATGCGAACGGCCTAGAGCCAGCCCCCTGTGCCCTAGAGTCGCTTTCATAACAGCAGAAGGTGTGACCACGGCCAAGCACACCAAGTCTACTTGGTGTACAATACTGCATCCATGTGGTAGATTTCCTTTAAGATCTCCTGAAATACCTGCAGATCTGGGAGACATTACATTTTTGTACTTTAGTAAGAAAACTTATGTTATAACTACTTAATATAACATGTTTTATTAAGCATTCAAGGACCTCTTCACTTTATCTGCGTTCTCAAAGAGAAATGAATTGTGTTAAATTATTTCTCTATTGTACTAACCTAATAATAAATAATAATTCTTTATTTATATAGTGCACACAGATTACGCAGCGCTGCACATTGTTTGATACATCGGTCCCTGTCCCCATGGGGCTCACAATCTAATCAACCTAGTACTGAGAGCCCCAACTAGTATTTGTTTCCCATCCAGAAGACCGCACAAAGCTGCAATTCTTTTCTAGTCCACTCCATCACCACCCTGAGTGCACAACAACCACCACTTCAATACGGAGAACATTTTGGCTGCAATTGGGTTGAAGAGAATAGTAGGATTACGTGAGTGCTGCCTCCTAGAAGGGAGTGATACTGCGGTAACAGCTGACCACCTACATATCAGGCCCTTACCCCATATAATGTTTTATGCGTGAGATGGATGTCCTCGGGTGATGTGTTGCCACAGGTGCTGGCATCATCCCCTACTACAGCGATGCACAGATATTACATCATAAGCCTCCTTCTAGACCTGCTGTCTACGCTGAATCTAGAAGGGAAAGTATTATAACAATTGGTAAACCATAGGGTGCGGTCACACGTCACGTTTAACGCATGTGTTTAAAAACGCATTGCAATAGCTGAAGAGTGATTTGTCTAATTAAACAGCTGTTAACACTTGCGTTTACAAAACGCTAATGTTAACGCACGTGCTAACATTGCGTTAACGGTTGCGTTTTTTTACCGATCACATATTAACAATGTGTTAATGGTGCGTTAATATTGCATTTGTTAAAAACAATGTATTTAGGCAAATCTCGTCTGCTCAGCTGTTGTATTGCATTTCAATACGCAATGTAAACGCCACTTATGATTGTAGCGGTTGATTGCGCTTGAATTGCACTGCAAGTGTCCAGGGGCAGGGCTTGGCCCGATATCTGCGTTTCAGTGAAATGCATTTGCGATGCGTACAATGCAAGGCAGTGGGTGCTCCTTACCGATTGCGTGTGTTCCATTTGAAACACAGATGTAATCTGACACCACATGTGACCCCACACGTCCACACGTTCAGTTTTTCAGATTTAGTTTTTGATGCCCAAACCAGCAATGGAGTGAAAACTGAGGAGGAGCAGCACTCCTAAAGGTGAAGACACAGGTGGCGTTTTTAGGCCGTTTTTAGGCGTTTTTGACCAGTTTGAATTAAGACAATTGGTTAAACCTGTCAAAAGCGCATGCGTTTTTTACGATCTGAAAACGCACTAACTAAAAACGGCCCAAAAACGCCACATGTGTCTTCACCCTTAATGATAAGTCCTCACCCAATATGAACTACACCTGCTTTTGGCTTAAAAAAAAAACTGCATCTGAAAAACTGAATGTGTGGCTTCACCTGTGTTATATGGACTCCTCTTTATTACAGCATAATCACTAAAAGGGATTTGCCCATAAAAGCTAGTTCTTAAATTTGAAACCCCAAGTGATGTATACACAATATAATTTTTAACCCCTTACTAATTTTATTGCTGTTTTAGCTCCTATAATGATGGCGTGGGTGGGGACTCTCTAACCAGACACTTCATGATTCCTCTGTGCTGTCAGATGTTGTGTGCTGACAATGTGCTTAGACTATGAGGGTACAGGGTTTATCTATACTTTTATTTAGTCTCTGAACACTTTACTAGTATCTGACACATAGAAAGAGAGATGACACAGATCAGAGATGAGGAGATCCATGAGATCGATATAAAACACAATGACACACTCAAGCACTGCTATATTTGAGCTATTAAAAAAAAAAAACAGAGTGCCTTCCCACTGGATAAAGAGCTTATCTTGCCTGTAGCTTGTAGGGCAAGTCTCACTGTTGCTTGCCGTCAGGAAGTGTCTGTGTGTTTCTATGTGTGTACTCGTCTTTTATTGGAGAGGGGAGTAGCTGAAGGCATAGAGGAGAAGCTATCCATGCCCGCCCCTACAAGATAGAAAATTTACGCTTAGATCCCAGACCAACCAAAACTGTATACACCAGGACTGATAGACCAGACCAGTAACTTAAAGGCTTTTTTTCACGAAGAATCATTTTAACCCCTTACTTTACAATGTTGCTCAGTTTTATTGCTGTTTTAGCTCCTATCACTAAGTGATGGTCAGTGTAAAATTCCAGGGTGTGGGCTGGACTCTCTAAGCAGACACTTTATTATGCATCTAGTTCTATGAGCTGACAATGAGGTTAGATTATCAGGGTACAAGGTTTATATACACTTTAATTTAGCTTCTGAACATTGTACTAGTATCTGACACATAGAAAGAGAGATCAGAGATGATGAGATCCATGAGATGCCTATTATTCACTGTCAGCTCTGCTCTGTTTACACAGATATGTGTCTGCCTCCCCCTATCTTGCAGTTTCTCTCTCCTCACCATGTGCTGTTTGCTGGTAGGAAGTGAGTGAGTGTTTTTGAGCTGCGTCCTGGACTGGGGGGGTGGGGCTAGAGTGCTGGGGGCGGGGCTAGAGTGCAGAGAGCAGAAAGAGAGAAACTCACACAGAAATCCAAGATGGCAACCCGACCCCAAGTCAGAAGTTACAGGGTCGTGTCTAGGGGCAACTGAAATTGTATAGTCCAGAACTGATTGAGACAGGTTGGACTTATATCTGCGAAATGCTGTATTTTTGTTAATAACAGTGAATCAGAGAATGTGTAATTTTGTTATACTGAGTATATTTAAGAATCTTGCCTTCATGGGAATAACCCTTTTAAAGTGTAAAAACAACTAACAGGAAATTGTCAGATGAATACGGAAGGAGTTAATCAAGATGGGTAAACGTGAATTAGCTGTAAGCCGTCAATTTGTTCCGGTTTTATTTTTAGGTCTGTGTTTTGGGCTTGTCTGATTTCTCTTAGACTGTGTGAAATTTGGCATCTTTAAAAAGTCGCACAAAAGTGACAAATTTTTGAGCAACCCCTTCTAATCTTTATCATATGTCAGCAGAGGAGTGTGTCTTTTTTTAGACATTAACATCTGGATTCCTAAGATTAACCAGGGGCAACACAAGAAAACAACAAACTTTTGAGGTCATGTAAAAAAAAAAAATGCAAAAAATTGTAAATTCAGCAATGCGCCCCTCCCCCCCAAAAAAAGTCTCAAAAAGTAGATGAAATATTAGAATCGAAAGTGATAAATCCCCCTCAATAAGAATAATCTAAAATACAATGGGGGAAAAATTTACAAAAAAAAAATACAATGAAGGACCTTCACATTGTAGGATGTGGAAAACTGTAAAGGATCAGGTAGTTTAGTAAAATATAAACCAGATGACCAAAGGAATGTGGAGAGGGAAAAGAGAAGATAAAGATAAAAGGGTTAACTATTATAGTGACAAGAACTTAAGTGTACAAATCAGTGACTAACCAAGAGCAAAGCAGTCATTTATCTGTTTACTACATAAACGGAGCTCTTATGTTTTATCTGGCAATTCATTATTTTACAGATGTGAAAAGCAGGTCACATCTTGTTACTACCAAACTGGAAGGATTTGTTGTATCAAAGATTTCAATTCTTTATAGAAGGGTTTCCATAATTAGGTAGAAGAGTGCAGAAACTACACGTCATATGACAAGACAACCCCTCAACCCAAGACAAATATTTTCTACCCTTAATGTCCTTCTACGTCCTCTTGCACCACACCAACCTCTCTCATTTCAGCTGAGCATTTTGACTTACACTTTAAAAACACAATAGAAGGTATCAGGGAACGTTTCAACCTTTAATCCCAGCAACCCACCTAGAATATCCAATCCCCCCCCTCCCGCTTAACCAACTTCTCTTCCCTTACTGATGAGTTTCCTCCATGCTGTGTAAGCTCATATCTCACTACTTGTGCGATTTACCCAACTCCACTGCATCTTATCCCCAACCTTATCACTGTGCCCATCCAAGCTCTAACTCATCTTTTTAACCTTTACCTAGCGAGTGGTATTGTTCCATCTTCCAACATGCACCTGTCACACCCATGCTAAAGAAGCTATCTCACTACTTCCATTTGCTTCAAAACTCCTGGAACAACATGTCTATCTAGAGGTATCTTACTAGCTTTACTCCAACTCGCTCTTTGACAAACTACAATCTGGTTTTCAACCCAATCGCTCCACTGAGACTGCGCTGACCAAAGTCTCTAATAACCTACTGTCAGCCAAGGCAAATGTGCTCCTGGCATCACTGACTTGGTCCTCTCATGGACATTCAACGTCTATCACTCCCACATCACCTCGGCCACTCTCTGTTGGCATCCCTCAAGGTTCTGTGCGGAGACCCCTACTCTTCTCCATCTACACCTTTAATCAAATTAAGTCTCATGGCTTTCAATCTCAGTTAACTCTCTAACACCTCCATCCTTAACTCTTCTGCTCGACTAATCCATCTGTCTCCTCGACTCTCCTCTGCCTCGCTTCTCTGCCAGTCTCTTCAACGATTGCCCATTGCAACCATTTCAATTTTCAATTTAAAATACTAACCACAACCTGCCCCCCCATATCTCCGAACCAATTAGCCAATACCCTCCCACATAGATTGTGAGATCTCACGGGCAGGGTCCTCCTTGCACTTGTCTCCTAATCACTGTAGCTTTGTATTTTGTACTTGCTTTTGGTCTTTACTTGATGTAATGTATATGAATCTCTTATTGATTGTTCATAACCATGGAATAAATGGTGCTCTATAAAAAATGCTAATAATAATGTACCGAACAAAGAATATGCCACATATGAGCCTCAAATCTATGAAGAAGAAATTTAAGAATAAGAAACTTCTCATCATTTATCTGTATAGTATTCATTATGTTGCTATTACATAAAAAGAAGTATCAGTAAGAGTATTTCAGCAGCAGGATTCCTCAGTGATAATGGAATGATAACTGGCTGGCTGCCGCGTCATTTACCACCTGAACCATAATGCCTAAATCACTTTGTGAGGGCGCATTCACGTGGCGATATGGTCACGTCAGAACACACGCGTCCTTAAATATTACAATGCTTTGGCTACTTTGAAAGTGTTTTTCTTCACTGCTGCAAGTGTAAACAGCTGTGAAAATGTTTACACGGCTGCTTACACTTACAGCAATGGAGCAAACGCATAGTAGCATTAAAAAACACTTGTGTCCTGGCACATGCAACCAAAACGCCATGCGTCACCGCAGCCTAAATCAAGGACCAACAACGTTTCCAAGGATGGGACTAGAAGCATCATAGTAATACAGGATTCATGGAGTCCCTTCAACCCAGCAGAACAGCAGTGCCAAACTGTAACCATGATAACAGTGTGGAAGCAGAGACTCTGTATATATTTACTACGTTGCTCCTAGTCCCCTCCTCGACATTGCCATGAATTCCAGCCACTACACTCTCCATAATTCACAAACCAAACATATACAGTCTTGTGTTTTAGCGCCTACAGATACAAGAACCCTATCAAAATGCAGTGCAGGATCAATGGGGAAAAAGGACTTTATTATGGGATCTACCGTAATATAAATAAATTAAGGAGCTGTAAAAATAAATAAAAACATTGGCATCAAGGCTCCATTTACGTATGGATCTTGGTCTATATTTGAAACAGAAACTACAACACACTATAGGGCAGTGATGGCGAACCTTTTAGAGACCGAGTGCCCAAACTACAACCAAAACCCACTTATTTACCCTGATGTGCCAATGTGCCATTTTAAGCAGTAACTTACTGTTACCTGTGCTTTCACTTCTTTAATTGTATCGGCCCCTTGAGGCCACCCATACAGTTGAAGCAAAGTGGGCAAATTCAGACTATTATTGTAGCTTCTCTCCAGGGTCTCTATGTTTAGGAAGAATGGTGGGTCCAGCAGGATGACCTCCAAAGATAATGCAGTTCTTTCACAACACCTTCTCACTTTTCATGCAGTTCCAAACAGTCAATGGATTTAAACCTGTTTGGTGAACTCTGTCCTGGGCTGATGGCCTGAGTGCCCACAGAAAGGGCTCTGAGTGCCAGCTCTGGCACCCGTGCCATAGGTTAGCCATCACTGCTATAGGGTGTTCCAATGGTTAAAGCAGTTTTCCTAATAGACACTTCTATCACAAAATATGCAAATAACATTGGCTTGTCCATCCCCATCAGCTCAACAGATATGAAAGGTGCCATAGACAAGCATTGCTTCCTTCATCCAATGAGGACCAGACTCCTGTTTTTTGAGAACGGTGAGTGTACCAACAACCACTGATCAAATACAGGCGGTCCCTGACTTAAGAATATCCGACTTACAGACGACCCCTAGTTTCAGACGGACCTATCTGCCCACTGTGACCTCTGGTGAAGCTCTCTGGATGTTACTTTAGTCCCAGGCTGATCAGCTGTGAGGTGTCTGAATTAAGTTTTATTTATAATCCTTGTTCCCATGACAACATAAAACCTTAAAAATCCAATTGTCACAAGGACAACAATTTTTTTTGTCTGAAGCTATAAAATCTACCTGTTCCTACTTACATACAAATTCAACTTAAGAACAAACCTAGTTAGTTTCTGTTCATCCAATAGACACAACACAAAGGTCTATGGTCGGACAGCACCGTTAATTGACGGAGTGGGTTCAGTGAATATTACACACAAAGAAAAATAAAAAGCACAATTGTTGTGGGGAGATGCTCTGGTTCAACAGTGAGTGTCCCAACAACCACTGATCAAATACAGGCAGTCCCTGACTTATCTGTCCACTGTGACCTCTGGTGAAGCTCTTTGGATGTTACTTTAGTCCCAGGCTGCAATGATCAGCTGTAAAGTGTCTGAATTAGGTTTTATTGAAAATCCTTATTCCCATGACAACACAAAACCTTAAAAATCCAATTGTCACAAGGACAAGAAATTTTTTTGTCTGAAACTACAACTATAAATTCTACCTGTTCCTACTTACATACAAATTCAACTTAAGAACATACATAAAGAACCTATTAGTTTCTGTTTATCCAATAGACACAACACAAAAGGTCTAGTCGGACAGCACCTTTAATTGACAGAGTGGGTTCAGTGAATATCACACACAAAGAAAAATAAAAAGCACAATCAAAAATAAATCCACAAAAGAATCGTGAATCACTTCCCAGCATCCTAAGGGATTCTCTTTCCATAGTCGGCATAGGAGTTTACACTGCAGCACATCTTCATAGAGCACATATTGTTGTGGGGAGATGCTCTGGTTCGGAGCTGCTTTTAGATGGTTTAATCTGGCTGGATCTGAAAATAAATGTGTGGCTGACAGAGTGTCTTTGATAACATCCAGTGCTTCTCTAATGCAGGAAGTGATTTCAGGCAATGAGGAAGAAATGGGCAACAAATGGGCCCTTGCCGTACCCGCCAAGCATACTTCTCAGCTGACCCTTTCCTCGCCAGTAAGCTTATCCACGAAGACATCTCCAATTCCCCTGCTAACCACATAATCTAGATCTATTTTACCCTAATCTAGATCTATTTTAACCTAATCGCTGCTGACACTAACCTTTAAAATGCCAGGATGAAGGACTGTATGCAGATGAGCCTAAGGGGCTCCATGCACCATAGGTGTCAATGGAGCCTGGAGCCCCTTAGGCTCATTTGCAAACAGTCTTTCATCCTTGTGGTATGTCCTTTAAATGAAGGCATGGTTGCCCGGGTGTTACCATCTTGGATCCAATTGTCACCTCCCCCCATGACATCATAAGGGGCGCCAATCAGTCGCTATGACAGCCAGGAGCCTTTGAGAGGCTACTATGGGTGTCAAATTGAGATCACCAACAGTATCAGTGTCATTTGGTTAAAATCAGTTATTATAATCAGTTTAATGCAAGTGATCATGTACGAAGTGCGTGCACAATCACAGCGTGCAAATCCATCCATACAAAGTGCAAAAGCAACTTCTGTATGCTTTCCATGAACTTGCTGTAAAAATATTTTAACCCCCGCCCCCCAAACACCCTTTCCCATAAAAAAAATTATGAACTGCAACAAAAGAAGAATTCATAATGAAATCACAAAATAGAACTTTAGAAGTCTGAAAACCCTACGGCCTCCTGTCACCATGAAAATGCAGCTTGTATACACAACGGATGGATCTTAGTTGATCTAGTAGTGATGAGAAAATAGTTTGTGGTTTAGGGTTTTGCTTGCACATACCACGATCTGTTCCTATCCTTACATAAAGATCCAGAAGACACAAGTTTGACATCTTATCACTTAATCCAATCCAGACAATCAGTTTCAGGTTTTGGTCACACATTGCGTTTTGTTTCCTGTTTACCACTTGCGTTTTAAATAGTTGAAGAGGAGATTTGATTAATTATATTCCTGTCAACATTGTGTTTACAAAATGTATGCATTAACGCTTTAGTAACACACGCGTTAATGTATGTTTGTTAAACGCAATGTTGACAACAATGTCATTGGGCAAATCTCCTCTTCCGCCGTACGCATGCGTTGAACAAGAGAGAGAGACAAGAGAAGAAGAAGAAGAGAGGAGAGAAGAGAGAAGAAGAAGAAGAAGAAGAAGAGAGAAGAAGAAGAAGAAGAAGAAGAAGAGGAGAGAAGAAGAAGAAGAAGGAGAGGAAAGAAGAAGAAGAAGAAGAGAGAAGAAGAAGAAGAAGAAGAAGAAGAGGAGAGAAGAAGAAGAAGAAGAGGAGAGAAGAAGAAGAAGAAGAAGAGGAGGCCCCCGTGCATGCCTCCGTCTCGTGTCCTGCTCTTGCTGCCTAATAGCACCAGCTGAACTCTCTTCGCCGATGATGATGATAACCCTGCTACAACCTGGCTCCAAGTGTCAACCGGCTACATCATCATCAATTTTCGTTTCCCTGTCACTGCTACTGTGTCAGATGCATAGCCTGCCTCTGTACGAGGCAGAGGATGTCTGCCCCATCTCTTCACTGCAAGCAGCTGCTGTCCTGTCCTCATACACTTCTTCCTTCGGCTGAATATGTCGCTGAGCCCAGACCACCTAGTAGCTCTCTGGGTGAGGGAAAATTACCGTACAGAGGCTGGTTGAAGACAGGTGAGGGCCGCTGACCTACTCCTAGTGCCATGCCAACTAAGTGTTTTTAAATCTGAGGACCCCACAGACTCTTGGCTGGTGGGTTGTCAGAATGTTATATTTGAAGGAATTAGGTGACCTAGCCAACCCTCAACAACCTTTTTGTTGTGATCAACCCGCACTGCCGCTAGATAACCACAGTAGTTCTGGCCTCCAGAGTCAACCCTGCTGTGACTCCCCTTACTTTGCTTGACCTCTGGCCTCCTCCACCTGCCACCTTTTCTGTCGGACATAGTGGTAATCACCTACGTGGATTTGACATTTATTTTGTTGCCTCAACTGTATAACAAAAGAGTATTGGAATTTGCGTTATACAGATACCCACCCCCACAACAGACACCCTGTTAATTGGAGCAAAAATCACTATGGTACGTATTTTTGCTTCTGGAATTTAGTACAAAAAGTATTGGTGAATTTGCGTTCAACAATCCCTCAAAACGTACACCCTGTAAAATTTGAGCGAAAATCACTCGCTAAAGTAATGGATTTGACAGGTAAATCATTCTCTAAAACTTTAGCAACAAAAAGTATTGAATTTGCGTTATAAACAGATCCTCCAAAGCGAACACTCTGGATTGGAGGCTAAAAATCAGGTCTGTATGTGCGTGATTTGACACGTAAAATCTTGCTCTGAACTTTTAGCAACAAAAGTATTGAAATTTGCGTTATACATATCTCCTCCAAAACTGACACCCTTGGAATTGTGAGCCGAAAATCACTCTGTATAGTATGTGGATTTGACACTTAAAAATCTTGCTCTGAAACTTTAGCAAACCAAAAAGTATTGGAATTTGCGTTATAAAATCCCCAAAAACGGACCCCCTGAATTTTGGAGCAAATATGCAGAAAAATATGTAGATTTCACAATATTCTTCTATTCACTTAGCAACACAAAAGAACGCTATTTGGGGTATCAGATTACAAGACTGACACCATAGGTTGAAGCAGAAATCAGCACACAACGTATGTTTATTTCACCATGGATTTCTTCATATTCACTTCGCACCACATTCAGATACTCCAAACAACCACAAACACCAAAATCACAACACACAGTAGAAGCAGCTGTAACTACAGACGCACATATATTAGAAAAATGGCTGCCCTTTTATATTCCTTTGTTGACTCACATAGCCTGCCGGTCACTGATAGGCTTGCACTGTGCTCGATGGGAGTGCCTTTCTCCTTCCTACAATTCCTGCCCCATTAACAGGGAAAAAAAACCCTTTGTTTCACGAATCACCTAAACTTCGGCTATCGCGCGACTATTCAAATTTTCCTGAATTCTAACAGAAGTTAGATCGTTAGAATCGATTCGCCCATCTCTAATTTTGCAATGTCTCTTAAGTTTTCCCTATGTGATACTGTGAGAGTGCCCATGTTTAGTCTCACTTTTGAAGTCTTTTGTGTTGTGCGAATTAGTTACCAAAATAAGCCTGGTCTAGCATGCTTCTGTTTTGGGTCTTATTTGGGGCGCAAGAATGGAACAATTCCAAGCCCCAAAAGGCGCACATGTTAACAAACTCTGGGTTAACAAATATAAATACAAGCCCACTACACTTAATCCTTGAGGCAGCTAACTTTGGTTCGCTGCTTCAATTCTGCACCTAAAAGTAGCAAACTGCAAAAAGTCACACAAAAAAGAAAAAGGACATAGGAGTGATACATGTCCCCAATGTGTTATTATAGTATCCTGAGTCATATGTTAGAATCTTGTCTTTGTGGGAACCCCCCTTAAAAACATGAACATTCTTACCGGGTTTTCTATTAATATGGAAAACCCCAAGGAGCCAGGTTAGACAAAAAGAAACAATATTCCAGGTTCCACTCCATTTCCAAGTTCCTAGCGAGGTCCGTATTTTTCTTTTTCCACCCAGGCAATAGTCCCCCTGGTGACTACGATGAGGAAAGCTCCTTTAACCCTACAACTACAACGCCAAGCCACTTTTCACCTTTCCTGACACACGGCCCATTTTTTCTGCCCTGTATCACTATTAGTTGTTATATCTTCGGAATGCTTTAACATATCCAAGTGATTTTGAAATCGTTTTCTCATGACACTTAGTACTATGTTAGTTTAGAAAGATTTTTGTGTATTGTTGAGTTTATTTTATGAAAAATCAGATATTTGGTGCTAAATTTGGAAAAATTTAGCAATTTTTTGAAATTCGAATGCTTCTTTTTCCACACTTAGTCATAACAGGGAAAAAACATAATAACTAACATGTTACCGAATGCACTTTATGTAGACATGGGTTTTTTTTACGCATTCTCCTCTCATTTTTTGGCGGTTATGGGGCTTGTGTAATCAATCGTATCCAATCGGCAAACACCATCTCTCCCAGCTCTGTGTATGAGCCTCAGCCAGGTTGATAAATCCCTGTTTGTTTGTTCAGAAGCTCATTGTAATGTTTTTATAATGGCAGCCAGTCTGCCCCCACTTTCCAAGATCCTACATTTTATAATTTGTTTTGGGAGCAAAATCTCTCAGAACAAGTATAAAAACAAGATATGTTCTGCATCAGTGTAAGCTACAGCATTCTTCAAGGTATGTTGTTCATATTGCATAATAACAAATGGTAATTCCCTTTAATACGCTTCCAATTAAATACATTTTGCGTGTCACACATTTGTTTATGCTCTTTATTCCTATACCATAAGTCCTCCTGACACCTTTTTCAATGCACGAAGGCACCCTTTATCCTACACCAAACTGAAGGACGTCATTTTTTTGTGAGATTTGGTTATTGAAATTTATTTATGGCACAAATAACCTTCGGCTTTCTTACCTCATAGCATTCTTCATCTCCTGCTAGCATGCCACAGATTGAATAAACTGACGTCCAGGGTTATCTACACCAGGCTGAATCCTCATCAAGGGTTACCATTAGTGAGTGGACTGTTACAGAGCTGTGGCGTAGATGCAGGAGTCAGGTTCCTTGCCATAGAACTAGTGTTTCTCCGAAGGTCTGGGTACTCTGCACTATAGGAAAAATGTAAATGTAACTAATACAGGATCTAATTGAACCCCCCTTTAATAACAGATGTTGGTAATAATTGCCAGATGAAACAGTCATCGAGGAAGCTATCTTGTGTTCTAAGGGACAACATGGCTACATTTATGAGAAATTCTTCCACATAGAAACTTTTTTTAAATAACATCCATTGAAGAAATTTTACATATGGCAGATGAATTCAATTAAATGTGATGCCCAGATGGATACCCCTTTAAGTTACTGAAGAAATTTTCAAATCAAGTGCTATTAGTTTCCATAAATCACCACTACTCAGTGCCAATCAGCTCACATGAGCTTTGTTTGGTTTGTTTTATATCATCTGAAGCATTGTGCGAACCTATGCAATGGGTGCCAAGTTGGCACTCAGGCCCTTTCTGTGGGCACTCGGGCCATCGACCCAGGACCAGAGTTCACCAAACAAGACCAATCCCTGATATCTTCCCTCATTCCAATAGATGCTGCTCTCACATATTTTACAAAGCGCCACTTCTTGACTGTTGGGAACTGCAGGAAAAGTGCAACGATGTTGACATAGGTTCCCCTATCTTTGGAGTCTTCCTGCTGGACCCACCATTCTTCCTGTACCTAGAGACCTGGAGAGAAAGCTACATGATTACCGATTGCCCTCTTCGTTCAACTGATTTTGGTTGCCCTCAGGGGCTGAAAATACATTAAAGAGTGTGGAAGAACAGGTAGCAATAGTTTTACTGCAAAGGCCATGTTTGCACTCTCTTCCTGGTAAATAAGTGGATTTTGGTTGTAGTTTGGGCACTATCACTGATCTAGGCATATAAGCAAAGGCTTGCTCAGGTGCCTTAGAGTACTTTTAAATTCAATTTATAGCCTCAGGACCACCTGCCCCCCTCCTCCCCTTCACTCATAGTATAAAGGACCACCCCTCTCACTCCGACCATTTACAGGTATAACAGAACCATTGCCCTTAACACAATCACATACAGATGTAGTCGTATCTTGTTTCCTTTTATGTCTGTTCAGCTTCCATATGAGTTCTCATGAAGTCTCCTGTAGCTTAATGATCGTGGAGAAGCAAGTGAATGCTAATTTTTAAGTTAATCCATGGGGTAAATATTTGAATATGATATTAACAAAAAGATCATGATAAACTATATTAAAAATTTTCTTTATATTACATATTTGTATTAGTTTTCAAAACTATAATACATATGTAAGGCATATATAATATAGGAAGTCCTCCAGGTTATGTAAAGACAGGGTTTGTTCTTAATTGAATTGTATGTAGTCTGAACTGTAACTTTATCATTGTAACCCAGTCCAAAAATTTTGGGGGGCCTCTATGACTAGTGATGTTTGAAAATGTTGGTTTTCATAAGAACCAGGATTAACAAAAAATCTTAATGCAAGACACCTTTAATAAACTGTTATAAGCTGTTTATTATAGTTTAAGGCTAAAAGTACAGTAATGACCAAAATCCAGGGGTCAAATTTGTACCTAGGGTTGTCTGTAAGTTGGGTGTTCTTAAGTAGGGGGCCCGTATCATATATATATATATATTATATAGTTATAATACAACTAGCTGTAATCCCTCCAACATTGCTGGATTAGTAAATAACTGCTCTTAGCTATAAGAAAATACAAATGGGCTAACAAAAAATATTTTGTATATCTAGCTATTCTCTTTTGTCCGGTCTCTCTTTTGTCCCTCAGTTGACACTGTAAGGGTTATTTACTAAGGGTCGCGTCGCACTTTCGTCGACCTGTTCGGATACGGAAGATGCGCAGCGTTGACATGTATTTAACAGGTGGTCTTGCTGGGACTGTGACGCACTGATCGTATGTTTGTGGCGCAGCTGCGATGGCTTTCATGCGACAGATATTAGGGGTGGCGGCCATCGACGATCCGACTGATTTGGACTGAGCGCAGGATTTAAGATTAAATGTGTCCGCATCCAATGCACTTACATGCACCGGGAGAAGAAGGTGAACTCCGGACAGACCTGAGCAGGAGGACACCTGACGGACAACGGGCGCACGACTCTTAGTGAGATCGCGCAGAGTCATCATATAGGACAATGTACTTTCTGTGACTCCAAGGGACGGGTAAGTTAATTGCCCCGTCTTTCTGTCTCCGTCTGGTCTTCTCTATCTCTCTCCCTCTCTCTGGCTCTCTCCGTCCTGGTATGTCTTCTCTTTGGGCTAATTTACTAGGGTCCAAATGCAGCCCTTTTTCTCAGGTTTCACCTCCCGAACACGTACGGACACCCTACGGCTCGGACAAACCGCAGAATATAAAAATGGATTTGGGTCGCAAGTAAAGCACTCGCATGCACCAGAGAGCAGGTGAACCTGGCGCCCCTTCTTGACAAGCAGCGACACATGCAGGAACTTGGATGCACGATCTTAGTGACAATCGCGCGGTAAGATAAACTGCCCCTTTGCCTGTCTCTTGGCTCTTCTCTAAAAATCACATATACTCAGTTAGCCTCAAAAAAGGTAGTTTTTTTGGATTTTTTACTCTCTTTCTTCTCTCTATCCGCGAAATGGTACAAATCTACTCGCTGTCTCTATCCATATAGAGTAGGGACCAAGTCATAGAGGGGGACACTGTCCGGCTAATGTATTGTGTATTCGTTTGTTTTATAACCAATGTATAAGACCAGCTTACGTGTTTGAAGTAATATGACTACAGAAAGAGACAGAGAGAGAAGAAACAAGGGGAATACATAGGGTGAGACAGAACGTGATACGGAATGAGGACAAGAAATAGAGATATATAGACATAGATTATGTCTGAGAGACTTTATAGATAGCAGAATAGGAGGAGATAGAGTGATACATACAAGATAAAAAATAGGTTTTGGTTAACCATTCGTATTTTGCTCTGTAGCTAAGAGCAGTTATTTTCTATCAGGCAACCACCGGGGCTTCCCCCCTCACTTTCAAAGAATCCACTTATTAACCACCATCAACATAGCCCTTGGGCAGTTCTATTATTCTAGCTGCGCTAATTTTTTGTCCTACTTGCACTGAAAACAAAGATGTCTTTGGAGCTTCCACGTGTGTTTATCAGTGTCCTTCGGCCAGTTTTGTGTCACAACAAAACTGTGTCCACAAGACAGCAAAATTTTATTAGGAGTTTGTTATAAACATTAATACATCTACTTGACAGAATTGCAGACTCAATACCAGTATTCGTTAATCTGTCAACGCCTGAACATTTGAGAGGCAAACCGCACTTAGTGGCGATTGCCTCCGTTTTGATAATCTCTTATCGTGGCCAATGTCTGTTTGACTCCTTGCAGTATGCCAATAAATCACAGCACAGCTGCTGATTTTGCCACATGGCATTAATATGATCTCGAAAGCTCTAATTGCAATGAGTAATGATTCTTATGTTGAGGTATTACTGGTAATATTGAACAGACCGATAAATAAGATATATAGCAGCTAGATAGAGACATTTAAAATAGATAAGCTTTAAATAGAAACAAAAGAATATCCAGAGCAGCAGAGAAGATATCAGAATGTGTTCCCCCGAAAAGAACCTGGCAAGATTCTATGCAATAAAGGAAAATAAATAGATTTTACATAGATATATCAAACAGTTTGCAAAGAGGGGAACACTCCGATTTTGATAAAAAAAAAGGTGGATCTTTTATTAACCGGTTCGCGACCGCCCTCCGGTATTCACTGTCGGCGGTCGCGTCGCGCTGCTGAGCGGGCTCACGGGCTGAGCCTCTCCATAGCCTATCTTTGCTGCTATGTGCAAGCAAAGCTTACGGTAACTTCCGCATCGGTGCTAGCACCGATCGCGGGTTTTTTGACAGCGTGGGTGCTGCCGGCAAGCTGCCGGCAATCCTCAAACAGATAGCTCACTCCCCGTGCGCCATCCGGGGTCGGCGATACCGTCTCCATGGTAGCCCTCGGGTCTTCCGAACCCGGCTATTTTCGTTTTAACCCTTTAATTACAATTTCTGATAGCACATTGTCCATGAAGTGGGAAGAAAATCCCCATATAACTAC
Organism: Engystomops pustulosus; assembly: GCA_019512145.1. Classification (NCBI taxonomy): domain Eukaryota; kingdom Metazoa; phylum Chordata; class Amphibia; order Anura; family Leptodactylidae; genus Engystomops; species Engystomops pustulosus. The sequence continues at coordinate 48,829,711 of CM033644.1, read as the reverse complement.
TTATACTGCCATACTGTAGTATGCATTATATGATAGGATCGCTCAACAACCTAGGGTTAAAGTACCCGAGGAGTCTGAAAAAATAGTATAAATAAAAATAAAAAAAGTTTTAAAAAAAAAAAATTATAATAAAAAACCAAAATGTCAAATCACCCCCCCTTTCCCTAGAACTGACATAAATATAAATAACAGTAAAATCATAACACATCAGGTCTCGACGCGTCAGAAAATGCCCGATATATCAAATATGAACGTTTTCAATGCCTTTTACCCCCGTAACGGGAAAATAGCGCCCAAAGTCAAAATGGCACTTTTTTGCCATTTTTGAAAAATCTAAAAAATCTATAAAAGTGATCAAACGGTCTAGCAGGTCCGAAAATGCTATCATTGAACTATTATCAATCTCGCAAAAAATGACACCACCCCAGCTCCGTACACCAAGGTAATTAAAAAGAGTTATTAGCGCCAGAAATTGGCAAAATCAAAAAAAAGAAAAAAAAAAAAAAAAATTATTTTTTGTACCGAGGTTTAATTTTTGTAAATGTATGAAAACATTATAAAGACTATACAATTTGTTATCCCCTTATCGTACGACCAAAGAATAAGTATACATGTCATTTGGGCGCTCAGTGAAAGACCGTAATCATCCAAGCCCACAAGAAAATGGCGGCAAATGAGTTTTTTCAACCCATTTCATTGCATTTTGGAATTTTTAACGCTTCCTTCCGAGTACATGGCATGCATATTTAATACCATCATTATATGCAATTGTTACGCAAAACAAGCCATCACCCAGCTCTTTACGTGTAAAAAAAAAATAAAAAAGTTAGCGACTTTTTGAAGGTGGGGAAGTGAAAAGGGACATGAAAAAACAGGAACGGGCCCGGTCCTACGGTTAATAGTGATGTGTTCGTTGACAAAAAAAAACCTTTTGAAGCTAGCAGATATAGATAGATCTAAAATAGTTTGTTAACATTTGTATAGCTTAGAACATTTTTTATTTCCTGCCATGGGCGACAGTATATATATTGCACTTTACATGCACAAACATTAAATAAATAAATAAAGGTCTTGCAGTTACCCTGGGGGTAGAGTCTCCTGTTTTTGTGTACACACGAATGACATCTCTGCTAATAGGTACCCCAGCAGCCAGTGACCAGCACAGCCATGCCAAAGTCAAGCTGAATTTCCTTGAAATAGAGCTCCTTTGAGAAGGTCTGGCATTTTTGCAGTCTTGTAGCTTTAGGAGGTGATTGGAATAACGACCAAGACGATCTTCAGAAACACCAAGGACAAGGAAGAGATGTAGGGTACATGCAAGGCAAGGACGAAGGCCATTCCTTTGGTGCCCTGTGCATGATCAGACATGGGCGCCCCCCCGAATAAGTTTTTGCACCATTACAATGCCAACCACTATAACCAACCCCCAGGCATAGTGAATCATAATACAACATTGTTGTGTGGCTCTGTATTTCTATGGGCTTCTTGCACACAGCTGGTTCCTGAGCACGGCCACAAGCCAAATGTTTTGATCAACCAAAACTCAGCATTAGGTAAGATATTATTATGAATATTCTTTGAAGTTCGAGATGGCGTGGCAAAAGAATTACCACTTTCAAAGTTATGGTTTTGTGATCTTTTTATAGAAAAAATGAAACATCACTTGCAATACAATACGAATTAAACAACAACCTTTTCTACTACAACTGCAAATAAACAAACCATAACCAGTTTTTACTAATAACAGTTCACTTTGAGTCACAACCATTGAACTTATAAATAATTTCAATAATTCACCTTACATGATGTGCCTTCACGTTCCTGGCACTAGTAATCTGTCCCTTCAGCCTCATGTTAAAACTACATTGCACCCTTATCTCACATACATATAGATTCCTTGGCACTTATCAATAAGTCCCTTTTATTAACATATTTGTTTCCATGATGTCATTTCTCATTGGATTTCCATGGTAAACCAGTCACATCTCTCTGTAACTCTGCGTTTGTAGAGACGAGAACTTCCCTATTGATATTAAAGAGGGTAATGGTGGATTAAACTCCTTGGATTGTTTACCTTTTAGGAATAATTTTTTAACTCATATGTGCTGTACACGAACATAGAGATAAACCGTTTCATTTGATTATATGCACCATCTAATAGGTGAGGTCATTAAAACATACTTTATCCTACGGTTAAAAGAAGAAAACCAGAGTAAACACACAAGCATAAGTATATTATATGTTTCATAATCTTATGCGTTTGTGTTTGCATCACTTGATGGTTACTGTACCCGTCAGGGAGACCAACCATTGACTTTGGTCGCTTTTGTTTATATTTTATGTGATGGTTTACTCTGGTGTTTCTTTCTTTTAACCGTAGTATAAAGTTATGTTTATATTGCCTCACCTATTTATATGTGGTATAAGAGTGGGAATGGGGACCCAGTGGCCTTCTTTATTGGCATCTTCAGTATATGATAATCGACTGTATTTATATTTATTTGATTACTATGAGAGCCACGTTAATGTGACTTCCCCCTGGCCCCATTGTTTTTCAGCAGTAATGTAAAAGGACAACTCTTATCTACAATACTACCTGGAGTAAAGATGTTCCTTTTTACCAAAGTCCTCTGATCACAACAGGTCTGTCAACATTGTATCAAACAGGGTTTCATTTCACCTTCTTAGCAAAATATTTTTTATTTGAGCATGGTGCAAGTGACAAATTTCTGTAATGTGATCAGGCATATTTTTTAAACCCATTCTCATGTCAGGCCATTTGACATGGTGCTAATGTCATGTCACAAATGTTGTGGTCTCCTTACTTTAAGTTATTGGCCTATACGCACTAATATCTATGGTTGATGGGGTATTTACCATATCACCATCCATAATAAGTGGGGCACTGCTTGGCTTCTCTGAACAGAACTTAACGTTGTTTTAAAGTGTGATTTCCCTTTCAACAGTTCTGGGCGTCCAGTGCGTTCATGCACCACATAGCTAAGTACACCCCACGACTTTGTACCTTTCAGCTATTTGTTGCACAAAATGCTGCCCCGGGGGGAATGCTCCTATATGTATTAAGATGCTACTAGAGGCTAAGGTTTACATGCAATAATGATGATATCCAGTAGGATACTATATATATCAGGAATAGTTTGCAATATAGTTTCTGGAGTGATTTCTGCTCCTATCCCAGGTGGGTCCATTGTTACTTTATACCCAATAGCAGTTCTTTTTGTGCTGAATTGAAAGAAAGAAATATGTTTAAATCCACATATTGTCCTGTAGTGTTTCTGCTCCAACCAGGTGTCCGTTTTTGGGGGATCTAATACCCAAAAGCAATTCTTTTTTTGTTGCTGAAGTGAAGCGGAAGAAATCTATGTAAAACCACAATAGTTTCTGGAGTGATTTCTGCTCCAATCCAGGGTGGTCCGTTTTTTGGGTATTCTGATCACCAAATTGTAATTGTTTTGTTGCTGAAGTAACTAAAGAATCGTGTAAAAAAACACATATTTCTGTAGTGATATTCTGCTCCAATCCCAGGGTGTCCATTGTGGGGGGAGCTGTAACCCTCAAAAAACAATTCTTTTTGGTTACTGAAGTAAATAATAGAGTCTGTGTTTAAAACTCCACAAAGTTTTCGTCGTGATTCTCTCCAATCCCAGGGTGTCCTGTTTTGGGGAATCTTGATAATACCCCAAATAGCAGTTCTTTGTTGCTGCAGTTAATAGAAGAAATCTGTGTAAAAAGCACAAAGTTTCTGTATGGATTTCTTGCTCCAATCTTAGCGTGTCCTTGTTTGGGGATCTGGATATTCATACCACAGTAAGGCTAAGTACTAGCCGAAATGTGTGAGGTGTTTGGCCTACTAGACACAACAATGTACAATTTTTAAATGATGACAAAATAAAGAAAGAATCATTATTTTGTCTGGATGGTGCTATGGAACCTTCTTTTTTTGGTCCTTTATGCCCAAAATTGAAAAAAGCCCTATACATGTTTCACTCCAGCCCTAGGAGCCGCGACCCCCTCGGAACAAGCCAGGTATGTTGGGACAACTTTCCTTTTCTTTGATTAAAATCCACATAGTTTCTTCCTTCTACGTGATTTCTCTCCTAACCATGGTGTTTCATTTTGTGGGATCTGTTATTACCCCAAATAGCTTCTTTTTTGTTGTCTGACGTGAAATAGGAAGAAACTTGTAAAATCCATATATTTTCTGTAGAACTTTGGCTCCTATTCAGGATTGGGTCAGTTATTGTCTTCTGTATTTAGATAAAGTAGTTGATTACCAATATTCAGACAAAGAGGTGCAGGGGGAGCAAGACATGTTTGCAGCACAGTAAGGGAACTTTGCCGGACGGGGTGACTCTGTGAGCCCAGACCTTGCCCGTTTCATCTAGTGGCAGTGTGTTTGATAAGATAACCCAAATGTGAACAATTTTTTGGGGGGTTTTTTTTGACCAGTCATTCCGTCCTCCCAAATGACATCTGACACCCCAGCCCAGAGTCCCGTGGGTTCGTCAGATGCACGCCCCTTAGTTGCATGGCCCATGAGCAGTTCCGCGGCGCTCACCTGCCTCAACCACCTCTGTCCTGTTTCTAATTCCCTCACCAGGGATCTACACTAGGTGGTCGGGGCTCATACCACTTATAACAGCGAGGAGGATTTTTCTTTGAGGACAATCAGAGCCACTCTGCAGTGAAGAAAGTTGGGTCAACATACGTTTCTGCTTTGTGGCAATAGAGGCGGGAAAGAGAGATTGGGGATGCACGGAGGTTATGTTCCACTTGCAAGTAGTCGGCGGGGCCTCTGCATATTGAGACCCGTTGAGAGAAATAAGCAGTGACAGGGAACACAAATCAATATGATGTAGCCAGCCGATCGAGCCAGGATTCATCATCACATCATCATCGCGGAGAATAGGGGGTATTCAGCTTGAGCGTCAGCAAAGCAAAGCCGTGCAACAGTTGCTACTGGTTGGCCATGATTCAGCAAGGGTGGCCGCAGTGCGAGGGAACCGGGAGCCAAAAAAAAAAAACTGCTGCGGTGTAACTGACACCGAACCCCGTTCGCAGGTCCAGTAAGCCGTGGCACAGGGCTCAACTGGCAAGCGGCATTAGTAGTCACTCTGGTGCTGAGTGTTGGCCAGTAAAATCAACCACCTCGCAGGTGGGGCAAGTTTTTTTGTTAAGACCCAGATGACCGAAGTGTGGGTATATGTTAGAAATCTGATCTAGCGGGCAGAAAGTGGAAAGCCGTGGCCAGTGAGCTAAACGTGGCAACCACGGCCCTGTGTCAGCACTGTTGCGTCACCATCCAATGTCCTGGGAGAAAACGTGGAACCGATGTGGAGGTCCAGTTCTGCCACCACACAGTAACAGCAGCAGCACCTAGTTGCACACACTGTCATTTCAGCCATTCATTGGCTCCATTCCACCCCTCGCCAAAAAGGGAGCGTTTGTCTTTGACCATCATCTTCCCTGTCGCATTATCTTCTCCTGACCTCCCTCGCTACGCATGGCGCCAGCAGTCGCTAAAAGAGGCGATCAAAGAGACAAGCTGTAATCCACCTGGGCCTAAGTCAGAAAAAAAAAGAAAAGCTATCCAGTAGGGGGGAAAGCATACCTGTCCAAGTGATTTTGGTATGCATCACAGTGAAAAGAATGCATCTCTCCCTTTCCAAGTCGTAGGGAGATGAGTCACTCTAGCACCCTTCAGAGAACCATGGTGGAGAGTTAAATCAAGGGGGCAAAAAAAACTTTCTTCTTTAACCAAAAGGCAGTGCACAGCCCGTTCTGCGCAACAGAGGGGCATAGATAGGGACAGAAAGATGGAAGGAACTCAGTCCTTGAAACGTATCATTTTTCCTTCCAATTTGCCACTCATGCGACGTGTGGAGCTGTAACTACGGCCAGGGCGCAAACTGTCTTTACGCCCCTGGGGGATGTGCTTCCCCGTCCACCAACCCCAGCAACTTGAACATGAAAATTTCCCTCCACGTTGTCAAACTGCTGCTCCAGCGCCATTGTCCATCTCTCCTTCTCCACCACACCTCAGCCTCCACAAGTCTGTGCGGGATGCATCATAACAACATGTCAGGACACATCGGTGTCACGCATTTCTATACCTGGTTTGCCTGGGCGAACGAAAGTCATACAGGGGAGGAAACTACTCCACGTCATGCAAGAAGAAATCAATCTGTTGCCTTCTCCGCAACAACTGCAAATCGGAACCATGTTACAACATCTAGGAACATGGTGGTCTCCGCTGCACCAAGGAGGATGGTCCATGCACCCTGCATGCGCATGTGTTTCAATGTGGTTATCAACGTTCCTCAGTCTTCCACCATCTGGCAGACATTCTAAAAAGGTGCCAGGAAACATCGTGCACTTCAACCTTCTTACCAGCCAATCAACCCCCTCGTCATTCCACTGAACTATGCTGCAAAAATCTTCTGGCCAGGCACTGGAGAATGGCGACTACATCTCATTGCCCCATGGTCCGTGGGGGCTGCACAGAGGAGGAGGACATTGGATCAAGCGATTTGGTTAAATCAGTTGTTTTTCCACTCAGGTGACGAGAGGTGGAGCAGAGTATCCGTAGGAATAAAAGACAGGTGATTACCCAGAAGCACGTTCAGTAATACCGTGGAGATGGACGCTGGAGTCCCTTAGAGTCACTTTCGCAGATGTCCGGTGCATGCTGGCTTTGCCTAACTAGTGACAGTCGAATAGTGAACATCCGCTAATGGATGACTTTTGGCTCTCCACCCTCTTGGACCTCGCTACCGTCAAAAATGGATGACTTTTTTTCCACTGCCGAAGGAGAACAACTGGCGTACTATAAGAATTAACTGAAAAAACAGTTGGCCGCTGCCTATGTGCGCCATTGTCATCCTCAAGTCAGGTCTGACCAGATTCCTGTCAGTCATCGTCACGTCTACTGCCACGACTGCTGTGGGGAGGTGGGGGGTTAGGACAGTAGCATCTCCTCCCGCAGCTTAGTCTGGAGTCCTTATGATCAGCTCCTTCACCCACCTAGTGATTAGGGTACGCCACCAGCAGCAGCAGCAGAACATGGAGCAGCCCTGCACCCAGCAGTGTGGCCAACTTGGACAGCACTCCTACGCCCCCCAGGTATGTCGGTTCCCCCGACTACTGGGGCAGCCCAACTTGATGGCGGGCCTCACTTGCGAGTTTTTGCAGTAGAGAGCGTCCTCCCGGCCGATGTAGTATGTGGCATCAGAGTGGTTTCATTGCGGCGGGGGCCATCGTTACCCCATGAGAACCTGCTTGTTTCACCCATAATGTGGAAGACAGACCTTTGACAGATGAATTAGGCGTGGATCTGCCAGGATTTTCAACACCAATGCTTATGCATCATAGTATCTTCATCCATGACGCCTCTCCCAAATGTTGAGAAATGAGTCTAGATTGTAACTACCTGCCTCATCCACTATTCTGATGCTGCCACCCGCCTGATGCCCACACATCTGCTTCAGTTGCTCCATCTGCATCCCACCATGTTTCCCAAGAAAGGATTGTCACCCACCTCCACACTCATTGTGCCATTTGACCTTCGCTACTGCTGCTGCGCCCTCCCACATTTTGTCATTTGCCACCAATGTGGCCTCATGCTTCTGCTACTGCTGCTTCACCTCCAGAATTGTAATTGTTCAACTCTCTGATTCATTCTGCGGCTTCTTGCCCTCTCCACACTTTGTCATTGTGCCCTATGTGCCGTCATTTTGGCACAATGTAGCCAGTAACCCTCTCCCTCTTTTGGGGGGTTTCTACCTGTATCTTCATTTAACAGAACAGTTCTTTCGTAATCTATGATCATCTTCTGTCAATATAAAAAGAGGGCATTTTTTGATGTTCTAGTGGGATCTGGCCTCAGCTCTGTCTATCCGACGGGGTTACAGACGTTCCCTTGTCAGGCTGCGTTCCGCCTTTGGCTTATTAGTCAATTGGCCCCCTGTAAGTGCCCATGGAATCAAAGAGTGACGATTCTAAGGGCAGCTGTTGTCATGTGGAATGCATACTAAAACCAAACCACGCTCCCTATGCATATTTGAGCAGGCACACAGGACTACAACACCCTCACAGCAGTGTTGGCTAACCTATTGCACAGGTGCCAGAGGTGGCCTCAGAGCCATTTCTGAGCGCTCAGGTTATCATCCCGGACAGAGGTCACGCACCAGGAAACAAATCCCCAATCTTTCTGCAGTCCCAGGCAGCTTTAGAGATGCTTCTCTCAGTGCTATTTTTTTAGTGCAACTTCATGGCTGCGTTTGGGAACTGCGGAACAAGTGAGAAGGTGTGGACAGGGCTGCAGTATCTTTTTGAGTCCCCCCTCTGGAACCTTCATTTTTTCTCTACAGAGAGGCCCTGAGAGAAGCTCACAACGAGAGTCTTAATTTGCACTCTTTCTTTCACTGTATTGGTGTCCTCCGAGTGCCGTACAATTGAAAGATGTGGAAGAACAGGTCCGCTTAAAATGCTTAAAATGCCATGTTTGGCACTTCACGGTACATAAGTGGATTTTTGTGTGTAGCCTAGGGCACTCGGTCTCTACAAGGTTCACCATCACAGGTCTACGGCTCTCTGCAGCCATGAAATACTCTTTTTAACGTGATTTATCATGATTCGATTCGCGTCAAATCAATTTTATCTAAAATTCGGCAACCGTCAAATCGAAATTTTTTAAGAATTCACCATTTCTACTATTAAATTCTAATTTAACCAATCATACCCAGGTAGTTTCATTGCCTCAAGTCTCTCAGAAACCCTTGTTGGATTATATGTGATAGTTGAATAATGCTTTGTCAAACCTGAAGCTTTCTTCCCCAATTTAAATTCCTTAGTGATATCAGCAATTCCATAAACAAGTGATTCCAGTTCTCCTTTATTTTCAACAGTTTTTAATTACTTTTCTATTGTTATGATTATTCTGATATTGATCTTTTTCCTTACCCCTGATTTTGAAGATATTATAAAAAAAAATCTTCACTCCATATAGGTAATATATCAATGAGCGTCAGTACGCAGACGCCAACCCGGTGCAGCCTGGAGACCTTGCCGCGGACGGGTTAGGCGGCAGCGTGAGAGGTGGGACGTTGGGCCGGGTGGCTGGGAGAGGCGTGCGGCTGACAGGAGAGGCCGCCGCGTGGCTGCGAGAGGCGGGCCTCAACGGGAAGTGGGCCGGGTGCTGGGAGAGGCGGACCACGACAGGAGAGGTGGTCCACTGACAGGAAGTCGGTTAGGAGGCGACTGCAGGAGGGCGGCCTGGGGCCGGGGACGGGGCCATCAGGGCCATTCACAGGCCCCCCCCCCCCCCCCCCCCCCCTCCCCCCCCCCCCCCCCCCCCCCGACTGCCTGTGAGTGACCTACCTGATGCCGGCCCACAATCCACCAGGAGCTTGCCGCCTGAGGCGAGTTTCGCAACTCTGCCTCATGGTAGTGCGCCCCTGCTCCCTGAGCCCCTCTTTAAATGTGAAAGCTCACCTTGTCTCCACTGCATTGCTTATGTAGGGACAAGAAGAATCTGGTTTTTAACCTCAGCAGTTGTTATTGTTTAAGTAACCAGCCAGAGAAAGAAAGCGGAGGAGGGGAGGGCATGAGCATTTTCTTCTGCATTGAACAGGACTGGGGTTTAGTCAGATTCGCTTGATGTAATTACATAATCCCTTGCTCTAAAGTGTGTGGATGCATTCTGAGATAGAAAGAACCTAAATCAGCCAGGAATGTGAGAGGTGTGCCTGTGGAGTGGTTGAGTGTGCCAGATTCTTCAAACGGGAACATGGGACACATTTACTACGCTTTGCGACACCTTTTTCATCACCGTGCCATTCTTCAATTTAATGGCTTGCACGGTATTTATGTATGGGTGTGTCGCACGCGACCCTTTTGTGGCACATCTGTGCTGGCTTCCATGCACACAATTAGGGCCGTGCTGTTGGACTGTCCGACTGATTCAGATTGAGCGCAGGATTTTAACTTTCCGAATTGTGTTGCAAGCCCAACACTTAGAGGTACCATTAAAAATGATTGTGATTCTGTCGGAACCTGAGCGTGTAAATGACACATTCATGATATCATGTGCATTCTTAGTGGACAGTGTACTTTTGGTGAATCTCTGGTGAAAAAACCAAGGGGGGGGGGGGGGGGGGGGGGGGGGGGGGTTAAGTAATGTTGCCCATGGTCTCATAATCTTTTGCCCCTGCACTGCTCTGGAAGTGGTGGCACCAATTCATTTTTTTTTGGTCACCACTGAGCCTGCGTATAGAAGTAGAGCATAGGGGCTCTTTACTTACCCGTTTCCCTGTTCACGATCCCGCACACTTTTTCCCGACGTGGATTCGGGTTCTGCCTGGATTCACTAAGCGTCGGGCGCCCGATATCCAGCTGTCGCTGCTGCGCCGAGTCCGCCGGAGTCACCTCCTCCTTTCTCGGTTCATGTGAGTGCTGATCTTGCAACACTTTCATTTTTTAATTTCCGTTGTTTTTTTCCAATCCTTCGTGGGTGGTGGGGTTGTGTTTTTTTTTGGGTGGTTGTCCGATGGCCACGCCCCCCCATTTCCTGGTTGCGTGAAGCCGCCGATGAGCCAAAATCAGCAGAATTCGGGGCAAACAGAAATCGGGAAACCAGACTAAAGTCCGGCCGCGGAGCCCTAGTAAATGAGCCCCATTGTGGTCAGGAGAGGAGAGTGTACCCTCCTTGTTTATTTCATGCCCACCGCTGGCTATATTAAAAAATTTCCCAGACAATCCCTTTAATTGATGAGTTTTAATGTTCCACAAAAATTACGCCATCAACACTACAATAGTTCCAACAAAAATTTCTATTCATGATTAATGTTATTACAACCCAAGATTTTTCTGATAAGCCTAAGAAAAATATTATGGGGCACATTCACTTACCTGGCCTGCACGATCCCGCAATTGCATTTTGCGACCGGACTGCACATCTGCAGCGATTCACTAAGATCGTGCGATATCCTGCAATTTGTCGCTTCCCGCTTAGTCTGCCGGAGTTCACCTCCTCCTTCTGGTGCAGTGTGGCGTGCTTGTCTCGACACATTAGTTGTTTAAATTCTGCGTTTTTTCCGAATCCGTCGGGTTGTCCATGGCCACGCCCCCCCCCCCCCCATTTCTGTCTTCGTGAAAGCCGCACTATTGCGCCAAATCCTGATCATGTGCGCCACAAATCCAGGCAAATTCAAGCGCAAAACAGAAAAATTCGGAAACCAGAACGAAGTCCGGCCGCAGAGCGTTAGTAATAACCCCATTGTGTCAGAGAGAGGTGAGTGTTACCCTCCTTGTTACTTCTCATACCCACCGCTTCTATATTAAAAATATTGCCAGAATCCGCTTTAATTGATGAGTTTCATTTACCCAAAAATTACGCGCATCAACAATTATTCCAACAAAAACTTTTCAAAAAAAATATTAATGATTTTAATTTTATTAAAACCCAAGATTGTTCTGTATAAGCCTAAACAATATTATTGGTGGGGCCCCCAACCCCACATTCACTACCCGTCCTGGCACGATCCCCGAAAGTGCCCTTTTGCGACCAGCTGCCGCGATTCACTAAGATCGTGCGAATCCTGCATGTGTCGCTCCCCGCTTAGGTCACGGAGGTTCACCTTCCTCTTCTTGGTGCAATTTAAGTGCTTGATTTTGCAACACAATTTTGAATCCTCAATCCCACGCTGAGTCTGAATCAGTCAGATCGTCCGATGGCCCCCCCCCCCCCCTTCACAGCGCAAAAATCCCAAAAATTTCAAAGTGTGATCCGGGGACCCTTAGTAATACCCCTATGTGGTTTTGTCCAATGACGTATTTGCATTGAGTATTGAGTGATGATCCTTTGGTTTATTTCCTCTGTAAAACTGGTAACTGATCAACATGTGGTCATTATATTTTTGATCATAATAGTATTGTTTTATGAATGCTTGATCTTCAATATGAATTCTGCCCTCTTTTTCCAAACTGTGATTTTGTCTTCAATGATAGTGTTTATCTTCCAAGGGTATAATCACAGACTTGATCAATTAACGCCATTTCTCCTGGCAGAGGCTGCACTCTTATCACTATTTCCTTATATACCTTGCAAGCCGTGCCCGATGAAGGTCTGATGTATATAGAACCGAGACGTTGCCTGTGAGTTTCAGATGCTACCATATTTTTTTCACTTGATTAAAATATACTCTTTTGGGGGGGGGGGGGGGGGGAAAAAAATTTAGGTAATAAGGAGTGCCAAGTCTTCTAGAAATCTGTTCCAGAATCCACAGGTGCTACTTTCATGATACTCACGAGCTATACACCCTGTGCACCAGAAGCTTTGTATAGAATGACAGCGAAGCAGAGATCTAGCAAACTGTGAGGAATTGAAATAGAAATCTATTGAATATTGTAGAATTTTTCATCATACAAAGAATAACATTCATTTGCGAAATGGGAACACTTTTGTTAAGCCCAGTAAAACCACTGAACCTTTTCTATATTTGATAGCAAAGTGATGAGATGCACTTGAATAAATGAGTTGAATGTCATCTGCTATATTCAGTCTGTATTTCCATCCTTACACCCAACCTAAAAGGAGCTTGGAAGCTCGCTACATTATAGAATGGACACCCTGTCCTTGCACCCCTTTGATAGGACTAATTCAGAAACTTGCCCATTTATTTTTATCAACGCACTATGGATATAATAGAGTATGCATAACCATCTTTTAGTTTGGTCCCTCTAATAATTAACCCCTAAAGAAAGCCCAGTCCACCAGTCAAATTCCCTTTGTATCTATTAGTACCACAAAGGTGTATATATCAGGGCCTAAAAGATTAAGTTTAATAATATAAAATGCTCTATAAAGATTTTTGTAGTTGTTTTGGGGGCATAACTTCCTGTTTTCCTGGTGTTCATTAGGTCTCTTATGAGTTTTATAGACTATGGGGCAGATTTTATCAAGCTGTCCTAAAAGCCAGAATGTTCTAGTTGCCCATGCAACCATTACCCGCTCCTCTGTCATTTTTACTTATGACATACCTTGATCTCTGGTATTAACAGGGAACGCTGTGACGGTTGATAATCTCCCCTGTGCGCTTTAAGACGTTCACATGCAAATATATACCTCTCAGCTTTGAAATAACGATCACTCATGCTTCAGCGTTGGATTTAGCTGTGGGCTTTTATTTAAACTTTAACATCAGAAACTGAAGAGACAACACATGTACTCTTTGGCATGATACCAAGGTAACCTCGAGAACTGGCACTGATCCTACTAAATCATGTTCAGAAGTTTAAAAAATTGGACAGGACGGTGTTCATAAGGGGCTATTAATGAAAAATTGCGGAATCATTTATGGTGGAAACCGGCCACACCTCATATATCATCCCTTCCTATGTTCACAAGGGATTTCCGGCCCCCTTTTAATCCTATTTGCTGATAGGTTGCACTTACGAAAACTTGTGAATGTGTCGACCCCACCTTCAGCCACTGGTTAAGTCTCTTCCAGGTATATACTAGATACCACATGTGGTCACTATCTGGACTGTATTTACCTGGAAAAAGACTTAACCGATGGCTGTCCGTGTGATGTGGTTGGACTGCACCCTTCCCTTGTTCATGATGTGCTTTTGCTTAAAATGTCTCACTCATTTTTGACTACTTACAGTAAATGATGATGATTCGGTTCCAAGAATTCATTTATTTTGTCAATGAATTTTTAACGGTGAGGAATTATTTTTCTTGATGTACTTCCTGTCTTGCAATGCGGTTGTGATGTGCGCCAAGGGGGGCAATGTTTCTCCCCCATGGCCAGATATCTACATGGCTTATGAGGAAAACATTTTCTCTTTTCTCTGACAAACTCCGTTCCTCTCTCCATATCAGTTGTATGGTCGTTATATTGAATCGACCTTGCTCTTTATTGGATTGGGACCCGAGGTAAGGCCAGATTTTTCAACTACTAGGGAATAATGACATGACCTAAATGTAACTCCTTTTCACATTCACATTATGCATTCCTGGATATCTCCTCTCAATTGGAGACCAGGTAATAGTCACATTTCCTCCCCTAGTATCAAACCCACAGCAAGTGAACTCCATCTTAAGATGCCACCTCCATGCCTCCACCCATGTCATTAAAAATGTTGCTGGTGATGTGACTTATCAGAACTCAAACGTAACTGTTCTGAATCCTCATGAATATTAAGTGTCATCAAAGAAGAAAAATTCATAGGAGGTTTGCGTCACAAGAAGTTACCTCCATTGATGCTAATTAGCCTTAAGGTATAGTTGACAAGATTCCTGAGGGTGGCGATCTTTATAAAAAATGCTAGTCGAATGAAAACCCATTAGTACGCGTGATTCCCCCATACAGTTAAACTTTTTCCGGTTTTCTAGTCGAACAGTAATATGAAGTGGGCGTATAATAGGAAATTTTATACCGGTTGCTGTTACACTGATAATGCTAGTTTTCAGTTCTTTAACAGTAAAATCAAGTTTGTTTCTCTCTAGAAAGGCCCAACAACGAGGCAATTTCTGTCACCCAGCCTATACTTGTCATCACTTCCCGTAAAGACCGTGGTTACTACTAAGGGCTTTTTTAGATTTGGACCAATCGGTGTATGTGTGTGCATCATCATGTCGGTCCATCAAGTCTTTTCTCTACCCATTTTAAACAACGACATACTAATAGGCGGCTATATTAACTGCAACGCGGCGTATGTTGTTTACTTAATATCGTGAAAGTTGGTAAACTTCATATAAGTAGGCTGTACTAGTGGTGCGTTAAAAAATCTCATTAGAAGACCATCTCTCAGATGCTCAAAAAATGGTTGATCAGTTAACACTGCTATGGCATCCAACACCTTCAGGTAGGCTCACTGGAGGGGACTGCAGATCCTTTCATGGCATGGGATTGAAAGTGGGGGTCTTCACCCGCCAGAGGCGGTGATTCGAAAGAAAAAAAGTTCAAGAGGGAACGGATTGGATTTTTTGCCTTGAACCCGGACCCCCAAGGTAAATAAACGATTAGGTGTGATATGCCAGCTATAACATAAAATACCTTCCTGTCCCAGTTTTAATCGTTTTGTATAAACATAGAGATGTCGATAAAGAATATTACATTTTATTACAGTATTTGGAGTGGAGCCTTTCCCTTGAGCCGGTGAGTTGGCTTGCAATTGATACCGCACGAAGCTGGAGGTACCGTGCTCTGATCTACTATCCTCGTGTTGACTGCGTCCACAGGTGGCTCGACTACACCTCGTGTACAAAAACTGTTTTCATTTATCTGATAGTACACCATTTTTAATATGGGAAAATCTCCTTCATTAGTTGAACACAGCATTTCCATTTTTAGAATATAAGATTAAAGGGTTGTCCAGCTCAGCTGGACAACCCCTTTAATCTTTATTCTAAATAATGGAAATGCTGATTCAATAATGAAGGAGATTTTCCAATATTAAAAAGGTGTACTATAGTAAATGAAAACAGTGTACACGAGGTGTAGTCAGCTCACCTGGGACGCAGTCAACACGAGGATAGAGATCCCGAGCACGGCTACCTCCAGCTTCCGTGGAGTAATCAATTCAAGTCCAACTCACCGGCTCAAGGGAAAAGGCTCCACTCCAAATACTGTAATAAAATGTAATATTCTTTATCGAAATCTCCTATTGTTTCATACAAAAGATAAAACTGTGGACACGGAATTGTATTTATGTTTATAGCTGGCATATCACATCTAATCGTTTATTTAACCCTTTGGGGGTCCGGGTTTCAAGGCAAAAAATCCAATCCGTTTCCCTCTTGAATATTTTTTTCTTTCGATCACCTCCTCATGGCGGGTTGAAGACCCTTTCAATTCCCATGCATGAAAAGGATCTGCAGTCCCCTCCATGAGCTACCTGAAAGTGTTTGGATGCCATAGAGATGTTAACTGCATCCACATTTTTGGCATCTGAGAGATGTCTTCTAATGCGTTTTTTTAACGCACCACTAGTACAGCCTACGTATTGAAGTTTACAACTTTCACAGGTAATTAAGTAAACAACATACGACGTGTTGCAGTTAATATAGCCTGCTATAGTATGTCGTTGTTCTAAATGGGTAGACTGAAAAGACTTTGATGGAACCGCATGATTGCAACACATACACCGATTGTGTCCACACTTAAAAAAGCCCTTAGTAGTTAACCAGCCCCCGTGCATGCCTCCGTCTCGTGTCCTGCTCTTGCTGCCTAATAGCACCAGCTGAACTCTCTTCGCCGATGATGATGATAACCCTGCTACAACCTGGCTCCAAGTGTCAACCGGCTACATCATCATCAATTTTCGTTTCCCTGTCACTGCTACTGTGTCAGATGCATAGCCTGCCTCTGTACGAGGCAGAGGATGTCTGCCCCATCTCTTCACTGCAAGCAGCTGCTGTCCTGTCCTCATACACTTCTTCCTTCGGCTGAATATGTCGCTGAGCCCAGACCACCTAGTAGCTCTCTGGGTGAGGGAAAATTACCGTACAGAGGCTGGTTGAAGACAGGTGAGGGCCGCTGACCTACTCCTAGTGCCATGCCAACTAAGTGTTTTTAAATCTGAGGACCCCACAGACTCTTGGCTGGTGGGTTGTCAGAATGTTATATTTGAAGGAATTAGGTGACCTAGCCAACCCTCAACAACCTTTTTGTTGTGATCAACCCGCACTGCCGCTAGATAACCACAGTAGTTCTGGCCTCCAGAGTCAACCCTGCTGTGACTCCCCTTACTTTGCTTGACCTCTGGCCTCCTCCACCTGCCACCTTTTCTGTCGGACATAGTGGTAATCACCTACGTGGATTTGACATTTATTTTGTTGCCTCAACTGTATAACAAAAGAGTATTGGAATTTGCGTTATACAGATACCCACCCCCACAACAGACACCCTGTTAATTGGAGCAAAAATCACTATGGTACGTATTTTTGCTTCTGGAATTTAGTACAAAAAGTATTGGTGAATTTGGTCAACAGATCCCTCACAACGGACACCCTGTTAAATTTGAGCGAAAATCACTATAAAGTATGGATTTGACAGGTAAATCATCCTAAAACTTAGCAACAAAAAGTATTGAAATTTGCGTTATAACAGATCCTCCAAAGCCGACACACTCTGGATTGGAGGAAAAATCAGGTCTGTATTGTGCGTGATTGAACGTAAATCTGACTCTGAATTTTAGCACAAAAAGTAGTTGAAATTTGCGTGTTATACATATCTCTCCAAAACTGACACCCTGGATTGTGAAGCCGAAAATCAGCTCTGTATGAGTATGTGGATTTGACACTTAAAATTGGCTCTGAACTTTAGCAAACCAAAAAGTATTGGAATTTGCGTTATAAAGATCCCAAAAACGGACACCCGCTGAAATTTGGAGCAACATATGTCAGAAAAATATGTAGATTTCACAAGTATTTCTTCTATTCACTTAGCAACAAAAAGAACGCTAGTTGGGGTTATACAGAATACAAGAGACTGACACCATAGGTGAAGCAGAAATCAGCACACAAGTATGTGGATTTCCACATGGATTTCTTCATATTCACTTCGCAACACATTCGATTACTCCAAAACAACCACAAAACAATCACAACAGCACAGTAGAAGCAGTGTACGTACAGAGACAGCATCCCATAGTATTAGAAAAATGGCTGCTCCTTTTATATCGTCCTTTGTGAATCACATAAGCCTGCCGGTCACTGATAGGCTGCAACATGTGCTCGAGAGTTGCCTTTCTCCTTTCCTACAATTCTCTGCCCCATGAAACAGGAGAAAAAAAAAACAACCTTGTGTTTCCACGAATCACTAAATTGCGGCTATCGGCGACTATCAAATTTTCCTGAAATTCTAACAGAAGTTAGAATGTTAGATACGAGTTCGCCCATCTCTAATTTGCAATGTTCTTAAGTTTTCCTATGTGAGTACTGTGAGAGTGCATGTTTAGTCTCACTTTTGAAGTCTTTTGTGTAGAGTGTGTGTCGAATGTAGTTACCAAAATAAGCGCGGTCTAGCATGCTCTGTTTTGGGTCTTATTGGGGCGCAAGAATGGAACAATTCCAAGCCCAAAAGTCGCACATGTTAACAAACTCTGGGTTAACAAATATAAGATACAAGCCCACTACACTTAATCCTTGAGGCAGCAACTTTGGTTCGCTGCTTAATTACTGCACCTAAAAGTAGCAAACGTGCAAAAAAGTGTCACACAAAAAAGAAAAAGGAAGCAATAGGAGTGAGTATACATGTCCCCCAAGTGTTTATAGGTATCCTGAGTCATATTTAGAATCTTTGTCTTTGTGGAACCCCCTTAAACATGAAAAATTTTAAAGGGTTTTCTATGAATATGGAAAAAAACCCCCAAGGAGCCAGGTAGACAAAAAGAAACAATATTCAGGTTCCACTCCATTCTCACAAGTTCCTTAGCGAGGGTGGTGAGGGTTGTAAGTTTTTCTTTTCCACCCAGGCAATAGTCCCCCTGAGGACTACGATGATGGAAAGTCCTTTAAACTCTAACTACGAACGCCAAGACACTTTTCACCTTCCTGACAACGCCCATTTTTTTCTGCCTGTATCACTATTGTTGTTTATCTTCGGAATGCTTTAACATATCCAGTGCATTTGAAATCGTTTTCTCATGACACTTTAGTTAGACTTATTTTAGTTAGAAAGATTTTGGTGGTTGTATTGTTGAGTTTATTTATGAGAAAATCAGAATTTGGTGCTAAATTTGGAAAAATAGCAATTTTTTGAAATTCTCAATGTCTTCTTTTCCACACTTAGTCATAACAGGGAAAAAAAAAAACATAATAACTAACATTTACCGAAGTGCTACTTTATGTAGACATTGTGTTTTTTTTAGCCTTCTCTCATTTATTTGGCGGTTTTTATTTAGGGGCCTTGTGTAATCAATCGTATCAATCGTGCACACCATCTCTCCAGACTCTGTGGTATGAGCCATCAGCCAGGTTGAAAAATCCTCTGTTTGTTTGTTCAGGAAGCTTCATTGTAATGTGTTATTGAAATGGCAGCAGTCTGCACCGCACTTTCCCCAGATCCTACATTTTAAATTTTTTTGGAGAAAAAGCAAAATCTCAGAACAGGATTATTTTTAGTAAAACAAGATATTGTTTCTGATCAGTGTAGCCTACAGCATTCTTCAAGTATGTTGTTCATATTGCAAATAACAAATGGTAGTTTTTAGTTTCCCTTTAACGCTTCCAAATGATAAATAACATTTTGTCGTGTCACACATTTGTTATGCTCTTTATCCTATACCATAAGTCCTCCTGACAACCTTTTTCAATGCACGAAGGCACCCTTTATCCTACACAAACTGAAGGACGTCTTTTTTTTGTGGATTTGGTTATGGAAATTTTTTATGGCACAAATACCTCCTGCTTTCTTACCTCAGAGCATTCTTCATCTCCGCTAGCATGCCACAGGATTGAATAAATGACGTCCAGGGTTATCTACACCGGCTGAATCCATCATCAAGGTGTTACCATTAGAGTGGACTGTTACAGAGCTTGGCGTAGATGCAAGGCGTCAGGTTCCTGCATAAACTATGGTTTTCCGAAGGTTCTGGTTGTCTCTGCATATAGGAAAAAAGTAAATGTAACTAATACAGGAGTCAATTGACCCCCCTTGTATAACAGATGTTGGTAATAATTGCCAGATGAAAACAGTCATCAGAGGAAGCTATCTTGTGTTCTAAGGGACAACATGGCTCATTTATGAGAAATTCTTCACATAGAAAACATTTTTTTAAATAACTCCAATTGAGAAGATTTTACATATGGCAGATGAATTCAATTAAATGTGAATTGCCCAGATGGGGGATACCCTTTAAGTTAAATTGAAGAAAAATTTTCAAATCAAAGTGCGATTAGTTTCCTAAATCACCACTACTCAGTGCCAATCAGCTCAATGATGTTTTTTGTTGTGTTATATCATTCTAGCAGGGGTTGTGCGAACCTATGGCATGGGGTGCCAGAGTTGGCACTCAGGTCCCTTTCTGTGGGCACTCGGGCATCGACCCAGGACAGAGTCACCAAACAAGACCCAAATCCCTGATCTTCCTGCGATCCAATAGATGCTGCTCTCAGCATATTTTACAAGCGCCACTTCAGTTGACTGTTGGAACTGCAGGAAGAAAGTGACAACGATGTTGACAAGGTTCCCCTATCTTTGGAGGTCTTCCTGCTGGACCCACCATTCTACTGTACCTAGAGAGCCTCGGAGAGAAGCTACAATGATTACCGTTATTGCCCTCCGTTCGTTCAACTGATTTTGGTTGCTTCAGGGGCTGATAATACAGTAAAGGCTGTGGAAGAACAGGTAGCACATAGTATTTACGCAAAGCCATGTGCACTTCTCGGTAAATAAGGGATTTTGGTTGTAGTTGTGGGCACATCACTGATTAAGGCATATAACAAAGTGCTTCTCAGGTGCCGTTAGAGTAACTTTTAATTCCAATTTATAGCATCTACAGGACCACCTGACCCCCTCCCCCCTCACTCATAGTAATAAAGGACCAATCTCACTCCTACCATTTACAGTATACAGAACCATGCCCTTAACACAATCACAGTACAGATGAGTAGTCTTCTTTGTTTCCTTTATGTCTGTTTCAGTTCAATATGAGTTCTGCATGAGAGTCTCCGGTAGCTATAATGATCGTGGAGAAGCAAGTGAATGCTAATTTAATATCCATGGGGTAAATATTTGAATATGATATTAAAAAAAGATCATGATAAACTATATTAAAAATTTTTTTATATTATCATATTTGTATTAGTTTTCAAAACTATAATACATATGTAAATGCATATAATATATATAGGAAAGTCCTCCAGGTTATGTAAAGAACAGGGTTTGTCTTAAGTGAATGTGTATGTAGTCTGAACTGTAACTTTATAATTGTAACCCAAGTCAAAAATTTTTGGGGGGCCTCCTGACTATGGTGATTTTAAGAAAATGTTGGTTTTCATAAGAACCAGATTAAAAAAAATCTTAATTGCAGACACCTTTAATACAACTGTTATAATGTTTATTATAGTTAAGGGCTAAAAGTACAGTAATGACAAAATACAGGGGTTCAATTTGTACCTAGGGTTGTCTGTAAGTTGGGTTGTTCTTAAGTCGGGGCCTATAACATATATATATATATATATATAGTTATAGATACACTAGCTGTAACCCTCCAACATTTGCTGGGATTAGTAAATAACTGCTCTAGCTATAAGAAAAAATCCAATGGGCTACAAAAAATATTTTTATAGGTCTACGTATTTCTTTGTCTCGGTTCTCTCTTTTTGTCCCTCAGGATTGAACTGTAGGGTTATTTACTAAGGGTCGCGTCGCACTTTCGTACAGGACTGTATCGGATACGGAAATGCGCAGTGTTGACATGGATTTAACAGGTGGTTTGCTGGGACTGACTGACGCACTGATCGTATTTGTGGCGCAGTGAGATGGCTTTCATGGACGATATTAGGGGGGCGGGCCATTCGACGATCCGACTGATTGTGGACTGAGACGCAGGATTTAAGATTTTTAAATTGTGTCCGCAATCAATGAACTTACATGCACCAGGGAGAAACGAAGAGGTGAAACTCCGGACAGACCTGAGCAGAGGAAACATGAAAGGACAACGGCGCACGACTCTTAGTGAATGCAGGGCGAGTCATCTACGCGCAGAGTGCATCATACTAGGACAATGTACTTTCAGTGTGACTCCAAGGGGACGAGGTAAGTTAATGGCCCCGTAGCTTCTGTTCCGTCGGTCTTCTCTATCTCTCTCCTCTCTCTGGCTCTCTCCGTCTCTGTATGTCTTCTTTTGGGGCTAATTTATAGGGTCAAATGCAAGCACCTTTTCATCAGGTTTCACTCCGAACACGACGGAACACCCGTACGGAATCGGACAAACCAGTCAGAATATAAAATGGATTTGGTCGCAAGTCAAAGCACTCGCATGCACCAGGAAGAAGCAGGTGAACTCTGGCGACTTCGTGGACAAGAGCGACACATCAGGAACTGGATGCCACGATCTTAGTGTGACAATCGCGCGGTGAAGTATAAACTGCCCCTTTGCCTGTCTCTTGCTCTTTCTCTAAAATCAAATTATACTCAGTTAGCTCAAAAAAGTAGTTTTTGGATTTTTTACTCCTCCTTTTCTTCTCTCATCCGCAAATGGTACAAAATCTACTCTGCTGTCTCTATCCAGTATAGAGTAGGGACACAGAGTCATAGAGGGGGACAACTGTCCGGCTAATGTCTTGGGATGCGTTGTTAATTATAACCAATGTATAAGACAGCTATAGTGTTTGAAGTAATATGGACTACAGAAAGAGACAGAGAGAGAAGACAGAGGGGAGACAAGTAGGGTTGTGAGACAGAACGGAGACGGAAGAGGACAGAGAAATAGAGATATATAGACATAGATTATGTCTGACAGAGACTTTATGAAGCAGAGTAGAGAGAGAGAAGAGTGAACATAATAGATAAAATATGGTTTTGGTTACACCATTGTATTTTGCTTGTAGCTAAGAGCAGTTATTTTCTACTCAGCAACCACCGGGGCTTCCCCCCTCACTTTCAAAGAATTCCATTATAACCACCATCACACAAGCCACTGGGCAGATCTATATTCTAGTGCGCTAATTTTTGTCCCTACTTGCACTGAAAAGCAAAGATGTCTTTGGATTACAGTGTGTTTACAGTGTCCTTGCGCCAGTTTTGTGTCACACAAAACTTGTGTCCACAAGAAAGCAAAATTTTATTAGGAGTTTGTTATAACATTAATACAAGTCTACTTGACAGAATTGCCAGGATCAATACCAGTATTCGTTGAATCTGCCAACGCCTCCTGAACATTTGAGAGGCAAAACCGCACTAGTGGCAGATTGCCTCCGTTTTGATAATCTATCGTGCCAAATGTCTTTGACTCCTTGCAGTAGCCAATAAATCACGCACAGCTGCTGATTTTGACCACAGGCATAATATGATCTCTAAGCTCTAATTGCAATGAGTTAATGATTCTTATGTTGAGGTATGACATGGAATATGAACAGACCTAAAATTAAGATATATACAGTAGATAGAGGACAATAGAAATAGATAGCTTAAATAGAAAAACAAAAGAAATATCCAGAGCAGCAGAGAAGATTCAGAATGTGGGTGTCCCCCGAAAAAACCTGGCAAGATTCTATGCAAATAAAGAGAAAAATAATAGATTTACATAGATATATACAAACAGTTTGCAAAGAGGGGAAGCACTCGATTTGATAAAAAAAAAAGGTGGATCTTTTATTTAACGGTTCGCGACCGCCGCGTCGGTATCAGCTGTCGGCGGTCGCGTCGCAGCTGCATGAGGCGGGCTCACGGGCTGAGCCCTCTCCATAGCCTGAAGTCTTGCTTGCATATGTGCAGCAAAGGCTTACCGGTAACTCGCGATCGGTGCTAGCACCGATCGCGGTTGTTTTTTACAGCGTGGGTGCTGCGGCAAAGCTGCGGCAACCTCAAAACAGATAGCGGCACTCCCGTGACGCCATCGCGGGGTCGGGCGATACCGTTCCATGGTTAGCCTCGGGTCTTCCGAAACCGGGCTATTTCGTTTTAACCCTTTATTACAGATTCTGATAGCACATTGTTCATGAATGAGAAGAAAATCCCCATAGCTATACTGCCATACTGTAGTATGCAGTATCATGATAGGATCGACTCACAAACCCTAGGGTTTAAAGTACCCTGAGGAGTCTGAAAAAAGTATAAATAAAATAAAAAAAGTTTTAAAAAAAAAAAATTATAATAAAAAAACCAAATTGTCAAATCACCCCCTTTCCCTAGAACTGACATAAATATAAAATAAACAGTAAAAATCATAAACACACAGGTACTCGACGCGTCAGAAGAAATGCCCGATATATCAAAATATGAAACGGTTTTCAAGCCTTAACCCCGTACGGGAAATAGCGCCAAAGTCGAAAATGGCACTTTTTTGCCATTTTGAAAAATCGTAAAAAATCTAAAAAGTGATCAAACGGTCTAAGCAGTCCTGAAAATGACTATCATTGAATCTATTGATCAATCTCGCAAAAAAATGACACCACCCACAGCTCCGTACCCAAGGTAATTAAAAAAGTTATTAGCGCCAGAATTGGCAAAATAAAAAAAAAAAAAAATTATTTTTGTACAGAGGTTTAATTTTTGAAATGATGAAAACATTATAACAGACCTATAACAATTTGGGTTATCCCTTATCTACCGACCAAAAGATAAAGTGATATGTCATTTGTGGCGCTCAGTGAAAGACCGTAATATACAGCCCACCAAGAAAATGGCGGCAATGAGTTTTTTCAACCATTTCATTGCATTTGGAATTTTTACCGCGTCCTCGAGTACCATGGCATGACATATTTAAACCATCATTGATATGCAATTTGGTTTACGCAAAAACAAGCCATCACCCAGCTCTTTACGTGTAAAAAAATAAAAAAGTTAAGACTTTTTGAAGGTGGGAAGTGAAAATAGGGGACATGAAAAAACAGAACGGGCCCGGTCCTACCGGTAATAGTGATGTTTCGTTGACAAAAAAAAACCTCTTGAAGCAGACAGATAAGATAGATATACTAATATTTGTTAACGATTTTGTTATAGCTAGAAACATTTTTTATTTCCTGCATGGGCCGACAGTATATAATTGCACTTTCAATGCACAACATAATAAAAAATACAGGTCATGACAGTTACCCTGGTGGGTAGAGGTCTCCTGTGTTTTGTGTATCACACGATGAACATTTGCTAATATGGTACCCAGCAGCCAGTGGACCCAGCACAGGCCATGCCAGAAGTCCAAGCTGATTTCCTTGAAATAGAGATCCTTGAGAAGGTACTGGCATTTTTGCCAGTCTTGTAGCTTTAGGAGGTGATGGAATAACGACCAGACGATCTTAGAAACACCAAGACAAGGAGAGAGTAGGGTACATGCAAGGAAAGGACGAAGCATTCTTGGTGCCCTGTGATGATCAGAACATGGCGCCCCCCCCGAATAAAGTTTTTGCACCATTACAAATGCCAACCATAATAACCAACCCCCAGGAATAGTGAATCATTAATACAACATTGTTGTGTGGCTCATGTATTCTATGGGCTCTTGCACACAGCTGTGTTCCTGAGCATGGCCACAGCCAAGTGTTTATCAACAAAACTCAGATTATGGTAAGTAATTATTATGAATATTCTTGAAGTTCAGAGATGGCGTGGCAAAAAATTACCACTTTCAAAGTTATCGGGTTTTGTGATACTTTTTATAGAAAAAAATGAAACATCACTGCAATACAATACGAATTAAACAAACAACCTTTTCTACTACAACTGCCACAAAACAACCATAACCAGTTTTTACTAATACCAGTTACCTTTGAGTCACAACATGACCTTATAAATAATTTCAAAAATTTCCCTTACATGATGTGCCTTCACGTTCTGGCACTAGTAATCTGCCATTCATCCTCATGTTAAAACGACATTGCACACGCTATCTCACATACACTATAGATTCCTTGGCACTTGGATCAATAAGTCCCTTTTATTAACATATGTTGTTCCATGATTGTTCATTTCTCATTGGATTCCATGGTAACCAGTCACATCTCTCTGTAACGCGTTTGTAGAGAAACGAGATCTTCCACTAATTGATAATTAAAGAGTAATGGTGGATAAACTCCTTGGATTGTGTTACCTTTTAGGAAAATGTTTTTACTCAGTATGTCTGGAAACGAAATAGGAGATAAAGCCGTTTTTCATTTGATTATATGCACATCTAAACGGTGAGGGTCATATAAAACAACTTTCATTACGGTTAAAAGAAGAAAACCGAAGTAAACACACAAGCATTAAGTAATGTATATGTTCATAACTTAATGCGTTTGTGTTTGCATCAAACTTGGCATGGTTACTGTACCGTCAGGGAGACCAACACATTGACTTGGTCAGCTTTTGTATTAATTTTATGTGATGGTTTACTCTGTTTTCTTTCTTTTAACGTAGTATTAAAGTTATGTTTATATTGCCCTCACCTATTTATATGTTGTATAAGATGGGAATGGGAGACCCGGGGCCTTCTTTATTGCATCTTCAGGTATATGATAACGACTGTATTTATATTTATGTTGACTAATATGAGGAGCCACGTTAATGTGACTTCCCCGCTGGGCCCCATTGTTTTTCAGAGTAATGTAAAAGGGACAACTCTTATCTACAATACTACCTGGAGTAAAGATGTTCATTTTACCAAAGTCTCTGATCAACAACAGAGTCTGCACATTGTCTCAAAGGGTTTCATACCTTCTTAAAAATATTTTTTTATTTGAGACATGTGTCAAGTGACAAATTACTGTATGTGATCAGGCATATTTTTTAACCCATCTCATGTACAGGCCATTTGACATGGTGTAAGCTGCACAAATGTTGTGGTCTCCTTAGCATTTTAGTTATTGCCTGATAGCACTAAATATCTATGGTTGATGGGGTATTACCATATCACATCCATAATAAGTGGGGCACTGCTTGGCTTCTCTGAACAGAACTTCACGTTGTTTTAAAGTGTGATTTCCCTTTCAAACAGGTTCTGGGCGCCCCAGTCGTTACATGCACAGCATAGCTAGTACACCCCATACTTTGTACCTTTCAGCTATTTTTGCACAAAATGCTGACCGGGGGGAATGCTCCTATATGTATTAAGATGCTATAGAGGCTAAGGTTTACATGCAATAATGAATACCAGTAGGATACTATCTATATAGGAATAGTTGCAATATGTTTCGGGAGTGCATTCTGCTCCTATCCCAGGGTGGTCCATTTTACTTTATACCCAAATAGCAGTTCTTTTATGTGCTGAAGTTGAAACGAAAGAAATATGTGTTAAATCCACATAGTGTCTGGTAGTGAGTTTGCTCCAACCCCGGTGTCCGTTTGGGGGATCTATATACCCACAAAGCAATTCCTTTTTTTTGTTGCTGAAGTGAAGGGAAGAGAAATCTATGTAAATACCACATAGTTTCTGGAGTGATTTCTGCTCCAATCCAGGGTGGTGCGTTTTTGGGGGATCGATCAACAAATTTAATTTTTTGTTGCTGAAGTAACTAGAGATCTGTGTAAAAAAACACATATTCTGTAGTGACTATCTGCTCCAATCCCAGGGTGTCCATTGTGGGGGGATGCTGTATAACCCACAAAAAACAAGTCTCTTTTTGGTTATGAAGTAAATAATAGAGGCTGTGTAAAATCCACAAAGTTTCTCGTCGTGATTCTGCTCCATCCCAGGTGTCTGTTTTGGGGAATCTGATAATACCCCAAATAGCAGTTCTTTGTTGTGAAGTGAATAGAAGAAATCTGTGTAAAAAGCACAAAGTTTCGTGTATGGATTTCTTGCTCCAATCTTAGCGTGTCTTGTTTGGGGATTGATATTCATACCACAGTAAGGCTAAGTAACTAGCCGAAAATGTGTGAGGTGTTTGGACCTACGTAACACAACTGTACCAATTTTAAATGATGACAAAATAAAGGAAAGAATCATATTTTGTCGGGATGTGCTATGGAACCTTCTTTTTTTGGATCTTGTATGCCAATTGAAAAGCTAACATGTGTCACTCCAGCACATAGGAGCCCGACCCCCTCGGACAGCCAGGTATGTTGAAACTTTCCTTTTCTTTGTTAAAATCCACATAGTTTCTTCCTTCTACAGTGATTTCTTCCTAACCATGGTGTTCATTTTGTGGGATCTGTTATACCCCAAATAGCTTCTTTTTTGTTGTGACGTGAAATAGGAAGAAACTTTGTAAATCCAGTATATTTTCTGTAGAATCTTTGGCTCCTATCTCAGGATTGTCAGTTTTGTCTTCTGTAGTTAGATAAAGAGTTGATTACCAATTTCAGACAGAGAGAGGTGCGGGGGAGCAAGACATGTTTGCAGCACAGTAAGGGAAGGACTTTGCGGAGGGGTGACTACTGTGAGCCCAGAACTGCCCGTTGTCATCTAGTGGCAGTGTGTTTGATAAGATAACCCAAAGTTGACACAATTTTTTGGGGGGTTTTTTGACCAGTCATTCCGTCCTCCCAAATGCATCTGACACCCCAGGCCCAGAGGTCGTGGGTTCGTAAGATGCACGCCCTTAGTGTGCATGGCCCATGAGCAGTTCCAGCGGCGTCTCACCTGGCCTCAAAACCAACCTCTGTCCTGTTCAATTCCCTCACCAGGAGCTACCTAGGTGGTCGGGGGCTCAACCACTTATAAAGCGAGGAGGATTCTTTGAGGACAATAGAGCCAGCTGCTGCAGTGAGAGAAGTGTGGGCAACATACGTTCGCTTTGTGCAATAGGCGGGAAAGTAGAGATGTGGGGCTGACGGAGGTTAGGTCCACTGCAATAGTCGGGCCTATGCATATTGAGACGTGAGGAGGAAGATAAGCAGTGACAGGGAAACACAAATCAATGATGATGTAGCCAGATCGATGCAGGGATTCATCATCAATCATCATCGTCGGAGAATAGGGGATTCAGCTTGAGCGTCAGCAAGCAAAGCACGGCAACAGTTGCTACTGTTGAGCCATGAGTCAGCAGGGTGGCAGACAGTGCCGGATGGGACGGGAGCCAAAAAAAAACGTGCTGCGGTGGTAACGAAAACCCCGTTCGCAGGTCAAAGTAAGCCAGTGGCAAGGGCCTCAACGAGGGTGGCGGCCGCAAGCTGGCATTAGTAGTCACTCTGTGTGAGTGTTGGCAGTAAAATCACCACCTCGCAGGTGGGGCAAGTTTTTGTTGTTAAGACCCAGATGACCGAGTGTGGGTATATGTTAGAAATCTGATCTGGGCGAAGAGAAGTGAAGCCGTGGCCAGGTGAGCTAACGTGGCAACCACGGACCTGTGTAAGCAAATGTAGCGTCACATCCAATGCTGGGGAGAACAAACGTTGGAACCGATGGGGAGGGCCATTCTGCCACCACAGTAACAGCAGCAGCACCTAGTGCACACACTGTCATTTCAGCCACTTCATGGCTCCATCCGACCTTCCTGCCAAAAAGGGAGTCGTTTGTCGTTGACCATCATCTTCACTGTCCAGTTATTCGCCTCCCTCGCTACGCATGGCGCCAGCAGTCGCTAAAAGAGGCGATCAAAGAGACAAGCTGTAATCCAGCCTGCCTAAGTCAGAAAAAGACTGATCAGTAGGGGAACATACCTGTCCAAGTTTTTGGTACTGCACAAGTAACTCTCTCCCTTTCCAAGTCGTAGGGAGTGAGTCACTTAGCACCCTTCAGAGAACCCATGGTGGAGAGATAATCAAGTTGGCAAAAAAAACTTTCTTTTTACCAAAAAGGCAGTGCACAGCCCCTTCTGCCAACAGGGCATATGTAGGGACAGAAAGATGGGGACTCAGTCCTTGAACTTATTTTTCCTTCCATTTGCACTCATGGACGTGTGGAGCTGTAACTACGGCCAGGCGCAGACAGAAACATGTCTTTACGCCCAATGGGGGAATGTGCTTCCCCGTCCACAACCCAGCAACTTGAACATGAACTTTCCTCCACGTTGTCAAACTGCTGCTCCAGCGCCATGCCATTCTCTCCTTCTCCACCACACCTCAGCCTCCACAAGGCTAAGTGCGGGATGCATCATAAACACATGCAGGAACATCGGTGTCACGCATTATATACCTGGTTTGCCTGGGCGAACGAAAGTCATACAGGGGAGGACAACTACTCCACGTCATGCAAGAAGAAATCAAATCTGTGCTTCTCCGCAAAACTGCAAATCGGGAACCATGGTTACAGACATCGGAGGAACATGGTGGTCTCCGCTGCACAAGGAGGATGCGTCCATGCACCATGGCCATGCGCATGTGTTCAATGTGGGTATCACAGCGTTTCCTCAAGTTTCCACCATCTGCAAGACATTTAAAAAGGTGCCAGGAACATCGTGCACTTCAACCTTCTTACAACAGCCAATCACCCCCTCGTCATTCCATGGAACTAATGCTGCAAAAATCTTCTGGCCAGGGCACTGGCAGAATGGCGAACTACATCTCATGCCCATGAGTCCGGTGGGGACTGCACTAGAGGCGGAGGACCATTGGATCAAAGCGAGGTTTGGTTAAATCAGTTGTTTTTACCACTCAGGTGACAGAGAGGTGGTAGCCGAGAGTATCCGTAGGTAGAGTAAAAGACAGGTGATACCAGAAGCCACCGTGCAGTAATACAGTGGAGATGGACGCCTGGAGTCCCTTAGAGTCACTTGCGCGAGGTGTCGGTGATGCTGGCTTTGCCTAACTAGTGACAGTAGAATAGGAACATACCGCTAATGGATGGACTTTTTGGCTCTCCACCTCTGGACCTGCTACCGTCAAAAGGATTGACTTTTTTTCCAGCTGCGCGAGAGGTAGAACAACTGGCGTTACTATAGAGAATTACTGAAAAAACAAGTTGGTCCGCGGCCCTATGTGCGCCTTGTCATCCTCAAGTCAGGTCTGACCAGGATTCCTGTCAGTCATCGTCACGTCTATGCCACGACTCGCTGTGGGGAGGAATGGGGGGTTAGGACAGTAGAGTCTCCATCCGCAAGCTTAAGTCGTGGAGTCCTATGATCAGCTACACTTCACCACCTAGTGAGTAGGGTACGCCACCAGCAGCAGCAGCAGAACATGGAGCAAGACCCTGCACCCAGATGTGTGGCAACTGGACAGCACTCCTACGCCCCCCAGATGGCGGTTCCCTGGCCATACTGGGCAGCCACAACTTGATGCGTGGCCGCACTTGCGGAGTTTTGCAGTAGAGAAGCGTCCTGCCCGGCCAGTTGTAGTTGGGCATCAGAGTGGGGTTCATTGCGGCGGGGGCCATGTTACCCCATGAGAACCTGCTTGTTCACCCATAATGTGGAAGAAACCTTTGACAGACTGAATAGGCGTGGATCGGCCAGGATTTCTCAACCACCCAATGCCTTATGCATCATTAGTCTCATCCATGACCGCCTCTCACAAATGTTGCAGAAATGAGTCTAGATTGTAGACTACTGCCTCATCCACTATTCTGATGCTGCCACCCGCCTTGATGCCACCACATCTGCTTCAGTTTGCTCCATCTGCATCCCACATTGTTTCCCAAGAAAGGAATTGTCACCCACCTCCAACACTCATTGTTGCCACTTCTGACCTTCTGCTACTGCTGCTGCGCCCTCCACACATTTTGTTCCATTGTGCCACCAATGTGGCCTCATGCTGTCGTACTGCTGCTTCACCTCCAGAATTGTAATGTGCAACTACTCGACGTTCTTCTGCTGGCTTCTTGCCTCTCCACACTTTGTACATTGTGCCACTATGTGCTCATTTTGGCACAATGTTAGCCAGTAACCCTCTCCACTCTTTTGGGGGTTTCACATGTATCTGCATTTAACAGAAAGGTTCTGTCGAATCTATGGAATCATCTTGTCAATATAAAAAGAGGCATTTTTTGATGTTCAGTGGGAATCTGGCCTCAGGCTTGTCTACCGACGGGGTTACAGACGTTCCTTGTCAGGCTGCGTTCCGTTTGCTTATTTAGTCAATTGGCCCCCTTAATGCCCATGGAATCAAAGAGTGAACGATTCTAAGGGCAGCTGTTGTCATGTGAAGTCCATACTAAAACCAAACCCACGCTCCCTATGCATATTTGAGCAGGCACAACAGGACTACAACACCCTACAGCAGTGTTGGCGTAACCTATTGCACAGGTGCAGAGGGGCACTCAGAGCCATTTCTGTAGGCGAACTCAGGTTAGTCATCCCGGGACAGAGTTCACCGCACCGGAAACAAATCACCGAATCTCTTCTGCAGTCCCAGGCAGCTTTAGAGATGCTGTCTCTCAGTGCGTTTTTAGTTTAGTGACACTCTATGGCTGTTTGGAAACTGCGGAAAGTGAAAAGTGAGAAGGCTGTGGGACAGGGCTGCAGTAGCTTTTTGAGCTCCCCCCTCCTGGAACCTTCATTTTTTTCTACGAGAGGCCCTGAGAGAAGCTACAACGATGAGTCTAATTTGCATCTTTCTTTCAACTGTATTGGTGTCCTCCCGAGGCCGATACAATTGAAAGATGTGGAAGAACAGGTCCGCTTAAAATGCTTTTAAAATGCCATGTTTGGCACTTCAGGTTACAGAAGTGGATTTGTTTGTGTAGCCTGGGCACTCGGGGTCTCTACAAGGTTCCACATCAAGGTCGTACGGCTCTCTGCAGCCAGGAAATACTTTTTTTAAACGTGGATCTTATCATGATTCGATTCGAGCGTCAAATAATTTTATCTAAAAAATTCGGGCAACTCGTCAAATCGAAGTTTTAAGAATTCACCATTTCTACTATTAATTCTAAATTTAACCAATCATACCCAGGTAGTTTCATTGCCTCAAGTTCTCAGAACCCTTGTTGGATTAATGTGAAGTTGAATAAGCTTTGTCAAACCTGAAGTTTCTTCCCAATTTAAATTCCGTTAGGATATCAGCAATTCATAAACAAGTGATTCCAGTTCTCCTTTTATTTTCAACAAGTTTTAATTACTTGCTATTGGTTTATTATTCTGATGATATGATCTTTTCCTTAACCCACTGATTTGAAGAATATAAAAAAAAATCTTCACTCCATATATGGTAATATATCAATGCGCGTCCAGACGCAGACCCAACCCGGTGCAGCTGGAGACACTTGCCGCGGACGGGTCTAGGCGGCAGCGGGGAGGTGGGACGTTGGGCGGGTGGCTGGGAGAGGCGGTGACGCTGACAGGAGAGGACCGCTTGCGCGATGGCGGCGAGACGGAACGGGCTAACGGGCCATGGGCCGGGGTGCTGGGAGAGGCGGCCACGGACAGGAGAGGTGGTCCGGCACTGACAGGACAGTTCGGGTTAGGAGGCGGACTGCAGGAGGGCGGCCTGGGTGCCGGGGACCACGGCGGCCATCAGGGCACATTCACAGCCCCCCCCCCCCCGACTGCCTGTGAGTGAACCTACCTGACGCCGGCCCTACAATACACCAGGAGCATTGCCGACCTGAGGCGAGTTCTCGAACTAGCCTCTGGTAGTGCGCCCCTTGTCACTGAGCCCCCTCGGTTAAAGTGAAAGCCTCACCGGTGTCTCCACTGCAGTGCTTATGTAGGGACAGAAGAAGAAACTGGTTGTATTAACCTGCAGCAGTGATGTTATGTTGTTTAAGTAACCAGCAGAGAAAGAAGAGCGGAGGGAGGGGAGGGCAGGAGCATGTTTCTTCTGCATGGAACGGACTGGGGTTACCGGTCAGACGCTCTGCACTGTAATTCCCCCCACCCCAATAATCCTTGGCTCTAAAGCTGTTGGGATGCAGTCTGAGATAGAAAGAACTAAATCAGCCAGGAATGTGGGAGAGGTGGGCCTGTGGAGTGGTTGGTGGCCAGATTCTTCAAACGGGACACATGGGACACATTTACTACGCTTTGCGAACACCTTTTTCAGTCACGTGCAATCTCAATTTAAAATGGCTTGACACGGTATTTATGTATGGGTGTGTCGCAGCGACCCTTTGGTGGCACATTGTGCTGGCTTCCATGCGACACCAAATTAGGGAGGCTCGTGCTGTTGGACTGTCCGACTGATTCAGATTGAGCGCAGGATTTAACTTTCGAATTGTGTATGCAAGCCCAAGCACTTAGAGGTACCATTAAAAATGATTGTGAAATTCTGTCTGACCTGAGCGTAGGTAGGGTAAATGACACATTCATGATATCAGTGCATGCTTAGTCGGACAGTGTACTTTTGGTGAACTTGGTGAAACCAAGTAGGGGGGGGGGGGGGTTAAGAATGTTGACCTCATGTTCTCATAATCTTTTGCCCCCTGCACTGCTCGTGGAAGTGGTGGCACCAATTATTTTTTTTGGTACCACTGAGCCTGCGTATAGCAAGTAGAGCATAGGGGCTCATTTACTTACCCGTCCCTGTCACGATTACCGCAGCACGTTTTCCGACGTGGATTCTGGTTCTGACCTGGATTCACTAAGGTCGGGCGCCCCGATATCCAGCTGTCGTGCTGCAGCCGAGGTCCGCACGGAGTGCACCTCCTCCTTTCTCGGTCATGTGAGTGCTGATCTTGCAACACATTTCATTTTATAATTTCCGTGTTTTCCAAATCCTTCGTGGGTGGTGGGTTTGTTTTGTGCCGATGGCCACGCCCCCCCCAGTTTCTGGTTGCGTGAAGCCGCACGATGAGCCAAATCCAGGCAGAATTCGGGGCAAACAAAGAAAAATTCGGGAAACCAGACGAAAGTCCGGCAGCGGAGCCCTAGTAGAACTTAGAAAGGCCCCATTGTGTCAGGAGAGGAGAGTGTACCCTCCTTGTTACTTTCATGCCACCGCTGCTATATTAAAAAATTCCCAGACCAATCCCTTTAATTGATGAGTTTTAATGTTCCACAAACAATTACGCCATCAAACACTACAATAGTCCAACAAAAATTTCTATTCATGATAATTTATTAACAACCAAGATTGTTTCGATAAGGCCTAAGAAAAAAAATATTTATGGGGCACA
This sequence comes from Engystomops pustulosus, assembly GCA_019512145.1. Classification (NCBI taxonomy): domain Eukaryota; kingdom Metazoa; phylum Chordata; class Amphibia; order Anura; family Leptodactylidae; genus Engystomops; species Engystomops pustulosus. The sequence goes on along the minus strand of CM033644.1, from coordinate 48,795,106 downwards.
TTCACTTACCTGTGCCTGCACGATCCCCGAAGTGCATTTTGCGACGGATGCACATCTCAGCGATTCACTAAGATCGTGCGATATCCTGCAATGTGTCGCTTCCCGCTTAGGTCTGCCGGAGTTCACCTCTCCTTCTGGTGCAGTGTGGCGTGCTGATCTGACACATTAGGTTAGTTTTTTAAATTCTGCGTTTTTTTCCGAATCCGTCGGGTTGTCCATGGCCACGCCCCCCCCCCCCCCATTTCTGTCGGTGTGCGGAAAGCCGCCTGATTGCGCCACATCTGATCATGTGCCGCCAAAATCCAGGCAGAAATTCAAGCGCAAAAACAGAAAAATTCGGAAAACCAGCAACGAAGTCCGGCCGCAGAGCGTTAGTAATAACCCCATTGTGTCAGAGAGGGTGAGTGTTCCCTCTTGTTACTTCATACCCACCGCTGTCTATATTAAAAAATATTGCCAGACAATCGCTTTAATTGATGAGTTTCATTTACCCAAAAAATTACGCGCATCAAAACAATTATTCCAACAAAAAACTTTCAAAAATATTAATGATTTAATTTTATTAAAACCCAAGATTGTTCTGATAAGCCTAAAAAAATATTAGGGGGCCCAACCACTTTCACTACCCGTCCTGCACGATCCCCGAAAGTGCCCTTTTGCGACCATGCTGCCCGCGATTCAATAAGATCGTGCGAATCGGCATGTGTCGCTCCCCGCTTAGGTCAACGGAGTTCACCTTCCTCTTCTTGGTGCATTAAAGTGCTGAGTTTTGCAACACAATTTGAATCCTCAATCCCACGCTGAGTCTGAATCAGTCAGATCGTCCGATTGGCCCCCCCCCCCCCCCTGTCACAGCGCAAAAATCCCAAAATTCAAAGTGTGATCGGGGGAACCCTTAGTCTAAATAGCCCCTATGTGTTTTGCCAATGACGGTATTGCCATTGAGATTGAGTGATGATACGCTTGGTTTATTTCCTCTGTAAAAACTGGTAAACTGATCAACATTGTGGTCATTATATTTTGATCATAATAGTATATGTTTATGAATGGCTTGATCTCAAATGTGAATTCTGCCCTCTTTTTCCAAAACTGTATTTTGTCTTCACATGAATAGTGTTTATCTTCCAAGGGTATATCACAGACTTAGATCAATTAAACGCCATTTTCTCTGGCAGATGGTGCACTCTTATCCCACTATTTCCTTAATACCTTGCAATGCCGTGCCGATGAAGGTCGATGTATATAGAACCGAAAGTTGCACGTGAGTTTCAGATGCTACCATATTTTTTCCTTGATTAAAATATACTTTTTGGGGGGGAAAAATTTATCGTAATAAGGAGTGCCAAGTCTTCTAGAAATATGTCCAGAATACACAGGTGCATACTTTCATGATACTCACGAGCTATACACCTGTGGTCACCAGAAGCTTTGTATAGAATGACAGCAAGCAGAGATCTAGCAAACTGTGAGAATTGAAATAGAAATATATTGAATATTGTAGAATTTTTCATCATCACACAAATAATAACATTCATTTGCGGAGAAATCGGGAACACTTTGTTAAGCCAGTAAAACCACTGAACCTTTTCTATATTTGACTAGGGCAAATGATGGAGATTGCACTTGAATAATAGTGAATGTCATCTGCATATGTCAGTCTGTATTTGCCATCCTTACAACCAAAACTAAAATGAGCTTGGAAAAAGCCTTCCTACATTATAGAAATGGACACCCTTGTCTTGCACCCCTTTGGATAGGAATAATTCAGAAACTTGCCCATTATTTTCTCATCCGCACTATGGAATATAGAGTATGCATAACATCTTTTAAGTTTGGTCCCTCTAATAATTAACCCCTAAAGAAAGCCCAGTCCACCAAGTCAAATTCCCTTTGTATCTATTAGTCCACAAAGGGTATATATCAGGCTGCCTAAAAGATAAGTTTAAATAATATAAAATGCTCTTATAAAGATTATTTGTAGTTGTTTTGGGGGAAACTTCTGTTTGTCCTGTGTTCATTGAGGTCCTTATGAGTTTATAGACTATGGGGCAGATTTTTCAAGCTGTCTAAACAGCCAGAATGTTCTTAGTTGCCCATGCAACCAATTACAGCTCTTTCATTTTACCTTGTGCTCATGAATCTTTTTAAGGGAAGCTGGACTGGTTGATAAATCTGCCCTGTGCGCTTTAAAGACTGTTCAGCATGCAAAATATATACCTCTCAGCTATTGAATAAGATCACTTCTTTCAGCTTGGATTATAGCTTGTGGGTTTATATTTAAACTTTAACATCAGTAAACTGAAGAGACAACACATGTACTCATTTGCATGATACCAAGTATACCTCGAGAACTGCATCTGATCCTACTAAATCATTTCAGAATGTTTAAAAATGTGTTACAGGAAGGTGTTCATATGGGGGCTATTAATGAAAAAATTGCGGAATATATTTATGTGGAAAATCCGGCCACACCTATATATCATTCCCTTCCTATAATTCACAAGGGATTTCCGGCCCCTTTAACCTATTTGCTGAATAGGTTCACTTACGGAAAAAACTTAGTGAATGGTCGACCCCACCTTCAGCCACTGGTTAAGTCTCTTCCAGGGTATATACGAGATACCAAACATGTGGTATCACTATTGGATGGATTTACCTGGAAAAAGACTTACCGATGGCTGTCGTGTGATGTGGTTGGACGCACCCTTCACTTGTTCATGATGTTGCTTTAAAAATGTCTCACTCATTTTTGACTACTTACAGTAAATATGATGATTCGCTCAAGAATTCATTTATTTGTCAATGAATTTTTACGGTGAAGGATTATTTTTCCTTTGATGTACTTACTCTTTTGCACGTTTGTGGTGCGCGGCCAAGGGGGGGCAAATGTTTCTCCCTCCATGGCCAATATCTACATGGCTGTATGGAGGAAAAATTTTCTCTTTTCTTCTGACAACTCCGTTCCTCTCCCATATCAGGTATGGTCGTTATATTGAACGACCTGCTCTTTATTGGAGGGACCCGAGGTAGAGGCCAATGATTTTGTCAATACTAGGGAATAATGACATGACCTTAAATTTACGTCCTTTCACATTCACATATATGCATTTCCTGGATATCTCTCTCATTGGGAACCAGGTTAGTCACATTTCCTCCCCTATATCAAACCCACAGCAGTGAACTCCATCTTAGATGCCACCTCAGCCATCCACCCATGTCATTAAAAAATGTTCTGTGATGTACTTATCAGACTCAAACGTAACTGTTCAATCCTCATGAATAGATAGTGTCAATCAGAAAACTTCATAGAGGTTTGCGTCAAGAAGTTACTCCCATGATGCTAATAGCGCTACAGGATAGTTGACAAGATTCCTAGGGACGATCTTAAAAAAATGCTAGTCGAAAAAACTTTAGTACAGTGATTCCCCCATACAGTAACTTTTTCCGTTTTAATAGCGAACAGTACATACAGTGGCGCGTATAATTAGGAAATTTTTACCGTTGCTGTACACTGATAATGCTATTTCCAGTTCTTTAACAGTAAAATCAAGTTTGTTTCTAGAAAGGCCCCAACACGAGGCAATATTCTGTCACCCAGCCTATACTTGTCATCACTTCCCGTAAAGACCGTCCCACGGGAGAGCCCATATTGAAGGCTTGTGGAGACTGATATCCATTGATGCTCTGGGAAATTCTGGGAAATATGCAAATGCATTTTCCATGATTGGAGAAGCTACCTCATAAGGCTGCCCCCTAAACATCAAGCATGACTTTCAGTAAAGTTATGATTGATTTTTTTCTGATCATATCATATATTGGTTTTAACTGACCATACCTCAGATAGTCTCTGTTAATTCTTGACTTTCAAATCCTTAAAGTCCCTCTGAATCATTTTTGTATTATATGTGATAGGTGATTAATGCCTGATAGGTTGGCCATTGCCAACCCAGGAGCTTGCTTCCACCAGTTTAAGTTTCTTAAGGATATCACATTTCCTTAACGGAAAAAATACAAGTTCTCCCTTTATTTTCAATTGGTTTTTAAGATATGAAAAAAAGAATCAAAGGTTATTTATCCCCAGATTTTGCCAACTAAGGCAGTATTGCAGGCGGGTGAAGACCTATAGTCATTGATGCTATACTGGGGGATTCGATTTTCATATTTTCAAGCATAGTGTCGTAATACAGAGTGCACCGATTACATTACCCCCCAGCGATTACATAACTTCAAGTTTCCAGGAAAAATGTGCATACATTAGTACAAACATAATATGGTGAACACATTTACATAACATGGTTTCTCAATCACAGGATTAATAAATTATGTATGCATCACTCTAGGGAAAAACAGGATTAGTGTAAGCTATATCAAGATTGTATTGTTCTAGCATCTCTCAAATCAAACCACAAATGCCCCATAACCAGGGTGGACTGGCTATTTAAGCAGGAGACTGCATATAGTGGCCGCCTTCTTCCTCTTAGCCAGTGTCTGAGACCACATGGAACAGTGAGTATTCAACACCTGTTCACACATGGTGAGCATATTGTCCTGTTCACGTGGTGTGGTATTGCATGGCATCTGCTGCTTCTGTGGTGCTGTGCTAGTGGGGACCCAGGGCCCGGATCCATGGGGGCTGTGCCTGCCAGTATGGGTGCTGGGGGGCACCGAGGTCTTGTTCCCTGCTGGTGCTGTGCTGTGGCAGCGGGGGATGCCAAGTGATGCTGCACACAATTGCGGTTAGTGGGCTTCTACAATTTGATCAAAATGTAACTAAGAACCTCGAGTTTGTCAAATCAGCTCCGGAATACTCCTATAGGTGCAGCAGTGTCACAAAACTGGCTGAAACGCATCATAAATACTAGAAATTATAAGTTAAGTTTGTCATGTATTTCATGAAATAAAATAACCTACATATGATGAATTACAATTTATGTAATGTTTAATTATAAACTGCTCTTCTGTCACAAATGAGAAAACAATTTTTGTAGGAGAAACATATTGGCAACATTTACAAATGTCATGTCCAGCTTATCATGGGCTCACTTTTTAGTTTTAAATATTTAATCTCATCATGTAACAATTCCAGATTTAGTTTTCTATAGAGCCCCACATTTAATACAACAATCCCTTCCACTTTTTCTGTTTGATCTATCATTAGGTGACTATTCTTGTTCCCTTTGTGTAGAGCAGCTGTCAGTACCTGTCCATCAAACCGCGCAACCACAACCAGGCTTGGCACTAGCTGTCAGACTAGGAAGGTGGTGGCGAACTCACCCTATGATGTCCCTGAGGGCTAAGGCCTTGCCTAAAGCAGATAAACCGCCCTGACAAGGGCGAACCCACTATCAGGAACCTATCTGACAGTCCCTGAGTGACCCTACAAGATGACAGGAAGACTTACTTCGTCTGGCAGCTGCTGGATGGTGGAGCGGACAGATAACCGGAATACAGATATAGGTCAGTGTTCACACTGGTAACAGAAACCGACACAAGACAGACAGGAAGGTGGGGTCACACTAGGAGATAAACGATACTGAGGGACAAACAACAGATGCAGACAGACAAGCAGAGTCAAACAAATCGGGTTAAAACCAAGATGGCTGCAAAGGTACAGAATCGTATAGCAAATAGACTGGTCAGTAGGCAAAGCAGAAGTCAATACACCGAAAAGCAAGAAACGCAATGGCAAGAGCACTAGATACACAGATAGTCTGCAATAACCAGCACCAAATGAAGGGCTGGGCAGAATATAAGGCAGAAATGGACACTACCTCCAGCACTGACTGGCTCAGCCGTCCATCACTCAAAGCGCAGCTGCAGACAAAACGACAAGTACAAAGACACACCCAGCTTTCTCAGGATCAGAAATCACAGGCAGCTCTGGGTGTGGTTTTCCAGCAAGAATCCTGAAACCTGATCCCATCAGAACAATTTGCGAGTTCTGACAACAGCCTATTCAGATTTTGATACATTTGATAGTGATGATACATTGCTTTCCTTTATTATCTATAAGTCCTGTTCCACACATTCTCGGAATGTGTCCATGAAGGCAACTCTTGATGATACGGGATAAAAGAAAGGGTTTGGAGTTCTTAATTTGTTGTTTAAATTAATGATGCTGTCGTAGAGTAGTGAGATGGACAAGATCCTGAAACGAGATAATATTGTCATAGTTGTTTATTATGATTTCTTTCGAAATGTTGAAGTTCTCTCGTTTCTCTGCTTCAAAAAAAAATGTTTTACAATTTAATTTGAGCTTCAGATAAAATGTAGCTGTCAGGCTTCTGTGCTGGAAAACCACACCCAGAGCTGCCTGTGATTGACAGCTCCTTTTCTGATCCTAGGAAAGCTGGGTGTGTCTTTGAACTCGTTTTGTCTGCAACTGCGGTTTGAGGGATGGACGGCTGAGCTAGTCAGTGCTGGAGGTAGTGTCCATTAGTGCCTTATATTCTGCCCAGCCCCTTGATTGGGTGCTGATTATTTAGTCTAATCTGTGTATCTTGTACTCTTGATATCTTTGTATGCTATTCTGTGTTTTGACTTCTGCTTTGCCTACCGACTTTCTTTTTGCTATTTGATTCTGTACCTTTGCTGCCATCTTGGTTTTGACCCAGTTCCGTCCGACTCCGCTTGTCTGTCTGTATTTGTTGTTTGTCCCTCAGTGTTGTGTCTCTCCTGGTGTTATCCTGCTTTCCCTGTCTCAGACCTGTGTTAAATTTCTTTGCACCAGTGTGAACACTGGTCTATATTAGTATGCCTGTTACCTGTCTGTTCCACCATCCAGCAGCTGCCAGACGGAGTAAGTCTTCCCCGTCATCTTGTAGGGTCACTAAAGGACCGTCAGTAAGGTTCCTGATAGTGGGTTCGTCCTTGTCAGGGCGGTTTATCTGCTTTAGGCAGCGCCTTAGCCCTCAGAGATGTTGCAGGGTGAGTTTGCCACCACTTACCTAGTCTGACTGGTTGTAGTTGCCCAGTTGCTGGACAGGTACTGACAGTAGCTAGATTGGACTTTCCATTATTTCTGTTTGCAAAGAGGATATTTTTTGGTTGTTTGTTTCATCTATATTTACAGCCTCCTCTGCATCTTTTCTTGTAGTTTTCCCATTTTTTGCTTGTGTAGGCTCAGATTTTTTGGAGGATTTTTTTGTGTGTCCTGATTGATTAACTTCTGGTAAGTTCCTGGAGTCAGAGAAACCATCTGAAGGTGTTAAAATGGACTTTTCCGTGTCTGTAAAACTGACTCTTGATCCTTCATTTTTGTTATGTTTGTGTGTTAATTTATTTTTTAAAAGTGATTTTTTCCCACACCTCTCAAATGTTCTTTCCTTTTCCATACATAAACTAGATCTGCTATATAATCTTGGTTATCACTTTTTAAACTTGGGATGTATGGTGACAGTTATATTTTCTTCCATTTTCATTATATTGTCCTTTAGTTTTTTTATTTAGAGCTCTTTGTTCTTTCCCTATTTTGTCTTTTCTGCCATGTTGTACATGCTTTTAATGGGGCAGAAAAATTACGTGAAAAGAAAAATCAGCTTTTGGCATCAGAGGCACAAAAGTGTTTCAAATTATCCAACCTATTTAAATGCACTTCTGTAAGTGACCTTCATCCAGCACAGCAGTCATCAGAAGGAGCATGGCAAAAGAAAATGAGAGCAGTAGCTTTTTAATTCCTTTTGAAAAAGCACAGGGTTCAAAGGTTGGAGGAAAACACGAAACAGTGATTTTTGTAGAAATGCCTTCTGCAACAAAATCATTAATAGAAGGAAGAGCAACAATGGCCCATACCAGTGCAGAGTTGCTTCCCTCACCATGTACAGGTAATACACGTGGAATTGGTAACCTCGTCGATCGCGGCGCTGCTATTTCCAGAAGTCACTTGCACAGTGTAGAGGAATTCTTTTAAAAAGTATTTATTGAATCACTACGCGTTTCGGTCCCGATCTGGGACCTTCCTCAGGTGTAAAATACATATACTTTTGGATGTGTTTGCGCACAAATATATATACAATGAATGTTAGCTGACGTCAGAATGACGTTTAGCGGAAATGACATCACAAAAGGGGGGAGACACAATTTGTGGAATAAATATAAAAACATAAAAATACAAAATTGCATATATAAAATACATAAAAACCTTAAGGGTTATGTTGGATGGTAGAAAGGTTTTGTGATTGCGGTCTCTTGTCGATGGGATGGCTTGAGTTCGTGGGCTCAAAGATTTGTTTACAGTAACTAGGCAACTGTCATGTGTTGTTGGGCTCACGTGATTCCATGTTTTGATGGCTATGCTGGGCTGTTGTGAGACTTCGATCGTGATGACTGTTTTGGCATCGCTTGATTGTATGGTATGTATGAGAGTTGCTTCCCTCACCATGTGCAGTACAAGGAAGACAAGAAGAAACTGCATGCTACAATGTAAAGTGGTCTTCTGTAACACACACGTATAAAGAGGAGAGAGGAGGAGATTTTGAAAGTTGCAATGTAGAAGTTACCATAACCAAGAAAGTACAAAAAACATTTGGGCACATTTACTAAGAATGTGGGAAACTGCACTTAAAGTCCTCTGCCTGTGTATAATAATCGGTGCGCCAGAGTTCGCCACCTTTTTTCTGGCACACCTTTAACATAGGGAGTGTGACAGACTTTTCATGTTGAGTCTGGTTCACGGTCCGACTGAGCACTGGAACGCTCTTGATTTTGTGTCTCATGGTGCCTAGTGCAGTTGCACTACAAAACGGTCGCGTGCAACTCATTTGTGGAGCAGATACTTCTTAAATACCTGCGCAAGCAGTTTCCAGTAGAAAGAATGTGCAAAGTCCGACAGAAAACTGGCGCAAAGCTCTTAGTAAATGTGTCACCAAAGGAAGCTTTTGATCTTTTTGTTAGACCAAAGGAAAATGAGAGAGCTTCTTTTTTCAGTTGCATCCAATACAACCTTTTGAGGATGACAGTCTTCCATTTTCCGCCCAAAAGGCATTTTAAATTAAAAATGGATCCCAACGTCAGTGGCTATCTTACAGCAGTTCAGCAAATGCACTCTACTGCACGATTGGCCTAGCATATAGCAAATTAAGAGTGTATTTAACTTTTTAGAATTAATAATACTTTGTAGTAAATATGATGCACTGTTGAAGAGCCATTTGGACAAAGTCGTGAAGAAAAGTCAGCAGATGCACAAAACAGGGAGTAAAGGCCATGGAAGTGCATTAACCTTCTTATCAAAAACAATGGCAAACAATGTCATCCAGGTGATTGCCTCTTTAATTAAAAAGACAGTTGAAGAAGTTAAAGAAAGCATCATGTTTTCTGTACAGTTGGACAAAACAAAGGATATTTCATCAAGGGTCCAGTGTTCACTTATAATTCAGTATGTTCACAAGCTAAAAGGTGTTCAGGAACGGCTTCTACCTTCAACTGCACAGACTCAGCGGAAGGAGGGTTCTTGAACTTCTTAAGAATGCACTGAAGGAAAATGGTTTGACTATAAACCAGTGTGATGGTAATGAAACTGATGGCGCTGCCAACATGTGTCAGTGGCTTTTCAACGTGGCTAAATATTCATGTCTGGTATTATAGCCCTATTTTAAATCTTGTGATTGGTGAACATCACTCTTTTCTCTTTTGAATTTGATTGCTGTTTTTTTTTTAAGGAATCTTTTAAAAGAATGGATGCATGGGATCAGATTAGTGGAAAGAGTGACACTGGTCATCACCAGAGGTTGCAAACAATTGGCTAAACATGCTGGTGAGCAAAGGATGCAATAGTGACAAAAATATTTGGTTAATTTCGAAACCCAAAGAGTTCAATGTATGTTTATGTCATTCTGTCACTATACAACATTAAAAAAAGTGATCACAACTCACCTGAATTGAGAGCAAAACTCTCTTTGTGGTATGAAACTGTCATAACAGTATTTACATATTAACATATCTTTCAACTGACAATACCATTATCCATATACCTGCAAACAGGTGGAATTGATCTGCTAAAAGTACATCAGATGGTGATGAAGAGATATAAATGACAGTTTCTGGTTTCATTGAGTGGGCAACAGAGGAACTTGATAAGCGAAGTCCCGCACACAATATTGTTATAGAAGGTTTCTTCCCAGCAAAAGTATTACGAATTTGAAGTTGCTGTCCATAACAGGAAATTAGACACAACAATAGACAAGATTTGAAAAGGATGAGTTGTCTTAGAACATGGCTTGTCTTTCTCCTGTACAGTTTGAAGATATAAAAATCTCATTCCCTCATGCCGTTTTGCTTTTTGGCGGCCAGAAACAGAGCCAACCACTGCTATCGACGTGTAAGGGTACCACGTCATGCTGGGTGGAGTGCAGAGTCTCCTGGCTTGTGATTGGCTCTGTTTCTGGCCGCCAAAAAGCAAAACGGCGGGAGCTGCCATTTTCTCGAGCGGGCGAAATACTCGTCCGAGCAACGAGCAGTTACGAGTACGCTAATGCTCGATCGAGTATCAAGCTCGGACGAGTATGTTCGCTCATCTCTACCCCCATTCCAACAGGGATAGTTAACCAACTGGCCCCTAGTTCATCACCTACAATCAACATACCCCCCGCACTGGCCTGCTCCCAGCCGGGGCGTGTACAATCAAAAAGTGTAGTTCTATAAATGGAGGCATTTCTTAGTCTACCCCAGGTACCTCAGTTTACGTAAAGATTAAATTACTTCTTGTCATCAATAGCCCCTCTTCTGGCCAAAGAGTTTTTACATTAAAACTGGCTTTTTCAAATAAAGAAGAAAAAGTTAGATGAAAGTTTACATTTCTGTATGCAGAGCTGTGTCCCTAATCCCCTGGGAGTGGCCAGTGCAAAGTGGTTCCCCCCACCCTCAGAAACAGCTCTGTCATGCATTTATTTCAAATTTAAAAAACTCCCATGTCCTCCATACCCCCCCCCCCACCCCCATCGCACACATTTAAAGTACACAAGACCTTATAGCATTTATTTTATTGAATGCCATATTATGTATATTTTGCTTGAAATTCTTCACATTTAAAGACAATTATTTCAACATAAGCCACGTATATCCTGGAACATAATAAAGGTACATTTTGGTTTCCTTGGTATGGAGCCCTGTATTCCACAACACAGCCTTCTGAATACAGCTATGCTATAAGTCTGAAGGTAATAAAGTGTGTCCAGGACAATTTGCCATGATTATAACAGAAACAATTAATGCAGGATTCTTCTTTTCATGTTATTTTTTTCACATCCAGAATTCATTTATGCAAGAAAAACACATAGGGGCTCATTAACTACGGGTCTGCCGTTCGCACTACCGCTTATACTCGAGTATATACAATATATAAATGAGGTATCACCGTAATCGTAGTGATCCATAGAATAAAGATATTGGGGCAGATTCACTTACCCGGTAATGTCGTGATCCCACGGTGCGTTGTCCGACAAGGATTCGGGTCTGCTGCGATTCACTAAGATTGTGCGCCCAAATTCCTGCATCTTCCCTTCGATGCCCTGGTGTGTGCCCATAAAGCAGTTTACCACCACATATCCTTTAAAGATTGGGTATCAAACTTTGTGGAGCGTTTTGGTATTTGTACATTTTATGAAAAACACATTCATTTAGCCCAAAAAATTTTAATTTCAAAATTGCATCCGATTTTGATGTAACCCCTGTAAAATAATTAAATAGTTAACAAACTTCATAAAAGTTGATTTGCGTAGGTTGAGGGGTGTAGTTCCTATAATGGGGTAATTTATGGAGTTTTACTATTATTTAGACCTCTCAAAGTGATTTGAAAGCTGAGCAGGTCCCTCAAAAGCATGAGTTTGTGTTTTTTTGAAAATGTGAAAAATTGTGCCTAAAGTTCAAAGCCTCATAACATCCTACAAAAATTAGCGGATGCATAAAAAACCATGTCCACATAAGGTAGACATTCTGTGAATAGTAGTTATTAAGTTTCTTTGCTGTTATGTGTGGAAAAAGTAGAACATTTTGAATTTCGTAAAAGATCACCAAATATCTGATTTCTCATAAATAAATGCAAAACAAAATTCTCCAACTAACATGAAGTACAAAGTGTCACAAGAAAACTATTTCAAAAGCACTTGGGTATCTTAAAGCATTCCAGAGTTAAAACCACTTATAGGGACACATTTTAGATTATGGGTCCACGGATTGCATTTCCGTCGGTTTTCCCGACATTTTCGGGATTTGCACCGCTGTGACAGGGATTTAGCAGGGGATTGTGCCGCACACAATCGTTTTTTGACGCAGCTGCACTGGCTTTCATGCGACAGAAATCAGGGGGTGGGCCGTCGGACTGAGTGCGGGATTTAAGATTCAATTTGTGTCACAAGATTTACATGCACCAGGAAGAAGAAGGTGAACTTTGGCGGACCTGAGCGGGGAAGTGATACATGCAGGATATCGGGCGCACGATCTTAGTGAATCGCAGATGTGCATTCCGGTCGGACAATGCACTTTCGGGGATCGTGCAGGATGGGTAAGTAAAGTTGGCCTTATGTGTCATATTTGAAAAAATGGGCCGTGTTAAGTGGCTGAAAAGTGGCTTCGGTGGTAAGGAATAAACATCCAGTGAGACTTGCAGTCATAGAAAAAGTGAATAGCACTCACCTTTTTATTTATTTATTTATTTTTTAAGGAATAAGCGACAAAAAAGAGGTGAGTTCCATTCAATTTTTATTTTTATTTCACCTACATAAAAAAAGTTGGTTGGCAAAAGAAACTACAAGAAAACAGGTTCCCAGCATAAAAATTCACCCTCCTTCATGGCTGGTATCGAAATGCTTTCTTTCCAGATCCATTGACTTCTATGGAAGTAAGTTGTCCACATAAGTGAAAAAGTAGCGCTTTTTTTCATTGATGTCTGAATAAGGCCATAGGAAGTAATGAGTCATCAGCGAAAATAACTGATAGCACGTGGACGTAAAAAATGCTGATCTAAATAACACATAGGGAAATGTCTTACATAGCCAACGTACAGCAGTTTTTAGATAGAGCTAAGGCAATAGTGCAATTCCCAAAACACTAAAAGCTTTTAAAAAACTTTTTTTTAAAAAGCTGCAACTTCACAAAGAAACAGATAATCCTGTGAAAAGTCCCCTCACTATGCCATATACCACTGAAGAGAGTCCATAAAAAAGAGCTTAAAAAAAATCTCCTGCCTAATGGTGCCATGTAGGGGTCTGTTCACACTGACATCAAGCCACTGTTGTGTGTCTTCACTTTGTGTCGGCAGCCCTCTTTATAACCTAAATAAGGTAAGGTAGATCTATGGAAAGGTAAGTCTAAAGTGCACATCAGATGAATTGTTTTCAATGGGTGTTTTCATAAATCTATTGTCCATGAAAAAATTTTCAAAAATTTTCAAACCTCTCAGATTTTTCAAATCACAGAAGGCAATAGAAGTCTGTGGGGGAGATTTAAATAATCGCAAATTCTTGCAAATTCTACCGCATTGCAAGTTGGACCTGGTGTAGATTTGCCCAGTGCTGCCTGGCAGATTCATCAAGAGGCCTAAGCCTTGATGGATCCAGTGTGACAGGGGTGTGTATGACTGCAATCACACACAGAAGCGCCGGCATATGATAAATGGGACAAACACCCCTATGTGTCTGCAAAAAAAACCCCAAAAAACTGACAGGTCTGGTTTTTTTTTTTACTGATTCACTGATGAGAAAGGTTAACCCAATGTTATATATGAATTTTTAATTTTTTTTGCAGATGCGGAGACATAACAAAAGCAAAACAGTGACAATACAGAACGATTGTGCAATGGAAGCGCAGCACACACGCCAATGTGAATCTTCACTAATTTTAACCTGCTGCATCTATTTGATGTGCACCATAAATCTACCTTACCTTATTTATGCTAAAAAGAGGACTGAGGCAGCCGAATGAAGACATGCAACAGTTTGAACAGATCCCTACATGTACCCAATTGGGGAGGGATATTTTTTATTAATCTTTTATGGACCTCTCTGATCCACTCAACCTTTGCTGTCCTATCGCCGTAAGGCTAATTCAGACAGCAGTTAGGGGGTCTTGATCCCCTTAACACAGGCCCTTATTTATTTTGCGTTTCATTTTTTCATTCCCCACTTTTCCAATATTCGTAAACTTTTTATTTTTCCATGTGCGAGCTGTGTGCTGGCTTGTTTTCTTGTTTGTAACAAATTGTCTTCTCTAGTAACGTTATTAAATATTTGCGCCTGTAAGAGGAGAGTGAGAAAAAATCCAAATGCAGTGATATTGGTGTGAAAAAACACAGTTGCGTAATTTTCTTTTGTGCCCTGTTTTTACAGATTTCACTGTGCGCCCCAAATCTTTGGTCGGTACAATCACAGAGACCCCACATTTATAGAAGAATTATTATGTTTTAGATTTCTAAAAAAATTTAATCTTTTGTAGAAAAAAAATCTTCATTTTGCCATATTTTGAGGCCAATAACTTTTCTATACTTCGGTGTGCAGAGCTGTTTAAAGAGGACCTGTCACCCTGAAAAACATTACTAGGAGGGCGCGTTCACATGGTGCGTTTTGTCCTGCGTTGTTATTGCGTTTGAAACGCATTACAACAGCTGAGGAGAGGTGATTTGCCTAATTACATTACTGTTAACGTTTCCGTTTACAGAACACGCTCTAAACGCAATCTCAATGCATGCGTTAACAAGCGTAAACAGTAATGTAATTAGGCAAATCGCCTCTCCTCAGCTGTTGTAATGTGTTTCAAACGCAATGAAAACACAGGCAAAACGCAACGTGTGAACCCAGAGATGTTACTAAAGTAAGCAGCTCCTAGTGCTAAGACAGACGCAGCGGTATTATACTGATAGGGTTACCGGAAACCTCCGATAATACTAACAAACACTGCTGCGCTGTACCCTAGAAACGCCAGACCGCACTCAAAGGGTCTACTTATTCATGAGGGGGGCGGTCCGAGGCGCTGCCTCTTCCCCTGACCGCCCCGCTCGCTCCATAGGCTGTCAGGGACTGCCGCGTGTCAAGCGGCAGTCACCGCCCACAATCCCGCCCCCTCATTAATACGCCACTTTAAGAGCGGTCCGGTGTTTGTAGTGTATAGCGCGGCAGTGTTAGTTAGCATCTAGTGCTGAATTTCTGTGTGACAGGTTCTCTTTAAGGTGTCATTTTTGCGGTATGAGATGACATTCACATTAATACCATTTTGGGGACATCTTATTGAGCGGGTGCACGGAGCATGTCACAATAATTCAGTGCATCCGCCACAGTGTGTGTTATTTGTGTCTTCCAGGACCGTGCTTGTGGACTACTTCGGATTCGAAGGATTACGTCGATGACCGACATTTCTAACAAATAAAATGGTCAACGAAGGTGTGTCTGCCTTTTTGTTCAATTAAATTTATATTTGTTAAAACGGTGTGATTTATTTTTCTGCGACACTCTTCATAGTTTGCCATAGTAGTGGTGCCGGCTAGATGATGGTGCTCATTACTAAGGGCTGGCCTTAGTGTTTGCCTTAATTTTGGCAAATTCACACTAACGCCCATACCATTACCCCGGTACCCACCGCCACCAGGGGTGCCGGGAAGCGGGAAAGTAAAATTTGTTACGCACAAAATAAGCCCTCACACAGGTCTGTACACGTAAAAATGAAAAAGTTATGGATTTTTGAAGTTGGAGAGCGAGAAATGAGCTGAAAAACCCTGCGTCCTTAAGGGGTTAAAGAGGACCTGTCACCCTGAAAAACAGTACTAGGAGGGCGCGTTCACACGGTGCGTTTTGTCCTGCGTTTTTATTGCGTTTGAAACGCATTACAACAGCTGAGGAGAGGTGATTTGCCTAATTACATACTGTTAACGTTACCGTTTACAGAACACACTCTAAACGCAATGTCAACGCATGCGTTAACAAGCGTTCAGAAATGTTACTAAAGTAAGCAGCTCCTAGTGCTAAGACAGACGCAGCGGTGTTATACTGATAGGGTTACCGTAAACCTCCGATAATACTAGCAAACACTGCTGCGCTGTACCCTAGAAACGCCGACCGCACTCAAAGGCTCTACTTATTCATGAGGGGGGCGGTCCGAGGCGCTGCCTCTTCCCCTGACCGCCCCGCTCGCTTCATAGGCTGTCAGGGACTGCCGCATGTCAAGCGGCAGTCACCGCCCACAATCCCGCCCCCTCATGAATACGCCACTTTAAGAGCGGTCCGGCGTTTGTAGTGTGTAGCTCGGCAGTGTTAGTTAGCATCTAGTGCTGAATTTCTGGGTGACAAGTTCTCTTTAAGGTGTCATTTTTGCGGTATGAGATGACATTCACATTAATACCATTTTGGGGACATCTTATTGAGCGGGTGCACGGAGCATGTCACAATAATTCAGTGCATCCGCCACAGTGTGTGTTATTTGTGTCTTCCAGGACCGTGCTTGTGGACTACTTCGGATTCGAAGGATTACGTCGATGACCGACATTTCTAACAAATAAAATGGTCAACGAAGGTGTGTATGCGTTTTTGTTCAATTAAATTTATATTTGTTAAAACGGTGTGATTTTTTTTTTTGCGACACTCTTCATAGTTTGCCATAGTAGTGGTGCCGGCTAGATGACGGTGCTCATTACTAATGGCTGGCCTTAGTGTTTGCCTTAATTTTGGCAAATCCACACTAACGCCCATACCATTACCCCGGTACCCACCGCCACCAGGGGTGCCGGGAAGAGCCGGGTACAAACCAGTAACTGACCGTCTATAGATGGTCAGGGACTGGGGTGGCTGCAGGCTGTTATTGTTGCGCTGGAATAGCCCCCTAACAGCGGGCTATCCCAGCTCAGTAATGGCAGGCTTCTGCTGCTTTTTTGTATCTGGCTGATTTGAAAAATAGGGGGCACCTCATGCTGTTATTCCCCCCATTTTTTGTAAAAATGGGGGAAACAGCCTGGGAGCCCCCTTTTAAGGGGGGACCCCACGCATGTTTTTGCCAAAAATTGGAGGAAAAAACGGCATGGGGCGCCCCCTATTTTTCAAATCAGCCAGATACAAAAAAGCAGCAGCAGCCTGCCACTGTTAGGGGGATATTCCAGCGCAACAATAACAGCCTGCGGCCGCCCCATCTATAGACGGTCAGGTACTGGTTTGTACCCGGCTCTTCCCGGCACCCCTTGTGGCGGTGGGTACCGGGGTAATGGTATGGGCGTTAGTGTGGATTTGCCAAAATTAAGGCAAACACTAAGGCTAGCTCAAGGACCTTTGATGATGTCACCCTGGTCACATGACATTAGGCCACGCCCCCATGGACTCGCTCGAAAGCTGCATAGTTACCAGGCAAGATTATAACTCTGATTTTATGGGGATCTGAGGGGAACAATTTTTAGCTAAAAGCAGGGTGTCAGATAGTTACTAGAGCTCTATAGGAACCTGCCACTACCTGTATTTGTGAAAATAGTGGTGACGGGTTCCCTTTAAATGCAACCAATCACCTGCATCAATAAAAGCACCCTCAACAAAAGGACCATGAAGTAAGAGGCCACAGAAAGAGGAGGATAGAGGACAGGAGGCAACAGTGAGAGGAGGATGGAGGACAGGTTGCCACAGTATGAGGGAGATGAAGGACATAGGCCAGAATATGAGGAGGATGAAGGACAGAAGGCCACAATAAGAGGAGGATGGAGGACAGGATGCCACAGTATTATACAAATTATCTTTATTTATAAAGCGCCATCGAATTCCCTAGTGTAGTGTAATGCTTTACAAATCATATGAGGGGGATGAAAGACACAATATGAGGGGGTGGAGGACATGAGGCAACAGTAAGAGGAGAATAAAGGACAAGAGGCCACAGTAAGAAGAGAATGAAGGAAAGGAGGCCACAGGAAGAGGAGAATGGAGGTCAGGGGGCCACAGTAAGAGGAGGACAGAGGACAAGGGGCCACAGGAAAAGGAGGATGGAGGACAGGAGGCACCGTATGACGGAGATGGAATACAGAGACAACAATATGAAAGAGGTGGAGCACAGGACACCACAGTAAGAGGAGGGGAAGGACAGCGGGAAACAGTATGAGGGAGATGGAGTAAAGTGGGCCACAGTAAGAGGAGGGTGGAGGACAGGAGGCCACAGTAAGAGAAGTATGGAGGACAGTGGGCTACAGTGTAAAGGAGATGGAGAACAGGGAGCCACAGTAAAAGACAGGATGCAACAGTAAGAGGATGATGGAGGACAGGATGCCACAGTATGCGGGAAGTGAAGGACAGAGACCACAATATGAGGAAAATGAACAACAGGAGGCCACAGGAAGAGGAGAATGGAGGACCCTCATCCCTGCTTCCTCTTCCAATGCTTTTTTAGTTTATTTTTATTACTTACTATTCTTCTCACTCTCATCATCTGACTCTTAGGTAAACTGAATATCATACTATATTGATGTCCACTTCGATAGTCCAACATTATTCCTTTCTGTTGGTTTTTTAAAATATTTGGGTTTTGGGTTTTTGCTCAACATCACCGGGATGTCCAGAAATTGTAGTTTTTTTTCTAGAATATACTACTGTAAAATTCACACTTGGATCTATGGTGTTAAGTTCCCTGTAAAAATTCAAAACTTTATTTCCTGTACCACTCCAAATAGCACACATAGCCAAAGTGGTGGGATATATACATTAGATTCTCCATGCCTCAAAGTACCGCATGTAGATGTTTGCATATGTGGGGGTCACATGGGATTCCATTGTGGTACCTTGTATCTGGAGGAAAAATTCATCCTTTAACAAAAAATTATTTAGTTTCAAAATCAGTTTGAAACAATCCATAATAAAATGTTAACAACCATTGGTATAAGAATCTTTCAGCATAACTTTTACCACCTCCACTCCCCTCTCATGCTGTATTGACATCTATAAGCTGGTTACATCAAATGATACCAGCCATATTTCTTTTCCTTTAGGACTTTTAACGGCTCACAGTTTTTACAGAAAATCTCTAATATATGATGATGCACGTATGGCATATTATCTCAGTATTCTATGTAAAAAAAGCTATATTGCTAGAGATCGAGTCAACTCAAAATTATCAGATGACTGGGCAGGTTCTCCAAGGATTTTTGTATATTTGGAGTTAGATGTTTGATTTCACTAAAGCATGGCTTTAGCAGAAACGGCTCTCGCGAGATTAGGTGATGAGCTACACACATGCGTAATTATTTGACAGCCGCATTACATTTATTCAGCACACATGGTAAGCCTAGTACCCCATTGATTATGGGATCCTTTTTATAGCTAACAGAACTGATTGTACATCACCCCTTGGAGGAAGGCGTGTAACGCCGAAACGTACGTTGGGGAGGTGACTTGCAATAACTCATGGGTAAGATGTTGGTGCCATATGTAGTCATTGGGGCTCATTTACTAAGGGTCTGTTGGACGCATTTTCGTCGGGTTTCCCGTCGATTTCCATTTTGCACCGAATATCCCCGGGATTTTGGCGCATGCGATCGGATTTTGGCGTATCGGCGCCGTCTTGCACGCGACAGAAATCGGGGGGTGGGCCGTTGGATCAACCGATGGATTCGGACAACGTGCAGGATTTAACATTTAGAATTGTGCCGCAAGACACACACTTTCAAGCACCGGGAAGAAGAAGGTGAACTCCGGCGGACCTAGCGCAGAAGCGACGGATGCAGGAACTCGGGCGCACGAGCTTAGTGAATCCTCCTCGGACAACGCACCGCGGGATCGCGACCGGACTAGGTAAGTAAATCTGCCCCATTATGTCATTTCTTTGGATTGAATACTGACCCGTGCCTTTCACTTGTGGCATGCAGGCACTTTATACTTAGGCATCAGTCAGGCTACTCAGTCTAGTATGTATATGGACATTTGTCATATTGTATATGTATACGGACATTTTTTCAATATTGGCAGCTCCTTGTCCCATGGGTCCTGGTATATACATTTGTGAATGCACTTGCACTTTATTTATATAAATTCATGTATTTATTTGTATGTATTCCTCAAACATGAGCAACTTTTTTACAGTTTTGAATAAGTGAGGATCATTAATGCAAGTCATCAATTCTTTGTCAGGGTACGTCTGAATACTGTATTTACAATGTTTTAAGGATATCTGAGTGATTTTATTAAGTTTATTAATTCAATAAAGTAAACTTGGTTTGTTATACTATAGTGGTTCCTCCTTTTTGGTATTTTATGTTTGGAGTTATGTACTTTTGATCACAGGGGTTCTTGAATGTGGCACAATAAGAAACCTCTGTATGTCTTCATCTATAACTCTACCATCTACTGCATCCTGAGAAAGCTTTCTAATTTCGTTTGCTATATCAAATTTAGAATCTCTGTCTAATCTCCTATATACCTTTGCATCCTCCACTAGTTTTATTTCTGGAAGGTATTTCTTCACAATTGCATTTTTAAGGGTTAACACAGAATGTAAAAGCCCAAATATCTCCAAAGATGTTACAGATATATTTGAGATATATATTATTTCTTAACAGTGGTTGCAAAATATAGCTTCTGCCTGACTTGATATGTGCTACACCCGATTAATAAGCCGTAGGCTATAGACGAACCAGGAGTCAAAGTAAGCTATCTGAGGTGACTAAGTTATTTAGGCAAAATGTAGAAAGCACATGTGACTGCAATATACAGGTACATGGTGCTAAAACTTATGCTGATAAATATAAGTTGTATTTAAACTATAATAGGTTATATAGTGCTGTTAATGCATGTGGGCAAGTTGCCTTAAATCAAGATGGCGGCTCCCTAGAAGATCATGTGATCTAAGACTCCATGGCAGTATACATCAGATATGTGCAGAGTAAGGCAGCTGATAGGCTAGTAACTGGCTGAAGTTATAGTAACTGGCTGATCACATGTTTATAATTAAGTACATGTATTTGATTACATGATGATGTCAAAGTTTCTATATATAAGACATTGGCCCACATTTATTGAAGTGTCTGCACCAGTTTTGTGTCGCGGCTGCACTGTGTCTGACAAGACAGAAAAAATGTGCACCAAAAGGGGCTGTTACTGCTTAGACGGACCGCGTGATATCATGCTGTGTTCAGTGTGTCCAGCAGAGCCGAGCAGCTGCGGGCACCCGGCAGGGCAGAGCGAATATGCCAGGAGTGCGAAGCGGGCAGAGAGTTCTCTGACACAGTCTGCCGCCGATGGGATGGTGAAATAGAAGATGAGCATATTGACACACCCCCACCTGTGCTGCAGCTCCTCCCCTCTGACAATACCGAAGATTGAATAGACAGGCACCAAGGCTCATATCTCAGGAACGGAGAGGGCTGTCAGGGCTGGGAGTCTGTGGACCCTTTGGACTAACGCGGGAGATGGTACTAGCCGACCTAGGACTGGAGTCTAAGTGGCACCCGGGATACCACCAGGTCGTTCCACAGGTGCAACTAGCCCGGGGTGGGTGCCAAGGTAGTAATACAGGAGACAGTCTGTACCTGGGGTGACGGCAGGATAATAGCACAAGAAGGCACACTAGGATTCACGTCAGGAATCGCAGGAGCTGGCACGCAGGTCAGGAACACAGGAACGGACTGGCACAGAAGAACGCAGGAATACAGGAACGGACTGGCACACAGGAACGCAGGAATACAGGAACGGACTGGCACACAGGAACGCAGGAATCACAGGAACGCAGGAATCACAGAAGAGTTTTCTCTTCAGGGGAAGCTTGAAGATCCGGCAAGGGTCACAGGAAGAGGCAGAAATGTATATCAGGCCAGCGCCAATTATCTTAGAGAGCCGGCGCACGCGCACCCTAGCGAGTGCTGAGCCGCGGGAGCAGCGGAGATTACCCCTGGAGCCAGGGGAGGTAAGCGATGCCGGGCTCTGGGGGTACACGGAGAGACACGGGTGCTCCTGCGATCCAAGACAAGGATCACAGGAGCACCCGTGACAGGGGCCAGGAGAAAAATTCTAATTTGCTCCTGAATCAAAGTGCAAGCCCCTGCTGAGTTTGGGGTGGTGAAAGGAGGCATAGAACAGTTTACAGTGTGATCTATGACCTTGGAAGATGTGATTAATAAACTTATTTAGCTATAGGTATCCATGTGTTCTAACATATGAATACAAACATCTATAAAATTGGGTAACACAACCATATTTTTGTCTCATTTTCTATGTTCAGGTCCCTATCTTGGGGGTCCTTATTTTGAATCCTTCCATATGTTTTGTTTGTTAAAATATATATTTTTAAATGTGTGAACACAAGCTTACTTTAGTCACTTTAATGTATGTTGTATTAGTCAAATGGCACTGGTAAAATATTCTAATTTGTCCCGTGGTCACTTGTCTTTAAAGGCAACCTACCACCTCGGATCTACCTTTTGAGGTAGATCCGGTGGCAGGTTCTTCTAATGTATAGTAATACAGCCCTTTTTAGGGCTAATTCTTTCCCCCAATATTCAAATTCCTAAAGAGGCTACTGGGGCATGGAGTAGACGGAGCTGAGGCTACACGGCACGGCTACTCCATGCCCCAGTAGCCTCTTGCGTTCTGCCTACCAAGTCATCTTAAGCACGCAGCTCCTGATAGCTGTGCGCACTCGTCTCTGAAGCTGGGTTCTGCATGTGTGCATTATCACCGGCTTCAGAGCCAAGACTGCGCAGCCGGTGGCCTGCGTTCTGCACATGCGCAGAACCAAGCTTCACAGACGAGTGCGCACAGCTACCAGGAACTGCGTGCTGAAGATGCATTGGTAGGTGGAACACAAGATGCTACTGCGGCATGGAGTAGCCGCGCCGTGTAGCCTCAGCTCCGGCTACTCCACACCCCAGTTGCCTCTTTAGGAAATTTTAATATTGGGGAAATTTAAATTTATAAAAGTTATCGGCCTGCCACAGGATCTACCTTAATAGGTAGAGTAGGTTTCCTTTAATAGAAAATGTTTCTATTATATTGAAAACTACTTATATCTTACTAGATATTTTAAGCTCAAGTGCCATCTACTGGTGCATTACCTAACAGCCTTTATTTTAAATATGAAATATAACAAGCTATTGTATAGACATATGTAAGGAAATTCATGCTCTGTTCCTGCAAGCACAATTAAGTCTAGTGTCCCTAAAAGTTTGTCTGACCTTTCAGCAAACTTTGCATAACTTTAATTAGTCCTTTAGGCTACATGTATTAAAGTGTTTGCACTGAAAAGAAAATGCAAACTGTTTACACATGTATTTATAAAGTATCTGTGGCAGTTTTGTGTTCCTGCTGCATTGTGTCCACCACACCACAAATTTTTGCACATTTATTACTGCGACTCAACATAATTGTGTTGCATGCTCTATTTTAAAGGTGCACCAAAAAAAAGTTAGTGCAGACATAACCATATTAATAAAGATCGTGTGCCACTTTTGATTAATCTGGCGTACCCTGCACACTCCACAGGCAGACTGCACACAGTGCAGTTTGCACTACTTTTGATAAATGTGGCCCATAGAGTTTTTTGCAGTCTTTACCCTAGCATGTCATGTCTAGGTGTCACTATTTGGACACCCCTAAAGACCAGCTGTTTACAGAGGCCACACGATTACCAAGCTCAGATTTTGGCATAAGCCTCTGGTCATGATTTGATGTATAATACAGACCTAGAGACGGCATGCCCCGGAAGAAGCCTGAAGAGGAGAAACCTAGGTCGGGCAAGGTGTTTGATGTTTTTATGATATGCACGCTTTTAACTCTAATGCTGTGAGTATATACAATAAAATTTATTTTCCCTTTACTTTGGCGATCTTCACTATCCGTTTGTGACTTCCTGACACAGGGCTAGTGGTGTGCCACGGACAAGGAGGTGAGGCAGTGATCACACCTAGATCCAGTGGAAGAAGACGGAGGTTGATGCAAGGAACCTAGGGGATCTTCTATTTCCAACCTGCGAGAAGGTGGTGAGATTCCTCATTCTAGACACTGCCACAGGGAGTGCCACAAGCACTGACACCTGTTTGACTTTGTGATGCTTTAGTGAATACGGGAGTATGCCAAGGCCGGACATCGAACTTCTATTATCTTTAGTTGTATTACACCCCCTGTGTATGGAGAGCTCAGCCTGTTAGCCCTCTCCTAGTGGTGTAACAACAGCCGTAGCGGCTGCTACAGGGCCTGGGATCAGGGGGCCCTGTGATGGACAGGCAAAGTACCATGTAATGGTTTTCGGAAGCCAGAACCCTGAAGCCAGAGCGGCCCCCGGGCCGGGAACGGTCAACCGGATTATAGTTTGTTTATGATGTGCCCTCGGAAACGTCAGGGGAGGAAGTGGGACAGGCCGAGGGTACATCATTAGCAAATTATAATTTGGCTATCCCTCTCCAGACTGCTGGTGACCGGCCCACGCACCTCACATGCGGCCCGGCTCGCCCACCCACCTCACATGCGGCCTGCAGCCCTCTCTTGTGCTGTCTCTCACCACCACATCCTGTGCTGTCTCCTGCCACCATGTCCATATGCGGTATTTGTATGTATGTTATATATGCTGGATGTGTGTATGTTGAATATACAAGAAAAAAAGTTTAGTACCGTGATAACCAGTTGTATATACTGTGTGTGTGTATATATGCTGTACATCTGTGTGTATGTTGTATATGTTATATATGTGTATAAATATGCATGTATTTTTTAAGGGGAAGGGGTCCCCATTGAAAGGTCTGCTATGGGGCCCATGCTGGTTACGCCCCTGCCCTCTCCATACACCCCCCTCAGCACCAGGATGTTATAGTACATCCTGCTGCGTGAAGGGGATAAGATGGGTTTTTTCTTTTAATCTTTTGTGAATGTGTAAATTTTAGGGCTAATTGAACACATAACCAACAAAATCGGACCATTCTAAATTTCACCTCCATTTTGATTTAATTATTATGAAGATCTCACAGGGTTAACAATCTTCCTAAAAGCTGTTTCTGATAGTTTGAGGGGTGCAGATTTGAAAATGGGCTGATTATATAGGGGGTTTTGATGTTAAATATTTAAAATTTCATTACAAACAATAATGATCCCCAAAATAGTCAATTCTGGACTCTCCTTGAAAATACAGAAAAGCGTTGTTCAATTTGTAAGCCACGTGATATCAAAATAAATTATCCAGACATTTCAAAAATTATGAAAATGTAAAGTAGATGGGAAATGTTATTCAACAAGTAATTCAGGTGGTAAATCTATCTGCCTGAAAACAAGATGATTTCAAATTTTCAACCCCTTACCGACATGGGACGTAGTATTACATCACATGCCCGGTGTGGGTGCATGGAGAGGGCTCACGGGCTGAGCCCTCTCCATAGCCGGTAAGTCTTTGCTGCATATTCCAGCACCGATCGCGGGTGTTTTACCGCTGATCTCCGCTGGCAAAGCTGCCAGCATGGGCGCCGCCATCTTTCTGAGGATCGTTGCTCCCTGTGATGTCATCAGGGAGCGGCGATCCATCGCCATGGTAGCCTCGGGTCTTCCAAAGACCCGAGGCTACTTCGGATTAACCTATTCATTACAATGTGCTATCAGCACATTGTAATGAATGAGGAGTAAAATCCCCATATGGCAGTATGGCAGTATATGGTTGGATCGTACAGAAAACCTAGGGTTAAAGTACCCTAGGGAGTCTGAAAAATAGTAAAAATAAAAAGTAAAAAATAAAAGTAAAAAAAAATTATAAAAAAAACCCCTAAAAACTCAAATAAAAATAAAAATAGAGTAACATTTTTTCACTGCGTTTAACCCCGTAACGGAAAATCGCACCCAGTCGAAAATGGCACTTTTTTGCCATTTAAAAAAAAAGAAAAAAATTCTATAAAAAGTGATCAAAAGGTAGCACAGTCCTAAAAATGATAACATTACGTCATCAAAAGCCGCAACAAATGACACCTCCCAAAGCTCCGTACACCAGATTATAAAAAAGTTATAAGCGCCAGAAGAAGGCAAAATCCCCTCAAAAATTTTTGTACAGGAGGTTTTAATTTTTTGTAAATGTATGAAAACATTATAAAACCTATACAAATTTGGTATCCCTGTAATCGTACATTCGTACCGTGTCATTTGTGGTGCACAGTGAAATCCGTAAAATCCAAGCCCACAAGAATACGGCACAAATGCGTTTTTTTTACCAATTTCACTGCATCTGGAATTTTTTTCCCGCTTCCCAGTACACTGCATGGAATATTAAATACCACCAATTTGAAGTGCAATTTGTTACGCAGAAAATAAGCCATTTTTTATGTACATGGAAAAATAAAAAAAGTTATAGATTTTTGAAGGTGGGGAGTGAAAAATGAAATGCAAAAATGAAAAAGGGCTGCGGCGTTAAGGGGTTAAAATGGCAAATTTTTCCAAATTTTTTTTATTATTTTTTTATTAATTAACGCAAAACTTATCAGACAAAATTTACCACTAAAATGAAGTACAAAATTTGACGAAAAAACAATCTCAAAATCGCTTTGATAAGTAAAATTGTTTAAAAGTTATAACCATATAAAGCGACGCAAGTCGGAGTACAAAAAAATGGGGCTGAGCCTTAAGCTGTAAAGGTCCTGAAGGGGTTAAGCGCACGACGCATCTAAACATGCTGGCTTCCTTGTTATGCTCCTTCTTGCCTCTCATTGGCGGATTCTAAGAGGAGGTCGCTTCCTATTGGCTGGTGTCTCCTGCCCGTCTCATAATCGGGTTAGGCTGGTCCAGGCGGAGGAGGCAGGTTAGTGAATAGAGGCAATTGCCGGTGTAAATAATAATAATGGCCGCAGGAGCGGCGGGAGTGCGCTGTGCTCGGTGTGGTGGCCGCTACCGGGCTCTGAATAGCGGTTGTACCGGCACCCGGGAACTGCTGAGTTTATGTAATATTAGTCACTGACATCCCATGTAAACAAGCTGTATTATGAGGCTATTTATAACTGCAGGCTCACTATAGCGCTGCTGCATGCTGCCACTGACAGGAGGGGGCAGTAGTGCTCAGGTTCCGGAGCTGCGTCACGTGATCTCTTCTGATTTGTCCGGTGGTGCTGGATGTGATTTGCCCATTGAAGAGATGTTGCTGTATAACTAATATAAGAGGCAAACTGTGCTACACTGCTCGTACCAACTGCATAGGGTTACTGCAAGATCTCTGCATTCTGTCAGTGAATGGGCACAACATGTCCTAGTCATCTAGCCCTTCCCTTGCACCTAATATGACCTGTGGCACGGGCTAAGCTGGGTACAGCCTGGCACAGGTCAGTGTCCTGGAAATCCCTGTACATTGTGATTAGATGTGTTCAGTATTAGTGACCATGTCCCTTCTGTTTTTATTGATGGTTGAAGTGGATGTGTCGGGCTAAAGGATTTTTCCAGGTTAAATCTATTTGGCCTGGTTTACATTGCATTTACATTGCCTTTATGTAAATGCAACATGTGAACACAGCCTTATGGATGTATACATGAGTGACACCTGGCTCCCCTGCCAGTCAGCTGTTATTCATTCTGGATGGAGCCGGATGTAGACAGCTGTCTGTTGTGTAGCGGATGTCCGGGCTGTGGGTGTACATCAGCAATGGCCCTTTAGTAAGAGTTGCACCTTAACTGCACAACCCAATAGAGTGAATGTCCAATACTGTTCACAAATTAACATAAACAATACTACCCTATGAGAGCATCTGTTCTCTCCTCTCTTTCTCTCCTCTCTACTTCTCTTCTCCCTTCTTCTTCTTCTTCTCTCCTCTCTTCTTCTTCTTCTCTCCTCTCTTTTTCTTCTTCTTCTTCTTCTTCTTCTTCTTCTTCTTCTTCTTCTTCTTCTTTCCTCTCCTTTTTCTTCTTCTTCTTCTTTCCTCTCTTTTTTTTTCTTCTTCTCTCCTCTCTTTTTCTTCTTCTTCTTCTTCTTCTCTCCTCTCTTTTTCTTCTTCTTCTTTCCTCTCCTTTTCTTCTTCTTCTTCTTCTTTCCTCTTCTTCTTCTTTCTTCTTCTTCTTCTTTCTTCTTCTTCTTCTTTCCTCTTCTTCTTCTTTCCTCTTCTTCTTCTTTCCTTTCCTTCTTCTTCTTCTTCTTTCCTCTTCTTCTTCTTCTTCTTCTCTCCTCTTCTTCTTCTTCTTCTTCTCTCCTCTTCTTCTTCTTCTTCTCGGTTATGTGTGCAATTCATGCGGTTCCATCAAAGTCTTTTCATCTACCATTTAGAACAACGACATACTATAGCAGGCTATATTAACTGCAACACGTCGTATGTGTTTACTTAATATCTGTGAAAGTTGTAACTTCAATAAGTAGGCTGTACTAGTGGTGCGTTAAAAAAGTCATTAGAAGACATCTCTCAGATGCCAAAAATGTGGATGCAGTTAACATCTCTATGGCATCAAACACTTTCAGGTAGCTCATGGAGGGGACTGCAGATCCTTTCAGGCATGGGAATTGAAAGGGTCTTCAACCCGCCATGAGGAGGTGATCGAAAGAAAAAAATTCAAGAGGGAAACGGATTGGATTTTTTGCCTTGGAACCCGGACCCCAAAGGGTTAAATAAACGATTAGATGTGAATGCCAGCATAAACATAAATCAATTCCGTGTCCACAGTTTTATCTTTTGTATGAAACAAAGGAGATTCGATAATAGAAAGAATATTACATTTTATTACAGTATTTGGAGTGGAGCCTTTTCCTTGAAGACGGTTGATACACCGATTGTGTCCACACTTAAAAAAGCCCTTAGTAGTTAACCACGTGTCTTTACGGGAAGGTGATGACAAGTATAGGCTGGGTGACAGAATATTGCCTCGTGTTGGGGCCTTTCTAGAAACAAACTTGATTTTACCTGTTAAAGAACTGGAAATAGTATTATCAGTGTACAGCAACGGTAAAAATTTCCTAATTATACGCACCACTTCATAGTACTGTTCGCTATAAAACGTGGAAAAAGTTACTGTACTGGGGGAATCACTCGTACTAAATGTTCTTCTTCGACTAGCATTTTTTATAAGATCGTCCCTAGGAATCTTGTCAACTATACCTGTAGCTCTATTTAGCATCCATGGAGAGTAACTTCTTTGACGCAAACCTCTATGAATTTTCTGATTGACACTATCATATTCATGAGGATTCGAACAGTTACGTTTGAGTCTGATAAGTTCACTCACCAGAACATTTTTAATGACATGGGTTGGATGGCATGAGGTGGCATCTAAGATGGAGTTCACTGCTGTGGGTTTGATATACGGGGAAATGTGAATTACCTGGTCTCCAATGAGAGAGATATCCAGGAAATGCATCATATGTGAATGTGAACAGGACGTAAATTTAAGGTTCATGTCATTATTCCCTATGTATTTGACAAAATCATTGGCCTCTACCTCGGTCCCCTCCCATATCAAGAGCAGGTCGTCAATATAACGACCATACCACTTGATATGGGAGAGGAACGGGTTGTCAGAAGAAAAGAGAAAATTTTCCTCCCATACAGCCATGTAGATATTGGCCATGGAGGGAGAACATTTGCCCCCCTTGGCCGCACCACAACGCTGCAAGAAGTAAGTACCATCAAAGGAAAAATAATTCCTTCACCGTAAAAATTCCATTGACAAATAAATGAATTCTTTGACCGAATCATCATATTTACTGTAAGTAGTCAAAAAATGAGTGAGACATTTTAAAGCAACATCATGAACAAGTGAAGGGTGCAGTCCAACCACATCACACGACAGCCATCGGTAAGTCTTTTTCCAGG